>CAJNDT010006181.1:0-365437 GCA_905221615.1 Symbiodinium sp. CCMP2592 | reverse complement strand
CACTAACACACTCACACACTCACACACTCACACACTCACACACTCACACACTCACACACTCACACACTAACACACTCACACACTCACACACTCACACACTCACACACTCACACACTCACACACTCACACACTCACACACTCACACACTCTCACACTCTCACACTCTCACACTCTCACACTCTCACACTCTCACACTCTCACACTCTCACACTCTCTCTCTCTCTCTCTCTCTCTAAAGACCAACAGCACCTTTCTGAGCGGCAGGCCCGGCGCCTTTCTTTGTTTGGCTTCCTGTGCAGGCAAGACATCGGATGCTTTGAGAAATTGCACAATACGCAGTCCACGCACAGAAATCAGAAGCTCGCACCCTTTTGCGAAATCCGTTTGTGCTCTTGCGAGACCGTGGGCCAAGCCACGGTTTCAGTGCAAAGAAAATTCCATCAGCATTTAATTTATGTCGCCGAAATTCTGGGACTGGGAGATCATCGCAGGCGCACCAGTGGTCCTCGCGAAAGCATGCGTCGTACGGTACCAGTTCCTTCGGAGACAGGTACATCTGGAAGTAACACCGACTGCAATGGACGCACATGGAATCCATGACCGCCAGCTCCAGTTGGCCTAGGATTTCTTTCTTTCCTTGTGGTAGGAATTTTGATAGTTCTCCGGCTATTTCGGAAAAGGTTACCTCCGTCACCGTCTCTGAGATCTTGAGAGGCTCCATCATCTTCACATTCATTTCCATGCTTTCCTCCGTGCTTGTGGGAAAGGATGTCTCCGTCTCAAGATCCTCCGTCTGCTTCACAGGGGCTTCCATGCCTTCCTCCGTGCCACTCATGGCTGCTCTAGAATTGGCTGCTTGACATGTGAAGTCTTTAGTGGCGGATTCCTGGAGGCTGTCGTTTGAACCGAAACCCGCCACAGCAACATATTCAAGTTTCGGTCGGCCTGTGGTTGAGGCCTTATCAGGCAGTGGGCAGCAGGGTGAACTCAAGTGAGCCCTGAATCCTACAAAGTTTCTCTGCCCTGAAGCGGCCCCTTCCAAATCTCGATCAGCTCCGGCTGGCCTTTTCTTCGTAGTGTCAGTGTTTCGTGGCCTCAGAGATTCAGAGGTACATCCGCAAATGTGGGCAGCATGGTGGACTCCCGGCCTGCTCTTCGTCAGGATGCAGAACACACAGTATCCGCACATGCAGCGATGTCAAGTTCATAATGTGAACCTGACACCGCTCATGTGCGGATACTGTCTTCTGCATCCGTTCCTGCTCCTGCAGCAGGTCCGGTCAGTGTTTCGTGGCCTCAACGATTATTCACAGAAACGAAAAGGTACATGTCAATGCTTTGCAGAACATGGCTGCATCCTGAAGCGGACTTTTGACAAAATGACTTGTTTTCGCTCCATTGTACCCCAGTAAACTCACAACTGGACAGGTGACATGCCATTGCCGTGTTCACGCGACTAGTGTAGTACTATTCAGTTCATGCGTCTCATGCACTCTGCCCTGTGAGAACCTACCAGTCTGCAGCGATTTTATCGCTGCGAAACCCAGAATCCGTCGGCTCAGTCAGCCAACAGGAAAGCCTCCGAGCCAGTGCTGATCAAGGAAACAGCATAATAATACACAAACAAGAAACTGGCCTGGCCTGCCGGGCAGCAATGCGGGCGCTGTTTTCGTTCTCTCCTGCTTTTTTAGCTGCCTTGTAGGCCTTCTTGTACGCCGTAGACTTCCTGGAGCGCAGCTGATCCCTCGCCGCTTGTTCGGGCGTCTTTTCCTTCTTCTCTGTCTTCTCCGTGGCCTTGTCACCCGCCTTATCCTTTGTCTTCTTATCCGTGGGCTTTTCGTCAGCATCCTTTTTCTTGGCTTGCGCCTTGGGCTTGGCGTCAGTATCCTTTTTCTTGGCCTGCGCCTTGGGCTTGGCGTCAGCATCCTTTTTTCTTGGCCTGCGCCTTGGGCTTGGCGTCAGCCTTGGCCTTGGCCTTGGCACCGGCCTTGGCCTTGAAGCCGCAGCCTTCGGCTTGTCATCTTCTTCCGGAAGCTTTCTTTTCCTA
This sequence comes from Symbiodinium sp. CCMP2592, assembly GCA_905221615.1. NCBI lineage: Eukaryota > Dinophyceae > Suessiales > Symbiodiniaceae > Symbiodinium > Symbiodinium sp. CCMP2592. The sequence goes on along the minus strand of CAJNDT010006181.1, from coordinate 363,390 downwards.
CGGGCTGCCTCGGTTTCTCCCTCCTGTTTTTCCTCGCGAGACATGGCCAAGTCAAGTGGCTTGAATGCAATACCGACGCTCAGCACTGGCTGCCTTCTCCTGCTCTTCATTCTTCGGCTGGCAGTTTTCCTTGTTGTCCTAGCATCGCACCCAGGGGCGGATTCGCAAGTCAATTCCGTTGAGACACAACCTTGCCTCGTCGGAGTCTCCACTTTGCAGGCTGACCCAGGCTGTTTCCTGCTGCTTTCGACTAATGTGTCCATCAACGCGAGACTCACTCCTGCCTTGTTATCCGAGTCCTTTGCAAGAATCTTTTGACGTTTCCGCAATGAGGTAGTTTCCTGGCTTGCAAGTCATGGCTACGTAAAGAGAATGACAGGGGAGCTTGCCTGTTCACCCTCACTGTCTGTTATCTCCACCTGCAGCGGGAAGCCGTGGTTCCCTCAAGATATGAAGAACCGGACCTGCTCGTTGTTCAACTTTGCCTCCTCTTCCAAGAGCAGATCGACCTGAGCTTTGCCGGTTCCCATCAGCTTGGAGTGTCTGGCGAAGTCAAAGCACGACCCGCCCAATGCAACCTGCCGGCCTTGTTCGTGCTGTCCAGGCGCGGCTCCTGGCAGCTTGAAATCTCTGGCTAAGTGAAAGTACCGAGACAGATTGCCTTGTCCTTGTCTTCCAATGGAACCTTCATCATCGCCTGCGGATCCTGGCGGCTTCGAAGTTCTGGGTAGGTTCAGACGAGGCAAGCAGCCTGCCTCCTTGTTCTCCTCGACCGGAATCTCCTGCTCTTGCTCACGCATGTGCGCTTCCTCGCAGCTTGGAAATTTTGTCGATGATAAACTCAAAATATGATGCTTGCTGAGGAGCTGGCCTGGCCAGCTTCCGTGTTTGGGACCTCCTGCTTTAAAACTTGATTTGACGCACTTGCGGATTCTATCAGAATGAAGACACGAGGCCAGAATCCTGCCTGCTTGTGGTCCCTCATTGGAATCTCCTGCTGATTGTTCACGTCGTGTGTTTCCTGAAAGCTTCAAAATCTGTAAAATGTGATTTAATATTGCGGATTCTACTAGAATGTAGACACGAGCACAGAATCCTGCCTCCTTTTTGTCCCTCATTGGAATCTCCTGCTGCTTGTTCACGTCGTGTGTTTCCTGAAAGCTTCAAAATCTGTAAAACTTGATTTAATATTGCGGATTCTACCAGAATGTAGACACGAGCCCGGAATCCTGCCTCATTGTTGTCCTTCATTGCAATATTCTCTTGCTTGATCACGTCGTGTGTTTCCTGAAAGCTTAAAACATCTGGATGTTAAAGCACAATACAAGCAGCCGCCTGGTCCGCGCACAACTTTGGCGTCTCCCGGATTTCCCGTTGCGGTTCCTGGCCGCTCGGAATCTTCGTGCTTTCCAGGCGCGGCTCCTGGCAGCTTGAAATCTCTGGCTAAGTGAAAGTACCGAGACAGATTGCCTTGTCCTTGTCTTCCAATGGAACCTTCATCATCGCCTGCGGATCCTGGCGGCTTCGAAGTTCTGGGTAGGTTCAGACGAGGCAAGCAGCCTGCCTCCTTGTTCTCCTCGACCGGAATCTCCTGCTCTTGCTCATGCATGTGCGCTTCCTCGCAGCTTGGAAATTTTGTCGATGATAAACTCAAAATATGATGCTTACTGAGGAGCTGGCCTGGCCAGCTTCCGTGTTTGGGACCTCCTGCTTTAAAACTTGATTTGACACACTTGCGGATTCTACCAGAATGAAGACACGAGCACAGAATCCTGCCTCCTTGTTGTCCCTCAATGGAATCTCCTGCTGCTTGTTCACGTCGTGTGTTTCCTGAAAGCTTCAAAATCTGTAAAATGTGATTTAATATTGCGGATTCTACCAGAATGTAGACACGAGCCCGGAATCCTGCCTCATTGTTGTCCTTCATTGCAATATTCTCTTGCTTGATCACGTGCGATTCCTAGCAGCTTGGAGGTTGATGAATCAAAACAACAACACACACCGCCTGCCACTGCCTTGTCACCATCTGACGGCAGACCGCGATTTGCTTGGTCCTGAAGCTCGCACTGTGACAGTGGCATGATGAAGCTCCTTAACATCAGCCGGGCCACCAGCTCCCATCTTGCCGTCATAGTGTCCCAGTCTTCAAACACTACTTGCTGTTCGTGTCTCATTTCCTCTACCTGGAAATCACAGTCAATCTAGCTTCAAGAAAGTGGCATCATAATCCTGACAACCCCTTCGATGCAAAGAAAGCCTAACAGTGCTGCGTCACAATGTTAAGGACCTTAGGCCTGAGGCTGTGGGCAAACATGTAAGTTCCCTACCGTCCCTAGAGGCCTACAACCCCAACAACCCCACCGCGCTTGGAGATTGGATCGCAGTGGTCCAGCCGATGATTTCTTCACTGTCAGACACCGGAAGTGTCTGGTGGGGTTATACATACCAGGCCGCCAACCAGGCCTATGTGCGGTGGCTGTCCACCTCCCCGCTTGAAAGGCTGTCGATCCAGAAGGAGTTTGATCAAGTAAGTTTGGTGCAGCCCCAGCATGCCTTGCTGGAACAACGGTGCGTGACCTTAATCCTTCAGGCAATCCCGGATGCTGTGAGGGTTGACATTGTCGCCTCACGCCACCTAAGTGTGTGGCAGGGATGATCTTTCGTTTGATGACGGTGTTTCAGCCCGGGGGAGCGTCCGAACGCTCAACCATGTTGCGTTTTTTGGTGACGCCGAAGGTTGCTTCCACCTTGTCGGAGGCTGCTAAGCTACTGAGGCAGTGGACCCAATGGCGTATGCGCCTGAAGCAACTGCATGCAGCAGAGCCCGACACTACTCTACTGGTGAAGGGCTTGGATGTTCTAACCGGAAGGGTGTTGCAAAAGCACTCCGCGAGCCTTTTCCGGCTAGCCACTTTCCGCGAGCGGCTTGGGGTTGATTACCAGCCGACCTCCGAGGCTGTGTCGGCGTTGTGTCGAAGGATGCAGGCGGAAGTGGAGCACCTGATGCACTCCACGGATGACAATCCTGTGAAGGATGAGGTTCCGGGCCGAGGGGATGATGCTAAGAAGCAGCGCTTGCAGCGTTTGCAGACGTCTCCCAGTACCCCGAAGGCCAAGACTTCTCCTGCGGGACCCAAGTCGCCGGGGGCAGGCATGAAGCCTTGCAGAAGCTGGCTGACAGCTGGCGGTTGCTCGTATGGTTCCTCCTGCCAGTTTTACCACGATCAGGATGAGGAAAAGATGCGGGGCCGATGCTTCTGTTGCAGTGCTGAGGATCACTGGGCGGACTCTTGTCCGGTGAAAGCCAGGTTAAAGGCGGAGGCTAAAGCTGCGAATGAGGAGTCCCCCTCAACTAGGCTTAAGCCACCCAAGACACCCGCCGATTCCTCTCCCAAGGGTAAGGCGAAGGGTAAGGCTAAGGAAGGGAAGGGTAAGGAAGGTAAGCCTGGGAGTAAACCTAAGGTTGCCACCGTAGACCCTCAAACCGCGCCTGCCGGAACCGCGAATGACCAGGCAGAGGCTGCAGCTCCGAGTTCGGGAGATGGCAATGCAGCCATCAACGCAGAAATCTTGAGCGTGTTAAGGTCGATCAAGACCAAGGCCCTGCGGCTTAGTGCCGTGAGCAATCCGACAGGCTATGGCTTGTTGGACAGCGGAGCTTCCGCTTCACTCCGCCAGGCATCCAGGAGTCCCGCCCGGTGAGCGTGTCTCTCTCTGTTGGCGAAGCTGTGATGCATGTAAACTCCGCTGGGACCTTGTTGGTCAGGGAGGCTGTGCAGCCAATCTTGCCAATGTACGCGTTGCCGCTTTTGGGCTGTGAGATCAACTGGACAGATCGGGGCATTCATGTGCGGCATCCAGGGTTCGGGATCCTCCCGGTGAGACTTAAGGATGGCACCCCTGAGTTGCCAGAGTTTCTGGTGCTTCGCCTGATTGGCGAGTACGAGCGCTTCCTCTTGCGCCGTGAGACCTCAAGGGCCATGTCGCAGCAGCTTTGGCAGCGATCGGTTGGCCAGGAAGAGGTTGGGCTTTCGTCCCTAAGGGAGTGGGTTGCAGCCCATGTGGCGGCAGACTCTTGCAGCGAATGTGAGCTGCAGACGATCGTTAAGACCCTCTTTCCCGGGCTTCCAGAAAGGCTAGCGTCTCAGGTTGCGGTTAGTCCCACCTTTGATCCCTCCTGTGTTCCTTTCAACCGCCGGACCAGGAGACAGCTGTTTGATCCTCAGGTCCCAACCTTGGTGCATCTGTTTGCTGGAAAGCAGCGGTGGCGACATTCTGTCGGCCAAGTGCTTGAGGTTGATATCTCCAAGGGATCGGATCTTCTTTCTGATGATGTGTTTGGCATGCTGCTTCGAGCAGCCACACTTGGTGTCATCGATGGGGTCGTATGTGGCCCGCCGAGCAGGACCTTCAATCCTGAGGCCTTGGCGCCTTCCTCTAATGGCTTGAAGTTTAGAGGGGAAGAAGGGGATGATAGGTTTGGGTTTTCAGACCTCAGCCCTGCCGATCGTGCTTTGGTTGATCGGGACACCCTGTTGTTCCTTCGGTCCATGCTGTTGACCTTTGTGGCCTCGTGTGCCAAAGAGAAGTTCTTCAACTGCTTGGAAATGCCTGAGGCTTCCACTGCGTGGGAATGGCCCGAGTATGAGAATGTTTCTGTGTGTCTGGGGGGATGGACCGCCAGCTTCGATCAGGGCACTCTTGGCCATCCTTGCTCTAAGGCCACTGCAGTGTATACCAGCAGCTTTCAGCTGTATGAGTCTCTTCATGAGTTGAAGCTCCCTCCAGAGGTGATTGAAGCCCCGGCTTCCAACTTCTATGGTAAGGAGTGGGCTCCTGGGCTTGTTAGCCGGGTTCTGCGTGCCTGGGATGAATACTGCTGTGTCAGCTTTGATCGCCTGCAGGCTCACACCCGTGAGCGAGAAGGACTCCTTCTCAACTTGTGCCAGGAAGCCACTGTGGCTAAGATGTCACCCGAAGTTTGGGAAAGGCACTGCCAGGCAGATCACCTGCCTTATCGCAATGACTGCCCGATTTGCATTCAAGGAGCTTCCCGCGATCGCTCCCACTTCACGAAGCATCCGCATCTGTTTGAGCTCTCCAGTGATGTTGCGGGTCCGTACCACAAGGGCCGTGACTTTGGAGGCGCATGCAGGTATTTTGTGATTTTCACAATAAGGGTGCCGGTCAAAAGTGATAAGAAAGAGTGGCGGGATAAGTCTTCGGAAATAGCTTGTCAAGAAAAGGCTAATGAAGCAGAGGCCCAGGATAAAAAGGACCCCCATGCAAGCTTGATCTACCAGCCAGTGCATGTTACTGGAGAACCCTTAAAGGGGGATGCTGCGCAACCTGCTCGGGTTAAGGTGTATACAAAGCTTGGGGATGACTTTCTTGAAGGGGCTAGCTCGGCTGTCGGTGATCCTTCCGCGCCGGGAGATGAGGACCCTGTTCTTCCTGTGGGCTTTGAGGCTAAATCTCCTCACAAGCCTCCGCCGCTTCAGCCTGAGGGCAGTGACTCCGATGATGGTCAGGAGTTTGTGACTTTGGTGTGGGCTGAGCCGCTTAAGACCCGTCAGTCCTTCAATGTGCAGCTTGCGATCATGCGTGCTGTTGCTCGCCTCCGGGCGTTTGGCATTCCGTGCTTCCGTTTCCATAGTGACCGGGCACGTGAGTACTTGAGTGATTCGCTTGAAAGGTTTTTGGCTGAGCAGGGCATTCACTCCACAAGGACAGCCCCTGAGGATCATCCCTCCAATGGTGCTGCTGAGGTCGCGATTCGTGAAGTCAAGAGGGCGGCCCGCAGAGCCCTTCTTTCGGCGAACCTGCCTTCGTGCCATTGGCCCACGGCAGTGAGACATGCCGGAGAAGTGATGTGGCGTAAGGGCATTGTTCGTTTGGGTGGTGCGGCCAGGTCTCTGCTGGCTTACGGCACGCCTGTTGAGGCCCGCAAGCGCCTTCGCCACAGGGATGTTTGGATGTCCCTCACGCGGTCTGGGGTTCTGATTGGCCCGGCTCCGCAGACCTTGTCTTCGTACCTTGTGCTGTTTGAGGATGACACGGTGTGCATCACTTCGGCGGTGTATCCTGTTGATTACCGTCCGCGCCCTCCGTCAGAGCCTGCTGAGCCGCCTCTTAGGCCAAAGCCCTTGTCTGGCTCTAGCACAGGTGCGTTTTTGCCGACACCTCACTACCGGCACGGCTCCAAGGGCCCTTCTGTTCGGGTCACGTTGCAAGGCCCTTCTCTTCCTGCTGCGGGGGGGATGAGTGCCATAGCAGATTTTTCGGATTTTTACGGTTCGGGCGAATTTTCCCGTCGGAGTTTTTCTGAGTCCGAGGATTCCTTGAAAGCTGGTTCGGATGGGCCGGTTGACTTCCTGTCAGATTCGTCTGACTTTCCACAGACAGCTGGGATGCCGGAAGTTCCCCAGCAGGAGTTCTCGACCTTGCAAGGTGTCTGTGAAGATCCAGCTGCTTCTAAGGATGGAAGGGAATCCGATGAGGACTCATGTTCAGAGAGCCCGGGGGAGATCACGTTGGAGTTTCCGCCTACCAATTTGGGCGAGAGTTCAAGAAGCCCGGGGGAGCCTTGTGGGCCTAGGGTTCTAAGGTTTGTTGGGCCGAACCCGCAGCGCATGCCTGATGCAAATCCGGGTGGCAGAAATGCGCAGGGCCTTAACCGCCGTGTGCTTCAGGTTTCCTTTGCCTACATGTCTCCTGAGCAGTGGGCAGCGGTGTGCTATCTTGAAGAGGAGGAATTTGAACGCCAGATGTCGAATTTTACTCGCTTCCTGGATCCTGGTGATCCTGTTGATGGGGATACTGAAATTCCCTTCCTCCTTCTTAGGGGCACTTTGAGAAACAAGATGCCAATGGCCGCCGGGCTCCCTTGTTTGAGGTCCTCCAGCATCACGATGATGATGGCTGGTACGCTGATGACAGCGCGTTTGGGGATAGGCTAGTTGCCTTCACCATAAGGGATTTTCGGACCTTTGAGATTCGGGTTGTCATTCTGAGACTCGTTGAGCTTGAGCAGCCCAATCCCTTAGCGGTGCCGGGTCCCATTGACCCTCCTCAAATCCGGGCCTTTCGTCGAGTAAAGGACGAGGCCTCCAGTGCCTCAGGGTCTTTTTGCGCGTCTTCCAGCTCAGGCTATGCGCCACCGATGCCAGCTGAGGCCTCCAGCGCTCCCAATCCCTCTGGCCAAGGCTATCCTTCGTCTAGGCCTGTTGAAGCCCCTGGGGTCTCAGATCCGTCTGGCTCGGTGTCCAGCTTTTCGTCTGGTTCGTTGGATGTCTCTGCTACCGGTCCGGTGTCTTCCAGTTCGGGAAATACATCCACGATTGACGCCCACTCCACTCTGCAGTCCAGCATTGCTGAATGGACAATTGACCCTCCCAGCAATCCTCTGTGCCAGCTGCTGCAGTCAGGTGCACCACTGAGCCCCTATGTCATTCAGGTCGGGCTCCAAGGTTGCATAGAGGTTCTTGAAAATGATGAGGATCTTGAAAAAACCTTGCACTATGCAATCCGAGGGTTCCAGTCGGAACAGCGGGGTAGCCGCATGCTTCCAAATGCCCTTGAACCTAAGGTCGGTTGGATTGTGGTTGGAGCTATGATAGCCCGTTGGTTAGAGGATAATCCTGAAAGTGCGAGTGGCTATGATGTCCCGGAAAGGGTTAAAGCCATCGCCTTAGGAACAGCCACTTCCACGGTTCCCGAAGCCCCCGCCCCGTCTATGTATGACTTTTGGTTGAAAAAACTTGATCAGAATGAAAGAGCGGATGTGAATGTTCCAACTCCGCGATGGGTGAGGCGGTACGCGGTGCTGAGTGACCGCGAAGCAGAACGACTCCAGCGGGGCCGTCCGGTTGATGAACCAGCCAATGGCTGGAACGAACTTGATCTGCAAAATTTTGGCTGTCTGGTTCACTCCATGCGCCATCCCGAGCATGCCTTTATGATAGGACTGTTTGTCCTTCGGGGTCGAGATTGGGCCAACATGCCGGAGGTGCGTATGATTTGGGATCACCGGCACACCAACGATCCTGTGCCCTATGTATTGGGGTATCAGCCGGGTGGTTTGAATGAACAGAACACTGAGTACGAGATTGACCCCCTTGGCATTGTAGAGAGGGAAAGGGTCGTCGACTTTGAAGGTGAACCCAACCGTCGCGCCTACCTCTACCGGGCCATTCGATCTGGCCAGCCTCCTCAGTGGTTTCTGATCGAAAGCAACATGATTTGGCAAGATCGATTTAGATCTGCTGAAGAGACCGGTCGTACTCCAGTGCCCAATCCCCAAGGGCCTCCGCCTTTTGAGAATCGGAGAGATCGCTCTCCGCGCCGCGACCCTGATGCAGGGCCTGCCTTTCGCGTTGCGAGGCTTTTCTCCAATCCTGGTGGGGCCCCTTCGGCACAAGAAGCGTTCTCTCCGTGTGAGACCTTCTGCAAGCAGGTGCTCCTTGAAGGAAACTCCGTTTCCGCTGGTCAGCTTGCGAATGCCATCCGGCTGTATGTTCAGGATAAGAAAGCGATCAATCGGATCGCTAAGCGTCCTTTATCCGGGAACCAGAAGGATGAAGCCTCTGGGGCAACGATGCCTCCCTGGTTCTGGTCTTCCGGGGCATGGGTTTTCAGTGCTAAGGTTGGAATCACCAATACGGTGCACGAGTGCCCGTGGCTCACTCGCCTTCTTGCTGTGAGCCTCTTCCACCGCACTGGCCAGAGTTTTGCCTCCGTTGGCTTTGTCATCAACATTGAGTCTGATGTCCATCGTGACTCTCACAATTCTCTTGAGTCCATGAATGTGGTTTGGAACGTTGGGCAAGGCTCGGGTTCCCTTGAGGTCCGTGGCCATGAGATGCCTCTTCCGCCCAATGCCTGGCTTAGCTTCCCCCCGCGTGATCTCCACAAGTCTGGAAGTTGGGAAGGGGATAAAATCCTGGTTTTGGGCTACACCCCTAGATCTCTTGAAAAGTTAACTTCTTCGGATCTTCTAAACTTGAGATGGGTGAATATGCCAATCCAGGACCTTGAGCCTCTGCCGTCTTCCTCCGCCATCGGAGATTCTTCTCTCGGGGATGGCTTGTCCAGGTCGCTTCCAGATGAGTGTGATTCAGGTGAAGAGGAAGCAGACCTCCCAGCAGAGGAATCTTGGAGTCAGGTGACTCAGGGGTATGAGCAAATGCACCAAGCAGTGACGCATTTCTTGAAGTCACTGCAACGATCTGTTGTGGGCGCTTCTTCCGAAGGCCCAGTTGACCCTATCACCTTGCAGGCGATGCGCGAAGCTTCCTCCCTTCGAAATGAGTTGGGCTGGCATCTAGAACTTGCGCGCCTGTATGGCTGCGATGAGCCTGTCAGTTCCTCCTCTTGGAGGGTGTGTGCCGCTGCCCCTGCAGCTGAACACCTTGAGTCTCAGCCCTTGCTGCATACCCGTATCGTCTCGAATGAGGAAGTCCGTGAAAAACTTCATGAATGGCGTGATGCCATGAAAGCAGAGTGCGATTCCTTAATTTCGAAGGGTGCGGTTGAGCTTGTGGCAGATAGTCAAGTTGCAAAATGGATTTTAGATGGTGAAGATGTAGAGATCCTCCCCGGCCGGGGTGTTGCCACTGAAAAACCCCCTGTAGCTCCCGGATCCACTAAGAGGAATAAGTATAGAGCTGTAATTTGCGGCAATTTTCAAAAGTGGTCCGAGGAAAGGGCAGCAGAGTCCTTCTATGCCGGAGGAGCGGATTCTCTTTCGATCCGCACTGCCTTGAGATGGGCGGGAATGAGGAAGCATGGTGGTTCAGGAACTGATGTCAAGACTGCTTTCCTCAACGCTCCTCTTGATGAGCAGGAGGCAGAGTATCTGATCTGCAATCCACCTAAGGTGTTGTATGCCGCTGGGGTTATCCCAAGGGGCTACAAGTGGAGAGTCCATGGTGCTCTCTACGGACTCCAGACCTCGCCCCGTGCTTGGTCCCGCCTTCGGGATAAAACCTGCAGAGTCCTGACTTGGACCGTTGATGGCGAGAACCGCCACTTGCAACAGTGTGTTGCTGACCCCAACATTTGGCTTGTCAAGTCCCCTTGCGGCGAGACTGTTGCCTTGATGTGTTGGTATGTCGATGATCTCCTAGTGTTGGGACCTTGGTCGGAGCGATCTGCTCTTCTTGAGAAAATCAAGGCCACCTGGGAGTGCAGCGCATTCACGCATACCGAAGACGGCCCAGTTGAGTATTGCGGTCTTGAGATTTCGGAGTCTGCTGATGGTCTTTTGATTGGGCAGACTAAGTATATCAAGGAACTCTTGAAGAGGCACAACGTGCAGGGGAGCGCAAAGTCTCCGTGTGCCGCGTGGTCAGCCAACTTCGATGATGGCGAAAGCCGTGATGATCCGGTTGATCCGGTAGCGGTTAAGGCCGCTCAGAGCATTACTGGTGAGCTACTGTGGCTTTCAGTTCGAGCGCGCCCCGAGCTGTCTTTTCCAGTCAGCCGCATGGCACAGTTGACTACCAAGAGGCCAAATGATGCATTAAGCATTGGGCAGGGAGTGTTGCGTTTCTTGAATTCTTCACCCTCCCAGTGCATTGTGTATGGCCCTCCTCCTGGTGACTGCGGGACCTCTCAACAGTATCCGAGGCCGGTCGTTGAAACGACTTTGCATGCCTTTGCAGACGCCTCTTTTGGGCCAAGTTCAGGCAGATCCCACCAGGGTTTGCTAGTGTGCTGGGCTGGAGCGCCGCTCCACTGGGAATCCGGCCGCCAGACGCTGACTGCTCTATCAACTGCCGAGAGTGAGCTGATCAGCTATGTCTGTGTTGTGCAAGCAGCTGAAGCTGTTGAGGCCTTGATTGGGGAGATCTTTCCTGAACCCCTTACTCGGTCCCTTTTCGGAGATAACTCTTCAGCCATAAGTCCATAAGCATTGTAAGCGGCCCTCCAACTTCCTGGAGATCCCGCCACTTAAGACTTAGGTCCCATGCCCTACGTGAAAGGATTGAAAATGGTGTTTGGACCGTTTACCACTTAAGCGGCTTACTGATGCCCGCCGATATCCTTACTAAGGCGATGACAGCTTCAAAGTTCGGCGACATGTTGCCGTTTCTAGGAGTTAGGAATCCGTCCGAGGACTGTCGGTTGCAGCTCGCAGCCGTGCTGGCATGCTGTGCCCTTCTCTTGAAGGGGCAAGGCTCTCCTGAGCCTGAAGGTTGGGGTTGGGTTATAATGTACCTTGTGGTTGTGATCTTAGCCTACGAGGGTTTTCGGTCCTACCTTAGGAGGTTCTTAGGCTTAGTTGCGTATGTGTTCCCAGGCCTCGGTGCTCGATTTCCCGGGGTTCTGGATGTGCATTCCTCGCCCGTTCAAGGGACCACGCAGCCGCCTGCCGCAAGTGCCCCACCTTCCCTCCGAAATCTCCGATCCATCGGAGTGAATACCAATCCTGAGGACTATGCTCCTCTTCCTCCTGTTCTTCCAGCTGCCCCTGCAGCTGCCTACCGTCATCCAATTGACCTGGTGAGCCATTCCACTTCCAGCGGCTCCCATTGGCATCAAAATCCCGAGTGCTACCATCTCCGAAACCGGGATTACTCTTCACTGCTTCCGTGCAGCGATTGTGTGGTTGGCCGTACGGTCTTCCATACAAACCTCCCCACTGGACTTCGACGCCGAAGGGGAAGGTAAATGAGGGACTTTGAGGCTATCATTGCCTTGCAGGCGACCATAGCCTCCGAGCACCAACTCGTTAAACTGCTTCGCTGCCTGTCGGCCTGGACTTTTGCAGCGGCCTGTAAGTGTCGCTTTCTTCCTCATGGCTGGACTTAGCCTTCCTTCGGGGCTAGTCAGGCCCTCGACTTCCTTCTTCCCTCCTCGCCGTGCCACCATCCGTCCTTCCCCTTGTGGATTTTTGAGGCGGCTCCGCGGGGTTAAAGGGGCTTTTAAGTTAGTTGTCTTCTGACTGTATCTTTGTTTCAATCTTTCGAAAGGCCTTGAGCTCTAAGATTATGGCTCCGAGATTCCTGAATGGATGGATCCCTCGAATGAGGTAGAAGTCCACAGGGTCTTTCAAGACCATTAGGCTTTGCGATGCGCAAAGGGGGGAGTGTTGGAACTTCCAGCATGGCCCCTGCGCAAGACGACACGCACATGCAGGCCTTTTTGCTCAGCGTAAAAAAAGTTGTTGCATGCTTTCGAGGGGTAAGTTCAGGGTTGAGCCTAGAGTCCAAAGCTTAGGTAACCAGGTTCCTCTAAAGGCTCTTCCCCGGTAGATCCTCGAAAAGAATTTCAATTATTTAAATCCCTGGATTCGGTGGCTTTGGGCTCATCGAACCTTCGGATTTCAATTATTTCAATTATTTAAATCCGCCAAAGGGCCCAAATAATTGAAATAATTGAAATCGGCCCCATTTCAATTATTTCAATTATTTCAATTGTTTAAATAATTGAAATCCTGTGGTTCTGTGCATCCCTCCCCCCCTCCCCACCCCTGCCCTTCCTCCCGCTGCCCCCCCTCCCGCCCATTTCCCTCCCCCCCATTTCCCTCCCCTCCCCTGCCTCCCCTCCCTACCTCCACCTCCTCCTTATCCTCCCATCCCTTCACCCCTTGCCCCCTGCCCTGCCCCCACCCCTCTTCCCCTGCTCTGTCTCCCGCCTAAACCCACGCACCCACTCCCCTACCTCGGCCCCTTGCCCCGTACCCCCTCACCACCCACTACCCACCACCTCTTACCCACCACCCGGCACCCCTCACCTGCCACGCCCACCACACCAACCACCACACACCACCCACCACCCACCACACACCACCACCCACCACCCACCACCCACCACCCACCACCCACCACCCACCACCACCGCCAGCCACTACTACCCACCACCCACCACCTACTCCTCCCCATCATCGTTATCTCCATCTTGTTATCATTTATCATCGGTTTATCACCTTTATCACCTTCTTATCACCTTTATCACCTTTTTATCACCTTTATCACCTTTTTATCACCTTTTTTACCTTTTATCACCTTTTTATCACCTTTTATCACCTTGTTATCACCTTTTATCACCTTTTTTTACCCTTTTTCACCTTCTTATCACCTTTATCACTATTTTTATCACCTTTTTATCACCTTTATCATCTTTGTTATCATTCTTTTACTATCTTTCTTATCCCCAACCCCACCCTCACCATTTAGCTATGTCTATGACATGACGAGGCTCGCTGGATCTACATGATGTATAACTTCAAAGACGAGGCCGATCGGACATGTTTATGCACTTCGGGTTAATGTGAGACATGCTGTCGTTGATAGTGGACATGAGTTCGGCAGTCGCATCATTGGTAGCGGACACAAGTGGCGAGATTATATGACTGGCAGGGAACGCAGATGTTCATGAAGCCGTCTACTCATTCAAGCTTCTTCCCTGCCCATCTCCCCATTGACTTTGTCTGCACGATGGCCAAGACAAAGGATCTGGCGGCCGTGAAGAGATCCTTGCGCGTCGCACGTGCCGGATTCAACAAGGCAGCAGGGGATTTGGAAGCCATCATCAAACGACGTGTCCCCAAATGCAAGAAGCACTTGAGGGCGGTCCGGCAGATGGAGGAGAGGGTAAAGGAGTTGGGGGGAGTTGTCCGACGAGGTCTCTTCCAGGAGTTCGCTCCTCGGAAGCGACTCCTCGGACAACTCCAGCGACCCCAGCGACTCCAGCGAAAGCGAGGCACAGGTTCCGATGGAGAAGGCAGAGGCCAAGCCTGTTGCGGCCAAGAAGGGGAAGAGTGAGAAAGGTGACGGTAAGGTGGTACCGCGGCCCGCTTCGAAGAAGCCGCCCCGCAGGAGCAAGAACGATTTCCCGGTCATACCGCCGGGGGAGGATGCGCCGCACCACCGAGGGAAACCAAACGCCGAAGGCGTGCGGTATCCAGGTTTTAATAAAGGGCACCCGCAGTACTGTAAAGCTTGCGAAGTCCTGAGGCGAGGGTTCATCCGAACGGGAAAATCCCATATCGATGGATGCCTCTGGCGATCGCGCGGGTGAACCTACGCACCCTGGTAAAAAACAACTCTGGAAGTTCTGTCTCGAAGTTAAACCACCTTATGCTGAGGGCTTGTATACAACACGACGCCAGGTTATGTCCGGATCAGTACATGGACGGCGAGTGTGCAACCCGTATGCATTCAGAGTGGACGTCAGACGGTTGATGTATCCCGACAAGAGAGTTTGACTTCCGATGTCGAAAAAACACTTGTAATTGCATGATGTAAATGCGTACAAGCCTACTGACGAGGTTAGTGATTTACCTTATTAACAAAGAATCTTCTTGGACATTCGTGCGCAAGGGATACCAACGGTGCAACATCCCAATTCAAGCAATTTTGTGGGGTCGTCGATGGGAGCCCGTCAGATCATGGGGAATGGTTGCGAAACGAGTGCGTGTTCCGAAAGTCTCTGGGCGAGGTCCCGTGCGGCATAGCGGAGAAACGAGGGTCCGAGGAAGCAGGGTCTGCGGCACTGGCTGTCGTAGCTTAAATCCCAAACGAAGGTTCTAGGAAGCAAAGTCGGCGGCGCTAGCCGAAAAGGGCATTAATGTGTATGTTGTTGATCTCCAGACGTGCTCATGCTATCTTGCATGTGGTCACTGGTAGCGGAGCGACTACATATCGCAGCTTACTGTAGGTTACACAAACCGAGCCCAAATCGTCATTGATTTCCTGCGACGAGGACATTGATGTGTATGCTGTTTCTCGCCAGTCGTGCTCACGCGATCTTGCATGTATTCATTGGTAGCAGAGCGAACACATATCCAAACTTGGAGTGTTCCCGTAGTATTCGATATTCCGGCCGTTGGGGGAGACGTATGTATGACTGAACGCAAGAATTGCCTGACATTCTTATATAGATCGGGACGGGATATGTGTGAGTGAATAGAATCGAGAATCTTCGATAGTCACAGTATCGCATGCTCGTTACATTAGATCACGCACCACATCCTCCATCTCATTCTATTTATGTCTACTGCTTCGCTGATATGTCTTCGCCCATGCGTTCCGCCAGGTACGGATATCTCCATCCGATGTGGGAACAGCCACTCTCTCGAAATGTGGAGGACCTCCAAAGGTTTGCATGCAATGAACATCGGCATAGATTCCTAACGAGGAGCTCATGCTGCGATTGACGTGCAATGTCCATGTTTGATCATGCGCACAGCATCTGGCTTGAGCTTGTCAGCAGTAAACTGTGACCGCTTGTCCCTCTTTCATTGCTGTCGCAATGTCGCTTCTTTTTAATCCCATAGGCCGGAAGGATTTCTGCACGCCGATCTGAAGCACATGTTGGTATATGATCGGTAAGCATATCATTGGCGGTCTTGACAGCGAAGCCGACGTAAGACCAACTATGTTGGCCATCGGCCGAGCTATGGCACTCCGAGCTGTTCATACCGTGCACCTTGGATGCATTCCTTTCAGACGAGTTCCCTCAAGCATGTTTACTCGTGAGAGTGTCATTATATCTCCTGACTTCGCTGCGTAAAGAACTGAGGAGTCTTGATACGAAGCTGAAGAATGTGAAATCCAGCGAAGGTACCTGACCACTGCTTCGGGATAAAATCGCCTCAATCGGTGTCATACAATGACGAACTCGCTGAGTCTTGATCTGTATAGGCCCGCCTTCTATCGCAGTTGGCCCTACGACATTGACATCCAACGATGCCATTGGTGATTTGGCTTATGCTGTATTATGTAGATATTGACTAGCAAGCCGATGCACGATACAGTCCCGTGACTTTAGTGGTGTGTCTAAACACGAGGCATACATCCGTTGCGGACGGCTAACTCCACAACATCGTGGCAACGCCTGTGCCCGGCCCTTCATCTTATCAACAGTGCACTTCGCCGAAAGGATTACAAGTCCCGTGGCTTGGTTCTCCAGCCCGCGGCTGGTGGGCGGTGCAAAAAAAGGCCTATTGTATACGAGCCTGCAACGGAGCCCATCCGTTTCCGGCTGGGGATAGGCCCTTCTCTGGACCCTACAGGCCTGTCGTACTACAAAAGGCCGGAGAACTTACGGACTAATCGGACGAAGAATCGTTGTCGAGGTTACAGCAAGACACTTGTATGCAATATTTTGAAGGATGCGTGCTATCCAGATCCGGTGTGTGGTCATTCGCAAGAAACCTGCTTAGGAAAAGGGCCGCTCGGTACAACGACATCCAGCCGGGCGAGAACAGCAGCGGACAAGACCAGCAGGGATCCAAGTGATGTCATGGTAGGCTAGCATTCCTGGCATTCTTTCATATTACGTCGCAGGTCATCCATGGATGGAGAAGATGTTGTTGTTCCAACGCAGCCCCTTATTTGCAAATGACGTGGCGTGTATATGCCATATAAGCTCCACCACAAACAACAACTGATCCTGCTCGAGGTCGCACCATGCGCAAGAGGAGATGACAGGACAAACGCTCGCATCCTGCATTTCTGGAGTGCACGTGCTATGTGCATCGCACATGTTTCCATCGCTAACATCTGGCCCCTTCAATGTTAAGGTTGCGCGTCAAGTTCGATCCGGGTGAGTCCGTTAGCTTGTCCGCCACGATCCTCGGGGATAAGTGGTGGGACAGTCTAGCGAACGCAATCCGTGGAAGAGCACCTTAGCAGCAGTCCTGGTGAATGGTTTTGTACTCGAAGCACAGCGTCCATGACTGACAGGCCCACCAATTGGAGCTGGAGGATACTGGTCTGCGAATAACAAAACATCACAGCAGTTCTGAAACTCTAAGAGCTGCTGTACATGCGAGGGATTCGGTATCCTACACGGAATGGAAGGAGCATCACTGTCTATAAGCCATTCCCGAGGAAATGCACCGCGAGTATATCAAGACCGAGCTAACAGATTACGTGGTCAGTCCAAAGTGTGACCCGGTCGCAGCTAGGTTCACACCATGTAAACTGCTGCCGTGTATGTATCTGGAATATGCAGATTCTAAGGGAAGAGCTTCTTGCATATCGGTCGCAAGTCCTGCGACACTCCGTCATGGTGTGACATGGCTATTCAGGTAATCATGACCTGTGGTGCACATGAGTACGCGACGTCGTGATCATAATGAGTGTAAGGCGACAACATCATCTTGCGCAACTGCAAGTTCCGCAGTACCGGGCACATCACACTTCCCGAGCCGACAATGCAGAGGACACCAGCTTTCTTCTACAGTATATAATGTATACTTCTTTAACTCTCGCAGAGGACAAAGGGCCCTTCGCGTGCGAAGCAAGTGATCCGGCCGAACGCATCGAGGTGGGAACTCGTTGTAGAGGAGACCACGTAACGAGAGGTCCTGCGTGCGATTGTACATCAGGCAATTCCCTGTCATGGACTCCCTTATCGAGAACTGTCGGGGTCCTCTCCGCGACCGAACACAAAGACTGCCACGTCCAAGCCGGTCACGGATGGATTTTCATCTATTCATTTCGATGGGATGATGCGTGACGTTTGCCTTGTGGATGCCTTTAGATCTATGGGACTCAAAGTTGGGTATCAGAGTCATGGTCCCTTCTACGCTATTGCCGATGGTCGTCGAATGTTATCAGGTATAGGGCTACTTGACTGCATAAGATCAGCATCGTGCACTCACAAGATGACGGATCCGTCACTGTGATGTAGTATTTGCAGGTATACCATCGACGTGGTGGAGAACCAACAAGTATATGAACCTGGTCGTTACGTCCTATTCGCAGCCGGACATTTCACGGCCATGCGGGTGCTGAGCTCTCATTGCTCTCTCATCAGCTTGGGTCACCGCTGCCATGACCATATCGAAATTGATCCTTCACAGTGCGACTTCACGCAGTTTGAAGGTGTGATGAAAGTAGTTCCTGGAACATCCACACGGACTTGTGGAAGAGACTTCCTTGGCGGTGCAGTGTCCTAGCAGCATACCTTGTAATGATCAATTCTATTTCCTTCCATTGCTCTACGTCCATACATTACCAACTGCTGTGTACCTGATTGTTATAAGTTATAAGTTTTGCATAGAACATTCGTATTTGAGGTATCATCTCGCACCGACGTCGCCGATGACGTGAATGGAGGTCCACAGAGCCGTCTCAAAAGCTCACTGACATGATTATGCAAGCATATAGTTGAGTCTCGATTTGTAACATCACAAACTAGTCCCTGTCAGGTGCCGGACATATGGACCAGTGTGACGGCGCATCCATGGACGTGGACGACCGTGTACAGGATGCAGGTAACTTGTACATCCATATTTGGTTTGTGTGACTCATGTGTGTTCGCAATGCGTTTGATATCAGTGAAGATAACGATCGCATTAGGTGGATGGCCAGCCGGTCTAGAAGAAGTGGTTGGATCTGTCTTGCTCGAACCTCCGCGAGACCCCGCATTCCAAGTACCTGCAGAACATGGCACCGAGAGCACGTCCGGTATATCCCCTTGCAAAGAGCTAGCATGTGTCAATTCGTGTGCCCGTGATGCCCATCTACGATTCGAACCTGACGGTCATCGTTATTACTATGACGGCAGCGCAGTCGCATGCAGTGTCACTCTGCTGCAATATAACATGTATGCGGACGGATTGTTCTGATATTAGTGGATAGCATGTGGTGTAAGGTCACCGGACTTATTCATCAATATTCAGAAGACTTCGATCCGGATGTTGCACTCATGAAGATGAAGTCGGGGAAGCAATGGCCTCGAAAGGAATACATCAATCCGTTGGCTGATTTACCCTCCATCGCGAACATGCTTATGGGTTTGGACTTCCGATGTCAGGCGGATCTGGTACATTTGCTGCGTGAAAGCGTTCCTGATCTTTCAGAGATTTGTCGTCTCTTTGCCCTCAGCAGATCAGATCTGGACGGCTGGGATGCTATCACCCGCAAGATGACTATGTCCGATGATGACATCCTGTTGAGCTGGAATGTGAGACGACAGGCAGCCGCGAACTCCGGGACATGGATGCACGCCATGATCGAGTACATGCTCAATGGCTACAAAATTAACCCTGGACCCATGGGAGGTGAGCTGGAGGCGGTCATCAAATTCCTCGCCAGCATGGAAAACATCGAAGTCTATCGCACGGAATGGTGCATATGTGCACCCGACGAGGACCTGGCAGAGTCCATCGATCTTGTCGTGAGGGACAAGAACAGCGGTGATTTCCATATAGTTGATTGGAAGAGGAGTGAGAAGCTTGCAGACAAATACAGCGGTCACGGCAGGAAGATGAGTCCTCCAGCTCACGACGTTGATGATTGCCAAGGACAACATTATCGCCTACAACTGAACATCTACAAATGGATCCTGGAAAGATACTATAACATCAACGTCGCTCAGATGAAGGTGGTATGCGTACATCCACGTTATCTCCCCCAGGGTTTCGTCGATGATGTGCCTGACATGCAAGACGTCGTCAACAAGATGATGCAGTCCTGTTATGATCGGAAGGCTGCGGCTGCTTTGCAAACAAACAATGATCCGGACGAAGTTCACAAGGAATCGAAAGAAGCACCGGATACTCAGGTCGGAGACGAGCAGATGCAATCCAAGAACGATAATCCAGATGATCTACCGGATACCATGCCATTCCCCGTCATGATGACGGGGCCTGACCAGGAAAGACGACATGGAGATCGCTTTAGAGGAGATCATGTTTCAGGAGGACGACCATGAAGCACCTATGCTCGTAAAGAAAAGAAGATTGATGCCAGGTGCTGGCACTCATGCACAAGATTGCAAGAGAATGTTTAAAAGATCATTGGATATCATCAAGGACACACTCGACGGTTACGGAGCAGACATTTGTTTGCAGCCTAACACCATCATGCAAAACACAAGGAACATGACCAGCTCCTTGCAGATGAAATATCCTTGGATGTCAGAGCAAATGCAACGGCTAATCATGATAGCCGCTCACATGACTACTGGCAAGATATACGACAAGCCCATGCCTCCAGACGCCGCCGCCATCACTTGGATGGTGGAGGGCGACCGTCATATGCGGGTGCACAAAGGCTTCTTGTTTGTGTACGATGATGACGGCTGCTTCATGCCCTTTGGCGGTATCCCTCCGGAAGCAGTTCTACACCGAGTGCATGACTTCTTTTGTTGTTTAGAAGGTATCTTCAGACGAAGACGCAACTCCGCGAATAGCGGATGAAGCTTTATTTTCCCCTGTGTCAAAAATTTTGGTTTGTCAAACAAACTCAAAATTTAGGGCGTGAGTTTTGTCAAAGTTTTCCCAACACAAGACATGACAGTTCATGTTTGAAGAATCTTGATGAAGTCTTTGTTATGCCGTAGCCATTTTGGCTCAAGGGTGGTGGGAGGGTAAGAAAAAATATTTCCGGCATAAGTCCGGAAAAAGTTTTGTGAAACGGGGACCCGAGGCTCAACAGGTTCGACTTTTAACCTGGCTCCTTCCGACGTTGCCTCTAGGGCTCCGTGCACGCCTCCTTAGGAGGCAGATGGAAGCAAATGCTGATTCTTCTCTTGTGGCTTCAGAGCTACGGGGGCAGAGTCAGGAAGCCACAGGTGTTGAAGAGTCTGATGTGTGCACTAGCATGCCGCTTCCTGCTGAAAGTGATAAGGACTTTGATAGGACTCTTGAGCTTCTAGGAGAAGAGCTCGAGGAAACAGGGACAGGGCGGCCTTTGCCTTCGCATCTTGATGCTTTCATGCCCTCAGAAATGGATAGTGAGCAGGGAGCAGCTTGCATGCGCGATCGAGAGGCTGCAAGGGAAGTGGTCAGTTGTGTTGACAGCCGCCTGCTAAATGATGCCTTGGGGGATTCTGTGCTTGCTCTGGGTAGGAGTGTAGTAGACATTCCTTTGCCTTGGGAGCAGGAGAGCATGAGCTTGGTGTTCGGTGAAGACGATTCAGTGACAAAGCTTTTGGCAGGCCTCCCGAAGCACATACCTGTGCCTGCTGTGTCCAGCACCAACATTCAGCCTTCAGACCTTGTTGCCGAGCCACCGGCAAAACGCGCACGACAAATGCCTGAGAGTGGGGAGTGTTTCAGGGTTGCTATTTCTTCGAGGGCCTACGACAGTTATGAGGAAAAGGAAGAGGCTCAATGGCGACGTGCTTTTGAGAAGTGGCTGGTCATTCTCACTGAGTGCCCGGGTTCGTCATATATCGGAGAAACAGTTGCCATCCAAAAGACGGACGACGCGATTGAAACCTTGCGTGAACTCTTTGGGCGAAAGAGTGGCAGTACAGTCATGAAAAGGGGATCGGCTCTCATGGGATACCTCTCACGGGGGCGAAAGGAATGCAGGGACGGTGACCTGTTCCCTTTCAAGTCCGCGCATCTAGATGGATACTTGAAGCACCTGAAGAGCGAAAAGAGGCCAGCCGGGGCTTTCACCAGTTTTCAGGAGTGCGTGAACTTCGCTATACATGTGGTCGGCATTGCTGTCGACGAGTCAGTCCTGGGACCGAAGCAAAGCACTGTGTGGAGCCATTGGAGTAAAGGTATCATCGGTCAGGCTCAGCTGACCAAGGCAGAGCGGAAGCAGGCCACGGTCCTGCCTGTGGCGTACGTTGCAGCCCTGGAACGTATGCTCGAAGATGAGTCTTGTAACAGCTTTGATCGTTACGCCTGCGGTGCCATCTTGTTTGGGATCTTCTCTCGTAGCCGAGTGTCGGATTTGAGAAAGACATTCGGTTGGTTCCTTGACTTCAGTGAACTTGGAAGTGGAGGGGAAGGTTTCATAGAGTGCAAGACGCGAGACCACAAGACTGCCAATGCTGTGGCTCATACAGGTTTCAGCATGCCCCTGGTTGCGCCTGCGCGAGGAGTTACATCTTCAGCATGGGCTGTGACGTGGGCCAAGGTTGCAGAAGATGTCGGTTTGGGTTTTAGTTCCACCCGAGTAGGACCCGTGCTTCCTGCACCTGATCAGAAGGGGGGCTGGACTCGACGATGTGTCGATTCGGGAGAGGTCACCAAGTGGATGCGTGCGTTGCTTGACAAGGCTGGTTGCGATGTGCCTGAGTCGTCGACCTCGCACGCCATCAAAGGGACGACTTTAAGCTGGTGCTCTAAGTTTGGAATGGATAAGCATACCCGCCTGCGCCTAGGACATCATAGCTCGGGCGACGGATCCTTAGATGCCTACGGGCGCGACAACCTTGCGCCAGCTCTCTTATTGAAATACACTGAAATGTTGGGAAGCGTCAGACGAGGTGTGTTCATGCCTGACTTGAGCAGATCAGGACGGTTCGCTGATCGTCCGATTGTGAAAGTCGAAGTGTCCGAGGATGAAGCTGCATCGCCGAGCCTGCCTGCGTTTGATGCTTCTGAAGAAGAGGGATCTTTAGGCAGGACCACTGAATCGTTCGAGAAGGTCGATGCTGTTGCCACTCCGTTAGCAGACCCTGCAACTTGTGGGGACCAAGGCCGCGAGAGTGAGTCGAGCGACAGTTCGAGCGAGTCAGAGCCTGAGTCCGGTGATGAATGGGTTAAGGGTGAGGACTTCCGACATCCAGCGAGCAAGCCTAGCACCTGGAGGCCTGAGGCCACCATGTACAAACATTCTAGGACTGGGGTTGTTCATCTCATGAGTGCTGGGAGCTCAGATGGGCTTTTCATATGCGGAAGGGCCCTCACCAATGATCATGTGGAAGTCAGTGGTGTGCCGTTCCTTGAGTTGCGGAAGTGCAAGCAATGTGATTCGGGTCGGCCGGTTAGAGATGTGGGCAGCTTGAATGCTGCGCTGCAGCAGATTATGAAATGCAAAGATAAGTGATCAAATCTTGTCCATGTGGGGCGAAAGAAAAGCGAAGTGCGCTTCGAGAGCAGATGAGGTTCATCTGAAAGTCAAGTTCGGCTGCGAGTGCAAAGGTTATGAATGAGCTACGTTTCTTTGCTCGAAGTTTTGCTCAAGTGGAGAAAACATGTGGACAGGCATGAGTGTGTTCCGTGTTCACTGACGAGTAAAGACATGATGGAAACACATGTTAGGAGCGACTTGTGAACGTGGCATGTGACATCAAGATTTGACATGTCTTCTGATCGGTAGGCCTGTGCTGTGTGACTTGCTGAGGGATCATGGGCTCGTTAACGGAATCCACTGCGGCTTTCGCGTCAAGGGCGAAAGAGATCGGCTTGACTCAAGCCAATGTGGCCACGATAACGGGGACCGGAGTGGATACACTTTCCAAATTAGCTTTTGCAACAGTACCGCCGGGCCAGTCCCCGAGCGATGATCAGGTGCAGCGGCTCTTCGGGGCCACACCCATTACGGCGGGGACGATGGCTGCAGCCAAGCGTTTAATCTTCGAGGCCCATACCCTCGTAGTCCAAGAGTTAAAAACCCGAGTTCAGAGGGGAGACTCTGGAGCACCTTCGACGCTTGCCACAGCCGAGAGGGAAGAGCGCATCACAGAGCAGCGCGCAAGGATCACGGGCCTTCTGCATCGTGGTGTCGAAGAACCTAGCCATGCCTCTTATGACTTGGTGTACTCCATGCTGTCAGCGGATTCCTTGACGTACTTAGGGCCAGATAGGTTTCCAACCCGACAGTCGGAACTTCAGGGCAAGCAGCCGGGGAAGGAGCTCACCATCGACGGAAACAGTGTGACGGTGAGGGACAAGGTGCCTCATCAAACCTGCACAACGGGGACAGAACTTGAGCTTACGCAGGCTCTGAGGCGTCGGGCCTTAGCATTTGATTTAGTCAAGTGCGCCAGTTATGACACCATGAATCGGTATCACTCGTCCTTGATTCATCGGCTGCAGGAGTTGCCACCGCCTACTTATGTGAAGATTTCGGTGGCACAGGTGCTTAGGGCGGACAGGGCAGCTTTCACACGCATTGCTGAAAGCCTTCCCTCAATCAAGCGTCAGCCCGATGGGACTTTGCCTTTAGACCGGGCCCTTGAGAACATTCTGCAGGATCCCAGCATCAGCTTCCACTTGTTACCTTTGAAAGGTGGAGAGACCGATGATAACAAACGGAAGTGGACAGATGACGCCAAAAAGACCGATGAGCCGACCAAGTGGAAAAAGAATGGCAAGGGAAAGGGCAAGGGCAAAGGCAAGGATCAGCCAGGAGTTAAAGGGGCCAAATTCATCAAGATGCCGAAGCAGCTCGTCGGGAAAGCCAGCGAGACCAACGAAGGAAAGAGGTTGTGTTGGGCATACAACATTGATGGGTGTCCCAATGCTGCTGACGGCGAGGAGTGTCCTCGTGGATGGCACTTGTGTTGTGAGCCAAATTGCTTCAAGGCGCATCCGTTGCCCAAGCACCGAAAGTGACAGCCGGCCGCCTCGGCTGTACCGGAGCCCGAGTCTTATCTTCAAAAAGTAATGGCTAGGGTTAAAGGGGTCTCCTTGGATGAATGTCTCGTCTTAGAGGTCTCGCCGGGGTCGGGGCGATTGGTTGCATGCCTCAAGCAGCGACAGCTTGATAACAGTTTTTCCGTTGATAGAACAGCCGGCAAGTGCTGTGCACCGCGAATTGTGATTGACTTGTGTACAGAGTCGGGTCGCAAGCAATTCCAGGAGATTTTGACCGAAGAAAATTTGATCTATGTTCATTTTTATCCGCCCTGTAATACTACAAGCCGCGCCAGGTTGCGTCAATTTGCAGGAGCCCCTGCAATCCTGCGGAACGAATCACATCCCGATGGAGTTCCAGGGTTGGGGCTAGCCGATCGTACTAGAGTGAGTGATGCCAATGCTTACCTGCGTGCTGTGGCTACAGCTTGCAAAACATGTCACGAACGCGGAGTGCTTTTCAGCATCTGCAATCCAGAGTCAAGTTTCGTGTGGGCTACCAAACCTTTGCGACTTTTGCTTCAGGAAGTTCCTCTCTTCACGACGCACTTTCACCTCTGCAGCTACGACTCGCCCTTCAAAAAGGCTATGCGAATGTTGCACTCCCTGCCAAAATTTCTGGAGTTGCATCGTCCATGTGCCGGTGGACATGTACACAAGTTTTGGTCTGCTGCAAGTTCGACCGTGATTTGGATTTTCCTTGGGGTTTGTGCAAGGCTATGTCACAGCTTCTGCAAGATCAACTGCTTGACATGGGGGCCAAGCCTCTGCCTACTGACTTGAGTCAGGCAACACCCACCGTTGCAGCGGCCAGAGCTGTGGCTGGTTGGCAAAGCAATAAGCGTGTCCTTCCTCTGGTTCCGGAGTTCAAACATGTTGTGAACGTCCGTGGCAGCTTCCCTGCTGCGTCTATGCATGGCCTTCAAGTAGGCTGCAAACCCTCTTCACCATGGGAGGTACCTGCTTCTGCAAACGTTGACCCGTGCTTCGTGTCGTCCGTGCCACAAGGTGCCAAAGTTCTTCGCATCCTCACGGTGCCGGGGGATAGTTCAGAGGATGCTTCGGACAACTTGAGTGCGGGCCAGGCTGACGGGCAAGACGACTCGCCGGCAGCCACTTTTCTTCACAGTACATGTTCGGACCTTCACTCTCCGCCTGAGGATGCTCACCCTGCTGAGAAGCTTGCTTGCATCATGTTACGTTGGAACACTCGCTTCAGCCAAGAGGAGATGCGAACTTTCTTGGACATGTTGCCGCAAAAACATCAGACCAGAGCCAGGGGGAGCTGTGATGACCAATCTAATCAGTTTCTGTGCGGAGCTTATGCTCATGGGCCCATGACGGGCTGCAAAAACTTGACGCGGGATATGCCTTGGTGCACTGCCGTGCTTTGCAAGCATGTTCGCGATAATGCTCCGGGTTTTTGCTTCTCTGCCGTGGGCTATCTGTGCAATGTGCGCGCAGAAGCCCATCGTGATTTGCACAATGAGCCAGGAACAAAAAACCTGATCATGGCAACGCATGCCTGTGCTGGAGGAGGACTGTGGCTCGAGGAGGCAGGTGGACCTATTGCAATGGTCGTCGGAAAAACCCAACGTGCTGGGAGATTTCACGACTTGGAAGTTGGGAGACCCTTTATCTTTGAACCGAAGCGTTGGCATGCCACTCAACCGTGGCGAGGTGACAGAGGAGTGATCGTTGCATACACCCCAGTGGGAGTGACCAAACTTGCGACTGCCGACAAAGGGTTCTTAGAAAGCTTGGGTTTCCCCTTAGGCCCCTCTTGTGGTTCTAGTGATGTGCCTCCCAGGGTCGCAAAAGTACAAAAAGGAAGTATCACTTTCGGCGTGTACCATGAGCCGGAGGAGTTCGTGGCGAGGGCGTTGAGCGTGCAACATCCGTGTCACTTGGAAAGCCTTTTGCCATCAGAGCTTGTCGAGGCCATACGGGCGAATCATTCCAAAGATGTTGCTACGCTTGGGCGAGAGCGCACTGAGATGCTCAAGAAATGGCTCGCTCGTGCTGAGGAGCTGGAAACTGCCGAAAGCCAGCTCAAGGGATCCTTCAGCTCCCATCGACGTCAAGTGTTGTGCAACAAGCGGCTGCTCTTGATGAAAGAGATGCTTGACAGCGTGGGACATGAGGACGAGGACTTGATATCTGATCTGTCAAACGGTTTTGACTTAACCGGACCCCTGCCACGATCTAACGCCTTTAAGAATAAGTACCGCCCGGCAGCCATGGCCGAGGAAACGCTTAGGAAAAGTGCGGGTTTAGTTAGGGGTCAGGTTTTGGCTTCGGTTAAAAGTTCAGGTGACGAGATCGTGGATCAAGGCGTGCTTGCGGCCACGGAGAAGGAGTTAACCAAAGGCTTCATTGAGGGGCCGGTGAGTGCCAGCGACATCCCCGATGACGGGACGGTTACGCATCGCTTTGGAGTGATTCAAGGAGAGACCGAGGACGGTCCCAAAGTTAGACCGATCGACAATTACTTGAGTTCGCTTGTAAATTCGGTTGTATCCCAAAGTGAACAAGTGCCCGTTCACACGTTAGACGTAGTTGCTGGCATGTTGGCGATGTGGTTGCACTTGTCTCCTTTGAAGTCCTTGCATGCGGGACTTGTGTGCAAATGTTGGGACCTCAGTGCCGCGTACAAGCAACTGCCGCTTAGTGACAAGAGTTTCGAAAAGGATAGCTTTTTCGTGATCTTCTGTCCCCGCACTCGCAAGCACGTCATCTACAAGCAGCGGGTCATGCCCTTCGGGGCAAAAGCCTCAGTGACCGCCTTTATCCGTTGTGCATTCGGGATTTGGCGGTTGGGGGTAAAAATGTTTGCCTTGGTCTGGAGTTTTTATTTTGACGATTTCCTATCGGCCTGCAAGCCTGAGGAGCGCCGACATGTGGAAGTCGTGATCAGCACTCTGTTTCGGCTACTAGGTTGGGATCTTTCACTAGATAAACTTTTGCCTTACGACGTGTGCTGTAAAGTTCTTGGAATCAAGATTGACATGTCTGAAGCTCGCCTGGGGCTCTTCAAGTTGGTGAACACCGAAAAGCGTGTGCTTGAGTTGACTGCTGCCTTGGACGAGGTCTTGTTAGCTGGCAGGTTGTCGCATTCTGACTGCGAGAGGCTTCGAGGTAGGCTGCAGTTTGCTTCGGGCCAGTTGTTCGGTCGAAGGGCGAAGGTTGCTCTGCACCAGCTTAGCCGGCATCACGGAGGTCGGCTGAGTGAGGTCACTTCCGAGGCGTGCCGCTTCTTGAGGCGTCTGGTTTCGTCTAATCAGAGCCGCTCGATTAGTCGGCAACTGGGCAATGTTGTGCATGTGTATGTGGATGCATCTTTCAGCGATGAAGGCAAGCTTTGTGGCATCGGGGGCATGGCATATGACCATAAAGGCTCCTTGCTCCAATGGTTCGGTGAAAACCTTGATGCTTCGCTTGTTTCCCAAGTCATGACGTCCTTTGAGCGTGTCAAAGAGACTGTCATCTTTGAGCTGGAGGCTTTGGCGGTATATGTTGCGCTGAAGTTTTTCTTCAAGGCTCTTAAGGGCAAGAATGTGGTTGTGTTCACCGACAACGAAGGTGTTCACGGCGCCTTCGTAAAGTGCTGGACAGTAAGTCAGTTTGCAACGCATGTTATCGATGCGGTATGCGAGATTGAGGAAAGCCTTGGCTTTATGGTTTGGTACGATCGAGTTCCATCTGTGAGTAATCCTTCGGATCCGCTTTCGAGAGGAGTGTGGGACCTGCCGACACCTGTGCGTGTTAGGCCTGCTGCAAAGTTCTTCGAAAGCCTTCTTGAGGGGTCGAGGTCACGACCGAAGTGATGTGCACAAGTGGTGCGGCGGCAAGTAGTTTGGGCGCTCTTAGTGCCAAGACAGGGGCAGGGCAAGGCACTGCCATGCCCCAATCACGAGAAAAAGCGAGCCGCTAGTGTGAGCCGAATTTTTATTATTGGTGAAGTATATATTCGGACGAAGAGTGAAATATCTTGAATTTTTATATGTATACCCTTTTGTATATATAGAATATGGAACGCCCGGTTGACACATAAGGGAAAATAAGACGCAACTCCGCGAATAGCGGATGAAGCTTTATTTTCCCCTGTGTCAAAAATTTTGGTTTGTCAAACAAACTCAAAATTTAGGGCGTGAGTTTTGTCAAAGTTTTCCCAACACAAGACATGACAGTTCATGTTTGAAGAATCTTGATGAAGTCTTTGTTATGCCGTCTGTTGGCTCCACAGGGTGGTGGGAGGGTAAGAAAAAAATTTCCGGCATAAGTCCGGAAAAAGTTTTGTCCCACCCAGCCCGCCCTGGTTGATATTCGCACAAGTTGTGCTGCGAAGTTCGCAATGATGCAGGTGGCATCTTTCTTTCACAATGCATCTTGTACAAATGCGTTTTGTTGAAACTGAACAAAGAGCAAAGCGCCCTGGGCCCGAGCCCAGGGCAAGGCACTGCGATGCCCCAATCACGAGAAAAAGCGAGCCGCTAGTGTGAGCCGAATTTTTATTATTGGTGAAGTATATATTCGGACGAAGAGTGAAATATCTTGAATTTTTATATGTATACCCTTTTGTATATATAGAATATGGAACGCCCGGTTGACACATAAGGGAAAATAATGAAGCCCGAAATTGCACGTGATGGGGCTTCCGTGGCCGACGCCATTGCAGCTGACCTGCTGACTTGTGAGACAGAAGCAGACTATCTGACCCTATGCAGAACCGCCACCAGCAGAAGATCACAGGCACCTGCGTATTCACAAAGATTGGACGCCGAAGAAGTAGATGCTCTACAACAGGATCGCACCGGTGGAGAAGCTGGCCAAGATTGGACAATGGATATGGCGTCCCGGTCTTAGAAAGTTTCCTGTGTCGTCAAGCAGGAACTGATGCAAACAAGAATGATTTCACTATTGGTTGAATGGTGTGAAACCGAAGACAAGCGTTCATCCACTGTCTGCTATGACGATATCTGTCTTGCCTATGATCGCTCAGGCAGTACTCTCCCGGTCGACGTTGTGAGGAAGGGCCCTCAAAATAATTGTTACGTGAGGATCCCACATCCCTGTTGGATCCTGTCCTGGAGGCAAACATGGAGAGAGTTCAGTTGTTCTACGAGAGGACGTTCTGGTGTAACCTCGATGTGTTCAAGTGCTTCCAGGCTGCCATCGCCATCGCAAAGCGAGGCTTCAATGTGGATCGATGCTTTACTGGCATCTCCCCAGGCGGCGTGGGACAAAGTCTGTATTCACATCACCTGTCCGAGATGTATAAGCATAACCACAGTTACTTCGACCCGAACATTTGGCATCTCGACGAAGAACTGCGAAAGCAGGTCGAGTCATTCGCCAAATGCTTTATCCTCACAGGTCAAGAAGCACCCGAGACAAGTAGAAAGCTCCACATTGATCTATACAAGAAAATGATGTCGGGAGATGGAATTATGGCACGAAAGCCATATGGCTATAGTACCCGGATGTTCCAGACGATCGGCTGGACGCGGTTGGAAGTCAATAAGATGATGGCCTTTCTTGGCGTGACGAACGCCAACTTCAACTCGATGCTTCGCCGTGCATTTGTTTGGAAAGCCAAGGCCCGCTTCGTCCATGAGAAGTTTCTCAGGAACTACAAGGACCATGAGAAAGACGGCGTTTTCGCGGCTGACCCTAGCCTGTGCAAGTTCCTTTCCTCCTCCCAGGCATCCATCGCGGGGCTGAAGTTACAGTGCGCGTTCGAAGTCGACCGTAACAAGGATGACTGCTACCAGCTCATCGAAGACTATTGCAACGGAGGTGATGGTCACTTGACGGAGGACGTCATGAGAGAGGCCTGTGGTCTGCCTATGCGAGTTCATCAATTACAAGAGCAAGACGACGTGGGCAATCTCCTCGCAGCTGGACAGGAAAGTGCCGATGAGCGAGAAGAAAAGGACAGCGAATGGGTAAACCTCCGGAACCATCTCGCGATGCACATGCTGGACAAGGATATGGAGCTCATGACCTGGTACGAGTTCAAGAAGGTCGCCTGCAAGCCTGGTGAGCACCCGAATCTGTCGAAAGCAGAGATGTGGGAACAGTTAAAGGAAAAGGGTGTAGTCCGCACCGCACTTGTACGGCAGAAGAGCAGCAAGGAGAAGCCTGGTGCGTACATCCCCATGATGACCTTCTCAAAGCAACATTGCGACATCTGCCCACAACGTTCATTGGACACCATTCACATGCAATTCGACGAGGAGGTCGACATTGGTCTGGCTAGAAAGTATGCATACGGTTGTCGAGGCCGCAGCAT
The DNA here is from genome assembly GCA_905221615.1 of Symbiodinium sp. CCMP2592. Classification (NCBI taxonomy): domain Eukaryota; class Dinophyceae; order Suessiales; family Symbiodiniaceae; genus Symbiodinium; species Symbiodinium sp. CCMP2592. Next base: position 332,809 of record CAJNDT010006181.1, on the reverse strand, counting down.
GAACATTGACACCATGAAGGCATTCTACAAGTCAATGCTTCCCGTTGCCAAGAAAGGCCGTCGTACCGCGGAACAGGAAGATGTCATGCAGACCTACCACAATCACCTCCGAAAGCTGGAGGATCATGAGAAAGCTCTCACCAAGCTCTTGACCACCCGGCAGGGAAGACGGTTGCGTGCAAAGAGATCCGTGGAGGGCGACGATCCTGTGTCACCACAACATGGGTTGCCGGATGGCCGGGAGTATGTGTCCTTGAAGCACAGTCGAACCACATCATATGGCTACTCGGAGAAACAGCCGTACACCGTGCGAGCTAGGCGTTACGCTACCACCGATGGAGTCCAATCTATGTCACGCCGACTACAACTTCACGTCGTAGACGGCCACACCATTGACTTGGACATCCAGAATTGTTGCCTTACGTTGTTGCAGCAGATTCTCGCTCAGACTGCTCCTCAGCCGGCCATGCCCGATGATCTTGCTCAACTTCTGGACCGTCTTGCGAAAGATCGGACAGGAGTCCTACAGCAACTCGGTCTTAACATAGTGGAGGGCAAGGAAGTGATCAACACCGTCCTGAACGGCGGCAGTCCGCCGACATCGTTAAAGGGCAATGCAGTCGTGAAAGGTATCCAAAAGATTTCCCTGTACGTCAGATGGGTAGCCTGCAATCTCCTTCATGCTGATTACATGTCACTCGCCGAGCAGAAGCAAAAAACTTTCCCATCGTCCGCCATTCTATCTCTCTTGTGGACGTCCGTGGAAGACAGGATACTACAAAACTGGACCGATCACATTTTGAGTCATACCAACCAGCCCAAGCACTTGTCCCTCCACTTCGATGGGGGCCGAATATCTGCGGATCATGTTGGAGCTTTGCAGGATGATTTCATCAGGGAGTGCGAGAATGCGATCTACAAGAGGACTGGTTTCCTGGTCAAGATTGTGTCGAAGAAACATTTCACTTTCATGGACCTGGTGAAGAATAGAAGCACGCATGGCAATGCACTCACAAATGTTCCCGACATTATGTTCCAGCCGGGCAACTGCATACCGTGTGCGTTGTGGCATGTGGTTCCGCTTTCGCGAACAGCAATCGTCGCAGCTGTGTCCAACACTTCATTGCCTAAGAATGTGGAGGCCAAGAGTGTTGGATACAGAGACTATCGGTCTGTCGCAGCCATGTGTTCCGTGGATTTGAGCAGCTGTCTGGGCATGCCAAGTGCACATGTGAAAGCCTTCATGATACACTACGAAGGCCACGGTCTGCCACATAGCATCGCCGTCCGGGTGAGTGCCTCTGGGAAGGACGTGACCATCATCGACGGAGCGACAGTCTACAAATTGGACATGGCGACTCTACACGAAATACACTGTGCGGCAGTCGATCACTCCACCATTGTGTCCTACTGGAAGAAGGATCCCCAGGACAAAAAGGACGACAAGTCGGCCACGCTGTTGGACATGGTGGCGGGAGCGAGAGATGTCGCTGAAGATCTGGACGAGGATTCTTCACAAGATGTCTCTGAGGTTCGTGCCGTGGAGATGCCCAACACACTATCCTTCGACGAAGACAATGTTCCTGTCTTCAACGACAACATCCTAGAATCATTGAAGAATGAAACCAGCGACATCCTCAATGATCTACAAAAGAAATCGATGAGATCCGAAGGAAGACGACATTGCCCGCCATGTCCTTTCAGGTCGTTCACACAGCTCCGGCTGCTGCGGACCCACATTGCAAAGCACCACACCAAGAAGAACCAGTATGTATGTTCTGGAACAAAGCAAATTAAGGTCACACTGGCTATCTACGACCACGCTGCATCATCGCAGAGAGTGGCTGTCAATCTACTGCAAGAAAGTGCTATGATCATCCGACAGACGGTGCAGCCGCCTTTGCATAACAGCCACAACAGCATTGACAAGCAGATCAGACTCGTCTTTGACGCGGCTGGGCCCAAGTATGTGAACGTATCCAGCATTGGCAGCGATCTGCAAGTGCGGCGAGTTCGTAATCTTTATTATACACATTCCTTCACAGACCTTCTTCTACGGGAAATGGTACTGAATCATACTCAGGCTTCTAATCTGCAATTATCCATGTCGATGCCGTTCGTCTATACGCCTCGCATTCACATGAGATGTCGCCATACTGAACTTAGGTCCGGACCGTTTCCACTCGATGCCACATGGCAGCTCTTGAATCTGGTATTGTCCTATCCAGCCTCTTTCCCCGTCGTTCCCCTCATTGGATGCCTATGTTGGAGGACATTGTCACGGCACCGATTTTCCTCAAAAAGATGGAGGATATGAACAAAGTCCTGCTGGAGCAAGATGAGTGGCACTACATAAGCATGGACGCCACCCTCAAATTATGCATGAAGTTAATGGGTCAAGCTTCATATCGCTCTCCAAAGTCAGTTCGCAATGAGGCGCCATTTGGGAATGACGTAGCATGGAGAAGACTCCTGACCGTCAGAGGTCGAACTGGTGCGGTCCTGCTTTTGCATCCTCTCCAGAGTGAGTCTGCGGATCAAGTCGTCGATGCCATGGCGCAAAATTTCTCGACAGAGCAACTTGGGGCAGTGGTTCACGTCGAGACCAACCCTCAGAGAAGCTGTTCAATGAGTTGAAGACAATATGTCCATCCATGAGATCACTTGTTCTGGATCCAATCCATTTGGCTATTGTCTATGAATATGGCTTTTGGAACAAACGCAGCCCGGGATCCAAACAACTTCGTCGGATTCTTCAGAAGTGCATTTCGATTGATGCTGACTTAGGGCATGATGCATGGGGAACTTTCTACGACGGCACGAATGCCCGCCCGCTGACTGAGGAGGAGATGAAGTACCGAGAGATGATATCAGGTTCATTTATGGACTCCAGGGAATGTAATGGCATGCTGGACAACTTGGATACGAACGTTCCATTCGGTACTCGGTTGGAGTTCATCCAGTGCCGTGCTGCTTTGTGTCGAAGATACCCGGCAGAGGTTAATAGGAAGATCGCCGGTGCTAACAAGCAGATTAGTAAAATTCTTTGGTCGGCTTGTGCACCCGATCGTTTGGAGTGGCTAATGAACAACCTACGAGTCCGACATGCTTTGCCGTCGTCCTACCAATGGTTCCTCCCAAGTGGAACATCTAGCAACGAGGCCTTGCATGCTGAGATAAACTCATGGTCTCGAAGCACCAACGTGATTCACCGTTCTACTCTTGGAATGAAGTTGAAGTATTTCAGTTACATCAAATTGCTATTGCACTACCTGTCAGTGCGATACCCTTTATCACACACAGTCAGTGCAAGCATGCTTCTAAGCAGATCGCTGCACCGATCTCTGTGGAGCGAAGACGACTGGAACGTGTGGTGTGCCGAACAGTCATCGCTCACAGTTCCTAAGAAGGCTACATTGCCCTTGTCGACAGCTAGACAGCTTGAAGCTCGTCTAGTTCGTCAGCACGTCTCGAAAAGGCCTGCTTCAAAGAAGCAAGGCAATGCGAGCAAGAAGAGACGTGTGACCCCTTTGTCGGTTAAGAGGATTCACACACTGCGAAGTGCAGGTGTGAAGGTAAAGCGTGAGGGTTGATAGTACCACTATGATGAGGCCGGCACCAAAACAATGACCTATGCAGCGGAGTGGATCGATGGTGTAGAGCCAGAGCAACAAATCCCGCGTGTGTTATTCATGTGCTGGCAGGACACCTCACATCTGGCTGCCAGTGATGTCGCGTCCTGAGATATCTCGAACGCACTGAACATAATGAAAACTGCATTCATGATGTGATATTTCGAGGGACGTGCTGAAGTCTTCTACAGAGTCGGACTGCAAATGTATTCCGTACTATGCCGAGTGATGCATACATAGTATGTAGGAAGAATGACCGTGCGCCATTCTGGTCTGTGCGGAAATTACAAATATATACGTGTGTCGAGTTTGGTAAGCTTGGGCGCACATGCATCACTCTAGGCTCGTTGCTGGCAGCCACTTTGACTCAAGAGTGATCCAAAACGGCAGTCAGCTGATTTTGCCCACCCACCCGCACTGATCCGACCCGGTCTCTTGTGGAGTCGCCCGGACTGGTTAGGGTTGCGCGTGTTTGCGACTACCTTGAGGTATGAGGGAGGGACCCTCTTCCCCTGAGGACGATTGTTCCGTACGGGGTTTATGCACCAGAAAGGGGTGGACCTTTCCTTGCATATCGATGCCTCGAGGTTTTACCAAAGCAATATCCCGGCGTGCCCGGGTTCTCCTTCATAGAATCGGACCAGTTACAGCAGCGAGTGCGAGTCGGAAGAGGTTCGAATGCGAGTTGTTAAGAATTCAGTAGTATAAGCGGGAATGAATTTATGCCATATTACAGCGTGCATGCTTATTATGCGATGCTTGGATTGATATGTCGTGTGCAATGAGTCAAGCGCTGGCAAGTCAACAATATGTCGAATATTGAAATATTTGTACGGGACAATTTGTCCATGTTACCGATATACTGCTGACAATGCTATGCATATCTCCACGACGATACATCATTCCTGCAAAATGTATGGACTCTATACACTGACATGTGTCATCACAACGAATGTTTATTCATTGACGGTGTTGGGATCGACATTCGATATTCTGTTTATATAATACTCGTCTCCATGAATGCGAGTAATTTGATATAATTACTTGATATAAAAAATATAGTCTAATCGATCCGAAACTTTTCAGGTAGTGGCTTTGTAATGTGGGCTGTGCTTGTATCTTATATTTTGCTTTCCATTAGGTGCTGAAGACAACAAACAGTGGTTATATAGACCCTAAAGGTATCGGGCACATATATATATATATATACATATAGTGAGGTGGCAACGGTGGCTTTAAAATGCCGTGCCACACGTACATCAACAAAGCAAACACCTGATCAGAACAAGGCATCGAGCACACAATGCCAGGTATGCTCCATCAAGCCAAAAAAGCCACGTCACGATATGGTACAAAGAGGCGTCTTGGTATATTTGAGGCCAAGTATTGCCCATATCGCAACATGGAGCCTTCGGGTCAATGCCTTTACAAACTTATTGCTAATATAACATTCCATTAATTATTATATCAATTCTTAATAATTAAATATCTGTACGAATTCACGTAACCCGATTCTACGTAACCTTCATTCACGTATAAACTCAATGCCTATACAAACTTATTACTATTATTATTATTATATAATCAAATATGTGTGTACGAATTCACGTAACCCGAATTCACGTAACCCGAGTTCACGTAACCCTAATTCACGTAAGTCAATGCCTAGACAAACTTATTACCATATAATATTCGTCAATCTTAATAACAATGAAATATGTGTGTACGTTTTCACGGAACCCGATTCTACGTAACCCGGTTCTACGTAACCAGAATTCACGTAACCCTAATCTACGTAACCCTCATTCACGTAACTCTATGCCTATACAAACCTAATTAATTTTAATTTTAATAAGTATATCTAAAATTAAATAATTCTGTGTGTACGTGACCCGAAATCACGTAACCATACACCACGTAACCCGAATCCATGTAATTCGATTTAACGTAACCGCCAGACGTGCCACGTGAAAGTTTCCAAATTAGTACTGGTCTGAATGTTACACGTAACTCGATTCTATAACCCAAAGTCACGTAACCTGATTCTACGTAACCCACAACCCGACTCTATGCGTAACCCAAATTCACGTAACCCGACTCTACGTAACCCAAAGCTGCGTAACCGTCATCCATGTAAGATATTATAAATGCTCAATGAATGATGACCTGACTAAAATGGGCTTGCTCGAACCTTGCGAACCAATCACTTTCTGGCCTCCACCGTAGGGCCGACCACAGGCGCACAATGGAACTGGCGACCGCCCTGGCAAGGCCCAAATGAGGTCGACCCAGGAACACCGGAGCATTGAGGTACGTAACCAAGCTCTACTGTGTATAACTATGCTTACTGAACTAAGCTACTTAACCTCATGCTACGTTTCCCTAGAAGCTACATGTGAAGCTAGGTCAAGCAGCTATGTACCTGGATCGCGAAGCTATGTGTAACTCAAGGTTTCCTGTACATAAAACAAACAGTCAAGTAGTCGATGTCGGGCCATTACTGCTCAAGCAAGCCTGGCAGAACACATTTTCCTCGGCCAGCACATACTCATCTCGGACAAGCCATGCGAGGATTCATGTCACCATGAGCATTAAGCTCGACTTGAAGCTCGACATGGCCGACTTGATTCAGCTTCTCCTGAAATTTGCTGACTCGGACACACCAAAAGTGGCCGAGACGAAGGTGGCCGAGACGAAGGTGGCCAAGACGAAGGTGGCCGAGGCCAAAAAACCCAAGCCTGACGAGAAGTGTCCAAAATGCCCGTCCGGGGCTAACCGGGTCCTTTCCGTTATGGAACCGGGTCCTAGGATTTATGTTGCTGACATGATGGACATGTAAGAACACGTGTATACACGACACGTACAGCAACATGTCTGATGTCGTGCTGAAGGGCGGGGCAGGACGGAAAACAAATGCAACTACTGCAGCAACATTGGGCCTACGTCATGTGTGTTCTTGTGGCTCTATGGAAAAAGCGAGATGCTGGACATGTATAAAAAGATGTGTGCTTGTGGCTCAATAGAAAAATCAATGCCTGAAAAACTTGGTTTGTTCGAAATGTGAAAACATGTACATCGAAAAAACAAAGCCATACTGACATAATTGCCTGTCCCAAGTTTTGTAGCTCACATGGAATTTCTTTGTTGCAAGATATTGTTGAAGATCAAGATATTTTGAAGATTCGTTTGTGCCGAGCAAACCAAACAAATGCAACTTGGTGTTCTTGTGGCTCAACGAAAACAAGAAGCTTGAGATTTTGTGTTCTGAAACCCTAAAGTCAGCTTTTTGTACGATTCACAACGACTTGAAAATTAGCATGTGTGTTCATGATTAAACATGAAGGGAATCTAAGCTTTCGTAACGTCCAGCTCATGCCCTAAACCCTGGACCCTAAACTGTAAACCCACCCAACCCCCAAACCCGCCCGCCCACTCCTGCAGGTAGGTATAGATAAGTAGATAGGCAGGAGGGAGGTACTTGTAGGTCTAGGTGCACCGGCAGGCTTGTAATTAAGCATTCGCGCAGGCTCTGTCAGGATGTCAGGTCGCCACATCAGGGGTCTTCGGAGCCCCGTACAGGGGCGTACCCGCACCAAGCCCTTGAAGGGGCTGCGGGATGAACCCTGAAAAGGGGTGAGCCTGGGCCCCGAACAGGGGTCGTTAGAGGGCGTACCGATGAACCCCGAAAAGGGGTGAGCCTGGACCCCGAACAGGGGTCGTGAGAACCCCACGCAAGGGTGTGGATGAACCCCGAACAGGGTTGAGCTTGGACCCCGAACAGGGGTCGTTAGAGCCCCGCACAGGGGCGTCCGATGAACCCCGAAAAGGGGTCAGCCTGGACCCCGCAGGGGTGTGGATGAACCGAACAGGGGTGAGGATGAACCCCGAGCAGGGGTGAGCCGGACCCTCAAAGACAGATGCAGAGAGAGAGAGAGAGAGAGAGAGAGAGAGAGAGAGAGAGAGAGAGAGAGAGAGAGAGAGAGAGAGAGAGAGAGAGAGAGAGAGGTAGCCATTTTGGCTCAAAGTGCTGCACCTTTGCTCGGGGGGGCCTGTGACGCCCCCCGTGCATCGGGGAGGGAGGTGGCTGGTTGACTTGGGGTGTACCCCCAGGGGAGCCTGTTCACTTTCTTCCAGCGGTGCTTGAGTCATACGCCCGCCACATTTCTCATCAAGTGGCCCCTCTTCGCAGTGCCTCCAAGTGCAGCCATCCACCAGTACGGCAAGTTTGCTGCTCTACGCGACTTCCTCATCGGAGCTGCCCTCGACGACTTCGGTGTCCTCACTCCCGGAGGGTGGCCGCAGCGGGGAGCCTAACCTCGTTTTTTGGAACCACCAGGGTGCGATTCCCTTGCTGCTCAACGGGTCGTAAACTTTGACCAGGGTGTGCAACGTGATACTTTCTCCTCGACACCAAGAACGAGATCCTTGCCCACAATGGGGAAAAAGGGGAACTCCCACCGACTAGAAAGCATGTGGACAAAAGACGACAACCGAAAGGGGAAACGCCCTTGAAGTCGAGGACTACCTCAACTGAACTGAGAATTAAGTTAAGTGAGCGAGGCCCTTTTGTTTCAGACTTTTTGCCCCGGGGGAAACCCCACAGCCACCAAGCTGCAAGAAAACTTGTTTGCTTTTCAGGGCTAGTGACTAGTGAGCTGGCTTGCATATTTCTCTCCACACTCCTCAACAACGACTTTTTGCTTAAGGTTGTAGCCAGTTTTGTACAGGGGAAACCCCACAAGCCTTTTCTAGGGTGTACCATAGACGGGCCGCTGGAGCCATCCATGCACCTACTTTCCAAGCCTCCGCTCTGAGGCATCTTTTCCGCCCAACGTACAGAGCCGTCTGTTTACACTTAATTCGGCCAGCCACTTTTCAGTTTTGCCGCCACCCATGACAAGCCTAATACTTGTCGCAACGGGGAAAAACTCCGAGAACTTTCCTGAAGGGAGACGTCCCTCAACACAGGTTGCTTGCAGAGTTTGTTCCGTACTTCAACATTTGTACTGTTGGTCGGCACCCTTGTAGCGCCTTCGCTAGCAACCTGGCTGATTGCCTTTTGCCGTGCGAGCCATAATCGGGGAATACCCCCAAGCCAGCAAACTAGAAATCTGGTAATGGACATTCATCACTGCGGGCCCCCTTCTAGGGTGTTCCTATGCCACTTTTTGTGCCCCAACCGGATTTCAGTTCCTGAGGGCAGCTCTTTGTCCTTTTTGGGACTCTCGAGTGCCGTGGTTTGCACTTTGCCTTCATTCTCCTCCGCAACAGTCGGGGGCGCTTACGCGCGCGGTGTAGGGGGTAACCCCTACACCATAGCCCTGGCGAAAGAAAGAGAGAGAGACAGCGAAAATAATTAACGAAGCAAGGAAGGAAGGAAGCAGGGAAGGAAGCAGGGAAGGAAGAAGGAATGATCAAGATGAGGGTGTGACTGTAGATGCGAGGAATGAGCAGGCAGCAAGGAGTGATGTGAGGGAAGGAAGAGGCAGGAAAGTCATGCATGGATTCAGTATCTCTCTGCTCACTTTCAGTCTGTCGGCGGCCAACCAGGCTGAGACAGTCTGCGCATCGAGATCCTCGAAGAGCCCCGGCCTAAGCCACACCAAGACTTGACTGCTGCACCGTGGGTTGCTTCCAAGCTCAACATGTTGGGCTGCAGCAGCTTTTCAGCTCAAGATTCAACTTGATCGCACCGTTTTTTCCTGGCGCCGCTAGCGCCATGACTGAGCGAGTGTACTCCGACGAGGAATGGGCGGCTTGGCGTCGATGTCAAAAGCCTGCAGGAAGCAGCGACGACACAGAGACGGACCCAACGAAGCAAGGCCTCACAAAGGAACTCCGACCCCTGCCGGATGAATGGAAAGTTGAGTGGAAGGAAGCTGAGAAGAACATGCTGCACTCAGCCAATGACTTCAGCGGTATCAGGCGCCTCTGCAACAGAAGGTTGCAACAGATGTACAACCAATGGAAGAATGAGTTGGAGGAGACGCAGAAGCAGGATTCGATTTTCAACAAGCTCGCCATCATGACGCAGAACAAGGACCGCATTGACATCGAACGCTTGAGGGAGGTTGAGAAGGAAGCGATTTTGACGAAGAAAATGTACGAGGCGAAGATTGCGGACGACAAGAAGAAGCACGAGGCCGAACTGGCAGCTGAAAAGAAGAAAGGCGAGGACAAGCTGGACGAACTGGAAAACACGTATGAGAGAAACAACGAGGAAAACGCCCAGAGGTTTCGCACCACGGAAAGGACGTACCAGTTCAAGTTCGAGGATAGCCAGAAGGAGATGAAGGTAATGATTGCCATGTATGAGAACAAACTCAAAGAGGTGAAGGCCGAGCACCAGGCACAGATGGCGAAAGAGAAAGAAGAGAACAAGAAAAAGATCGACGAGAAGGTTTCCAAAGCCCAGACGGACATGACAAACAAGTTGAAGAACAGGATGGCGAAGCTCGAGGATGCACACATCAAGTACAAAGAGAAAGTCCTCGCTGCAACGGAGCTTTGGAGAAGAACACTGGCGAAGAAAGAGGATGAGGTCCTGCGGCTCCGGCTACGACTCCGCTTGCAGGAACCCGCGAGCTCGACGCAGCAAGACAACGAAGAGAAGCTCAAGGACAGTAAGCTTGGCCCGACAGTTCATTTGTCAGTTGTTCAGTCAGTGAAATGCGCATCTCTGACAGGAGAGTTTGCATCCCACGTCCCCGACTCTCGTTTTCACCCCGACCTCTCCCGCACGCAGCCCGAGCCTTGGTTTCATCACCGCAACCTTGCGCGACCCCAACTTCGCGCGTTCCAGGCGGTCACAAGTCCGACTCTGACTTCGATGCGGAAGGAAAGCGACCCCGCTCGCCCAGATCCGAGAGGACGGATTGTCGCAGTAAGCAGTGAGACGGAATAACGGATTTCATAACGTAGCTGATGGCTCTGATCGTGACATCCCCATGGATTCGAGTCTTAACCAAAACAACCAGACATCTATTGAAATTGATTCTGATTCCACTTACAGTTTCAAGAACACGACGAACTCCATGGTTGATGCGGTGGCACAGGGGCATGGGCCCGGTGGCCGTGTGAAGTTCCTAGAAAGACTTAGGACTTCTGACTGGATGGGTCATGAAGCAAAGAGCAGCATCGAAAAAAGTCGCATGCATCAGGGACCATTCCTGCATGACAACCCCGCCACCCCCCCAAACCACCCACCACGAACCGGTCCCCCAACCAATTCCCGCACCCCTGATTCACACCCACCAGCCACCTAACCGCCCAACCCATCCATCAACCACCCACCGAGAAACCCACCCACCCCCCCCAACCCCCCTGTGCTGGGCGGCCTGTTCGGTGCTTGCACTTAAGTGACAGACACTTCTTAAACACGGTGGGTGGTGATGTCTCTGACACGAAAGGCCAACGTATTCCTCGAGACCTACAAGCAGGACCGACTCCCACATGGACGGTCCGAAACAATATTATGTCGCTCTTGCTGTTGCGGTTGTGACCTGCAGGTCGGAAGCGACAGGAGCTGGAGCGACTCGAGCTTCTGTCGCTTCCGACCTGCACTAAGGTGCAGGAAGGTCTTGACGGTGGCTACATCATCCCAGAAGGTTCATGGTGCGGGACTGGTAGGTACCTCGTCCCGCACCATGAACCTGCTGGGATGATAAAGGGGCGATGTGAGGTTCATGGCACATGCTGACTGGAGGCTGGGAAGTGGCACGTCTTAAGCTCGGCGGTGATGTCTCTAGCACGAAAGGCCTACGTACTCCTCACCTAGAAGCGCGACGGACGAGCACACCAACATGCTCACTGGAGGCTGGGCAGTGGCACTTTTAAGCTCGGTGCTTCAGACGGACATGACAGTTTCAGGAACAGTGCGGCATGTGCGGTCCATGGCTGTGTGATGCAGTGAGTGTGCGCCCGTCTGACAGCAGAACTATCTCAAGCTTCCAAAAGGAGTACGCTTTTCATAGCTGTTTGCATCATGACGCTCACGGAGGTGCTGCTTGCTTTGGCAATTGTAGGCATTGCCTACATGTACATGATGCAGCAGAACCAGCAGAACAAGAGAAGGGCCAAGCAGGAGGAGGACAGCTCCGGCAGCGAATCCGAGAGCAGGCGCAGGAGGAGGAAGGCCAGGGCCAGTCTCATGGAGGAGGACAGCGGCAACGGGAGGTCAGACCGCAATAATGACAAAAAGCATACCAAAGCTAAAGCCGAGGCCACAGCACAACCACAAGATCCAACAGCACCAACAAAGCAGGAAAGCAAGCCCAAAGATGAAGCACTATCAGAACAAGGAGATCAGCATGGCAAGGATCCGCCAAAGGAAGCCAAGGATTTGGAGCCCGAGAACTACCAGGAACGTGCAGAGGCCGCGGTCCAACGCATGGTGGCCGCCGTTCACACTATGCACGGATCTATGCAGACAGTTCAGAGCTCCGAGACGGAAATTTCCTTGTTAGGGGACAAGATGAAGAACATCCTCTTGGAGATAGCCGAGCTGAGACAGAAGCAAGAGGAGCTCGTGTCGGAGCTTGGCAAGCTACCCGACATAGTCGCCGCTCTGGAGTCAGAGCTCAAGATTCTTCGCTTCAGAAAAGAGTCCATGGAAGAGAAGCTAGGGAAGATTACGGACTTTTTGGAGAAGTATGAAATAGAAGCAGACAAACGTGACACAGATACGAGCACAAATGCCGACGGGGACAGCACGCACCCCGACAGCCAGCCGCAACAGACTCAAGCGGAGGACGAAATTAAAGTCTTCTGGGCTGAAGGATGGCAGTGGCTGTTCAACAAAAGAATGCAGGCATACAGGTGCAAGGGAGGTCATGCCGACCCACCAATAAAAGGAAGACAGCTGTGGCACGACATCATCCAGTTCCACAAGGAGACTGACCGATGGTGCGACACCCAAGAGGAACTAGAGCAGGCTCAACGAGAGTTGATCGAGCAAGAAGCGGCAAAACGTTTGGCAGAACAGGAGAAGGCAGAAGAGGCAAAGCGTTTGTGGGAACAGTGGAACGAGGACAATACGAAGCAGAAGCAGCCGCCTGTCACAGCATGGACGAAGTTTCAGCAGCAGCAGAAGGAGCAGCAGAAAAAGGAGGGCGACGAGTGGAAGCAAGGTTGCTTCAAGTATGAAGATGACGACTGGAAGACTCCCCATCAGTGAGTCATGTACACTAGGAAGTTTTTGTGAGCCCTGATGTAGTTACGGACCTAGACAGTAGCAGCGCTAGGACAGTGATTCTCCAGGCTCACACGCAGCTTCCCAAGAGGAACACACCAGGTTTGGGAGACGTCAGCTAATTGGTGCCAAACAAATAGCAGGTAGGAGAGAAACCCTGGCCCGGGCCTCTCTACGTACAGATGCACAGGAAGCCTAATCCCTGCGCGTAGAGTTTTTGAAATCGTCACTCAGCAGACAGTACGCTGAGGCAAAAAACCTTCCGGCGATGCCTTCTGTCGTTCATGCTCCCTGAGGTCGAACCCATAACAAGATTGCTTTGCTCTGCTCGCACAGGTGTGGCCTACTTGGTTTTGCCCCATCCTGAGGCAAGTTTATTGTTCAATCTGGTCTGGTTCATTGAGGTTTCCCGCCAGGCTGGGACATGGAGACGTGGAGTGGACCAGTTCAAGTATCATGCCAACGCCTCAGTCACGTTGTTGTGGATGGTTTGGGAAGAACAGCACGTAGTTACATCCAAGGTCCGCTACAGCACGCAAGAATGCAAGCAGGCGGCAAGGCCCTCAGCTGTCTCGTTCGCACGGCAATCCAGGCCCAGAGCCATAAAAAAGTAAAGCATACAGACAGATTCCTAGCATGCCCCTCCCAACGCCAAACTCACCTGCAATTCGGGGGACATGACTTAGATTTAAGTCCGACTCAGTCACAACGATCCCGATCGCCGAGATCTACGAGGACTGCCAGAATCCATCCTTACATTGCTGCGCCTGGTTGTGACCTGCAGGAAGGTGCAGGAAGGCCTTGACGGTGGCTGCATCATCCCAGAAGGTTCATGGTTCGGGACTGGTAGGTACCTCGTCCCGAACCATGAACCTGCTGGGATGATGTGAGGTTCATGGCACATGCTGACTGGAGGCTGGGAAGTGGCACGTCTTAAGCTCGGCGGTGATGTCTCTAGCACGAAAGGCCTACGTACTCCTCACCTAGAAGCGCGACGGACGAGCACACCAACATGCTCACTGGAGGCTGGGCAGTGGCACTTGTAAACTCTGTGCTTCAGACGTGGCAGTTTCAGGAACGGTGCAGCACGAGCAGTCCATGGCTGTGTGATGCAATGAGTGCTCGCCCCAAAGGGAAGAAGGTAGGAGGGAGGTGAAGCCGTGCAGGGGTGACTTTGGACCTCAGCGCTTGGTTTGAATGTGAATCTCTGACTGTGTGACGCAGGATTGTGCCAAATCAAGCGTGCATAGCAACTATTTGATATTTGCCCACGTAGCTCCTGCCCCTAGTGATGGTGACCGTCATGGAGCTTCTACTTTTGGTGGTTCTGATGTACATGGGCATCAACATCTACACCATGCACCACCACGACAACCACGACGAACCAGACAAGAAAAAGAAGAGGAAGAGACAGGCTAAGGAGGAGGCGGAGGCTTTGGAGGCATTGGACGAGGACGAGGTTGCTGCAGAAACAAACATCATCATTTGCATTCAACGTCTTCAAGCATCAGTAGCACAAGGTATGGACAATGTGATGCAACGACTCGACGGCATCGAGAAGTCGGTGCTGTGGACACACACGCGCCTCAAGGAGATCACGGAGGAAGTAGCTTTCCTTCTGATGAAACATTACATCCCTGCCCTTTGTACACACGTTGCTTGAACAGTTTTACATGTGTTAACACGTGATTTTGGCATGAGCCCAATTTCATGGAGCACATTGTGAATTGCAGAACTCCGCTACTTACCAGGCTCTGAGTTTGTGGAAAAGTCCGATTACGTTTTCATGGTAGCGGAGCTGGGCCGACCCAGCTTCGAGACACGTGAACCTCCTTTGGGTTCTGTTCAGGGGCCATCGGGCTTGAACTTTTCTTTTCTGACTTTTGGGTTGAGGGCCTAGGTGTGTAGTCACCTTCAGCCCCGATTCGCTCGCGCCTCTTTCCGGCAGCACGGCTGCCTCTTTGGCTTCTCTGGAGGCCATCAAGGCCAGAGTCACAGAACTGCATCTTGAGCAATTGCTGCAGCGTGAACGCCCTCCTGGCAGATCCGCTGAAGGGTGGCAGAATATCTTGAGTACCGCCCAACGTTCGCTGGAGGCGAACTTGGCTTCTCTGGAAACTCCTCAGCAGGTGTGGGACTTTGCCCACCGGTGTTTGAAGGACAGCCACCTCAAGGAAGTTTTCCGGTTCTTTGCAGTTGACGACGTGTGTGAAGAAGCTATTCCTGAAGCCTTGATATACAACACAGTTTTTGCGACAGAGGAGCGCGAGTTGTTTGAGCGAGATTTGGAAGCTTTTAGTTTTTCTACAGGTGCTGCTTCGAGTGAGGCCGCGTTCTCCGAACTGCAGGCCCCGCCGGACCAGCCGATTGATTTGCAAGGGCCCGCGCCCCGACGCACATTTGGTGCCAATCTTTGTTTGAACAGTTGCAAGGAGGTGATTGATATTGATTGATTGCCCTGCTTTACAGAGCAATGGCGAATATTGGTGATGAGACAGATGAGGAGCTTACAGGCCCCTCTGGAGCCACAGCCTCAGCGCAACCATTTGGTCCTGCGCCCTTTGCACAGCCAACGCCTACAAACCCTTTTCAGCCAACGAGCCCCACCAATGCTGGCACTGAGATTGCTATGACAGCTGCCGACTTGAGAGTTCTTATGCAACGCATGTCAGAGGCTACGCAAGCTGCCAGTGCGGCTGCTCAAGCCGCCGCTTTTGCAAGCACTGCTCAAGGTTCCCGACCTATGGGAGTTGGAGACCTTACCAAGGTTTTGCCGAAGCCGGATCCATTCCGGCCCACTACGCGTGATGAGGAGTTTGCGCAATGGCCTCAGTGGAGCTGGACGTTCGAACAGTATTTGTCATGCTTGGAACCTGAGTTCAGCAGTGAGCTTCGTGATTATGGCCGGCAGCAGACAGCAGTGATCTTGAGTTCTTTGGACGAGAATGCCAAGCGGCGGTCTCGGCTACTGTACGGCATGCTGAATGGCCTATTGTATGAGCGCGGCAGGCGATTGCTGCGATCTGTTCAGGATCAGAATGGATTTGAAGCCTGGAGGCTTCTCAGCAAGGATCTTATGCCAAAGACTCGCAATCGCGTCTTAGCTTTGTTGCGAACAATCAACAGCTGGCCGTCCTTTGCGGCCCAACAAGGACTTGCTCAGCAACTGCTGCGACTCGAGAGTGCCTTTGAGGAGTATGAACGCCTCGAGCCAGGCGGACTTCCCGAGAACAACAAGATGGCCACGCTCCTCAGCTGCTTGACAGGACAATTGCGCCAGCATGCCAATGTAGTCATTTCTGACGACAGCACGTACAGTGACCTCCGTGAACTTGTGCTGCGTTGGGATGGTGCTAACACGAAGTGGCAAACCAGTGTTGCTTCGAGTTATGGGCTTAGTGTTGGCAAGAAAGGTTTGCATGATACCGGCGATGTTGCGCCGATGGATGTAGACCGTGTGAACGCCAAAGGCGACAAAGGCAAGTATGGCAAAGGCAGGCCCAAAGGCGGCAAAGGCGATAAAGGCAAGGATGGCAAAGGCAAGCCCAAAGGCAGCAAAGGCGATGCAGGCAAAGGCGACAAGGGCAAAGCCAAGGGAGGCAAGGACAAAGGTGGCCATGCCAAGGGCAATTGGCCCTCCGTGTGTGGTTGGTGCCAGAAGCCGGGGCACTACAAGAGAGACTGCTTTCAGTACAAGGCTTACATGCAAGGCCATCAGAAAGGTGCCCGGCAGGTTCAGGCCAACTCTTCTGCAGCGTCCGATGCTGGCACTAGCACGACTGCCCCGTCTTCTGCGAGTGCCCTTCAAGCCCAGCAAGGCAAGGCAGGACAGTCCACCGTTCGCCGTGTTGCGGCTGAGCCACTGCTTTTCGATATGTCTGACCTGGAGGATCCGTTCCCTTATGAGCCCAATGTCTGTATGATTACTGTGACTGCGCCACAGAGCTTTGCAATGGATGCCCAGGATGATGACGATCAGTGGACTCTGCCTCCTGATGACTATGCTGTGCTTGACTTGGTGCCGAGTCCTGCTACTGCGTGTGTTCGAGCAGTGACTAGAGCAGGCCAATGCGTGATCATTGACTCGGGAGCCGATATCTCGTGCATCCCTGAGACTTTCCAGTCGTGTGGTCGTGCCGCCCGTGCAAGGCCGCTGCAGGTGCAAGATGCCCAAGGAGGTGCGATGCATGTGCAAGCAGAGCGCCTGGTGGACTTTGTGCTGTTTGGCGGGCCCCAGCCCGTTGTGATTCGCGAGCGGTGCATTGTTGCGAACGTGACGCAACCGCTGTTGAGCCTTGGACGGCTCATGCGCAAGGGATGGTGGCCCATTCGCCAAGGCCAAGGTGACAATGCAGGCGAAGGTTCGATGTGCTTGCGCCACCCGCGGAGTGGTGCCGAGGTGCCTTTGCTGTTCAAAGGATACTCCCTTGCAGTGAACGCTCAGATTCGCCGTGTGGAGCATGAAGAGCCAGACGTGATTTACTACAATCCAGGTGCAGGTGAGGCCAACAATCACTCAGAGGATGAGGCTAGCGAAGGCGAGCTTCATGCAGGACTCCGTGATGCCAACAGCCAACAGCAGGTCCGTGATGCCAACAGCCAACAGCAGGTCCGTGATGCCAACAGCCAACAGCAGGTCCGTGATGCCAACAGCCAACAGGTCCGTGATGCCGACAGCCAACAGGTCCGTGATGCCGACAGCCAACAGGTCCGTGATGCCGACAGCCAACAGGTCCGTGATGCCGACAGCCAACAGGTGTGTGATGCCGTGTCCAGTCAGTCCCAGTTTCAAGCCACAGGCGAGGTCCATGAGGTGTGCCACAGCAAGCTACATGTTGCGTCCATCCAGGTGCGGTTTGATGCTAAGACACTCGAGTCCCTTGATTTTGGATGGCAAGTCAGTACGTCTGGGCACCTGGTGTGGAGAGGCCGCACAAGTAGGTTCGTGGATCCGAGTGCCATGGCACCGATCGGCTGGCCTCTCAGGAGCACTCTCATTTGCCGCAGTGGGACATGGTTTCTGCTTGAACACTGCGTGCCGTGGGCTGACTTGAAGGAGGTTGAAGCCGTTTTGCCCAGAGGTCAGGTTGCCGAGGTAATTTCATTTTTGCATGTGCAGGTTGAGCCAGTGTCTGAAATAGGTGTGCAGCTCCCTGCAGGCATGACCGAACCCCAAGGTTTGCCTGAGCCAGATTTTTATCATTTTCGAGCTGAGACTGAGCAAGCGCCTGTCGGGACAGTTGAGCATGACCGTGTGGTGCCCGAAGATGAGGCTATGCAGGGCCTAGAGGATGCAGCTGGACAATCGAGCCCAGCGCCAATGCCACTGCCCGACCAGTTAGAAGCTGGAGTGCCAGCCGGCGATGTCGAGCCGCTGAGTCTTGATGGTGTGCTCATCTCGCATGATTCCAGCCTCGCTGTTTTGAAAACTGCAGCAGCCAAGCTCAACCTCAGCACGGCCGGCTCCAAGTCCCGTCTCTTCACCCGTGTCAAGGGATATCTTGAGAAGCAGCGTTTGGCCTTAGAGTTGGAGCTTGCTGCCGATGCCCAGTCTTCAGGCGAGAGGCAACCAAGGGTTCAGCCGGTCGCAGCCGCCCCCACTGAGGCGGAACGATTCCTCCATGAGTGCACCCATCTGCCTTTCAAGCCGTGGTGCCCACACTGCATCAGCATGCGGGCGATGCCAGACCGGAGTGAGTACTTGAAGGAGGGCCCGCGTGACAACCCGATTGTCCAATTTGATTTTTCATTTTCAGGCTACAGCGTGCCGGACGGCATTTGCAACCTCGATGATGTTCCCGAGGACTCCCAGCGTGCACTCAAGTGTCTTGTGGCGCACGACAGCGCAACTGGAATGATCGCAGCGATTCCTTGCGAGTCCAAGGGTGATACGAGGTATTTAGGCATTGAGCTTATGAGGTTCATCAAGAGCCTCGGTCACACCACTGTGACTTTGAAGTGTGACAACGAGCCCTCCACTTTGACTCTTCAGCGTGCCATCGTCACGGCCCGGCAACGGCTCGGTTTGCAAACACTCGTGCAAAATCCTGCTATAGGTGCCAAAGGTTCCTTAGGCTTTTGTGAGAAGGCCATCGACTCAGTGCGGAAACTCGCAAACACCTTGCTTGATCAGGCGCGTCACCGCACCGGCCTTCCACTACCCACGACACATGTGTTGTTTGCGTGGGCGTTTGTGCACAGTGCCTGGCTGCTCAACAGATACAGAGTCATTGGCAACATGACAGCTTATGAAAGGGCCTGTGGGGCTAAGTACAGTGGGCGAATTGCGCCGTTCGCCGAACCTGTCTACTGCCAGCTTGATGTTAAGCAGAAAGGCGACAAGCGGTGGATGCTTGGGATCCTGGTGAGCAAATCCTCGCTCAACGACATGTACATCATTGCTGGCAAGGATGGGATCCGCCTGTCACGATCCATCCGTCGTGTGGGTCAACCGTGGGAGCTTGAGGTGCAGCTATATCGTGAGCTGAAAGGCTACCCCTGGGATTACGGGAGCGGTGTTATAGGGACCAAGTTTGTTGCAATGCCGAAGCAGCGAAACCCAGTTGTCGACCCGCTGCCTGATGCAGCACCGCCAAGGTCCCCTGATGAGGCCGCGAGCGAGCCGCCGACTCCTGCAGTTGAGGCACTTGGGATGCCGGTTACGCCGTTGGGCGGGGCCGGAGCAATGGCGCCTCCAAGGCGCAATGTGCCTCCTCCTGAAAGTGCTCGAGCGATTCCAGATGAGAGCATGGCCGTTACAGAAGAGCTTCCTGGGCCGAATCCGTCTATGCGACCCGATCCACCCAGTACTCCTGAAGCCGAGCTGCCACCGTTGAAGAAGCTGCGCATTCGTGCTGTTACCTTTGGTGAGCAGTCGTACGAGGTGAATGATGAAGGCGAGTTCGACTTGGATCAGCCCGATGGCTGGGAAGTTCAGGCCAAGCTTTGGTCTATGGAGCCTGAGATGGATGACAGTTTCACAAGTGAGTTCAAGGCCGATCCCGAAGAGGAGGTGGCCGAGGATGATGACAGACTGTGGCTTCCTGACAATGGAAAGGAACCAGAGCTCGATGATGCCATTTTGGCCGAGCTCGACGACCTCGCTGAGTCGAGGTCAGCAGACTGCTGAAGAAATCTGTGCTGAGAGATGCTACGAGTGATGATGATTTGGCGTCGATGAAGAGCCTCACTACAAAGTTTGTCCGTACTTGGCGGCACAAGAAACGGAACGGGGTTCCGTCATGGTACCGCCGATCCAGACTCTGTGCTCGAGAGTTTCGGTGGTTGGATGAGTCCAAGGAGGGGCTATTCAGCCCTGCGACGAGCACTGACATTGTGCGCCTCATCCCGGCGCAATGGCTGACCTGGAAGCAGACACGACCTTCGGAACAGTACGCCATCCTGGCGCTCGATGTGAAAGACGCGTACCTTGAGGTTCCGCAGCCGACTCCGGTGGTTTCCAAAGTGCAAGGACGAGACCTCGTGTTCATGCGTATGGTGCCGGGGCAACGCGAAGGATCGCAACAGTGGTTCTCCCATTTCTGCGAGTATCTCGGAGAGCACTTTGTGGTTGAAAAGTGCAAAGAGTGCCCTGCGGTAGTGCACGTCAGCAGCAAGCCAGGGTCCGATGGAGTTTGTGCAGACAAGGGTCCGGGCATGATTCATGTGGATGACTCTTTACTTCTTTTGCCGCTCCAGTGGGCCCGCGAGTGCTTTCTTCCAGTGATTGAGCAACGGTTTCAGATCACGTATGAGCTTGCATATGAGGTGGGTCACTCCTTCAGTTTTCTCAAGCGTGTGCATACGATTACAGACCAGGGTATCGTGATTCGACAGCCCTCTTCCTACATTGAGCAGATGAAGCAGACCATGAATGTCACGCAAAACAACAGACAACGAGTGCCATGTTGGAGTGAACTTCGTGCTAAGGACACCGCCCGTGAGCTCAACCACAACGATGCAAGCAAATTCCGACAAGCAGTTGGGACCGCCTTGTACATTTCATGTGATCGGCCCGATGTTGGCTATGCTGTGCGCATGCTTGCAAGCTACATGGCGAGGCCGACGGAGCATGCAAAGGTTGGTTTGATCAAACTGATACAGTACCTCATCAACACAAGTGATTATGGGATCCTGATGAAGTTTGCAGCCCCTGGGACCAGAAAGCTGAACAGTCATGTGTATGATTCTGGTTGTGCAGATGACTCCGAGCGTGCTGTGCTGGAAGTGTTTTCGGATGCTGACTGGTCGGGGTCGAAGAAGGATCGCCGTTCGTACGGCGGGGCGAGTTTCTGCGTGAATGGGCAGTACGTCCACTACATATGTAGATCTCAGAAGTGTATCAGTTTGAGTTCGATGGAAAGCGAATACTACAGTGCTGTGGGAAGCGCGTGCCAGGGATTGTTCATGAAGGCTGTGATCGAGTTTATGAGCCGGAGCCCCTGCGACCTGATCGTGTACGTTGACAATCAGTCTTGCAAAGCTTTCTGTTTGCGTCAGGGAGTCACAAAGGCTAGCAAGCATTTTGAGGGCCGGCTACTTTGGTTACAGGACATTGTTCAGCAGAAGCGTCTTATCATGAAGTACATCTCAACTCACTTCAATTTAGGAGACCTTCACACCAAGCCACTTGCCCCAAGCCGATTGCGATCGCTGCTATTCCTGCATGACTTTGTGGACTGCTACTCAAGGCCCATCGGGGAGAGCGAGTGGGAGCAGACGGTCATCTCGGTGTCGATGAAAGCTCAGGTCAAGCGTGTTCGAACAGTGGTAGGACATGATGCATCGAGCACGTGGGTTAAGCGAGTGGCAATGCTTTTGCTTATGATGCCGATTCCTGCAGAGGCGAGTTCAGTGACAGTTGCAAACATGAGTGCATGCCTCTTTCTTGCAGTGCTTGTTTCGGTGTGCATGGCAATCTATGCTATGGAAAGTACAGCAGAGCATGGCGCTGTCAACAGCGATGAAGGATGGTTGTACATTGCAGCACCCGGCGGGCCATGGTACCGTCGTGGGGCAGTGTATGCTATTGGTGCCACTTTGGCAACAGTTGCTTGGAGCCTTGGGTCATTTTCGGCCGGTTTCTTGTATGGAGTAGAGGTGGAGCCTTCCACTACAACTACGACGACGATGACGACGTCAAGCAGCCATGATGTGATTTCTTTTGTGATTCTCTGCGGGCTGCTATGCGTACTTGTGGCACTGAGCATTTTGCTCGTGCGCACTCGGTGTGCGCTCAATCGAGAGCGCATTGAAGTTCGAGAACTTGGAGCTTTGTGTTCGGTCCTATGGGATGAACAACCTCTCCCGAAGGGGGATGTTTTCTTATTTGATTGTTTTCATGTTGGAAAATTGTTTACAATTTTCGGGCGCACTTTTTCCAGTCATGTCTTGCGGGGGTTATTTGCATGACATGTTGTTTTCTCACGTTTGCTTTGCCATGCATGTCAGTGGCATTCGCAGTTTTGCTTGCAGGCGTGAGAAAATTTTTTTGTCGGGGCCCTCTAGAGGCTTGTTGCTCTCGTCTAACAGGTTCCGGGCCCCTTGCGCAAGGCTTTAGCTCCCCGCGTAGTCGGGGTCCTTCATGGATCGGCGCCGGCTTCAGCGCCCGCCTCCTGCCTTGCGGCGTCTTCTGCTCCTCTGGCTCTGGGAGCGTCTTACACTTCGAGGCTGGCAGTCTGCTATTTTGCGCCCCGACCCGCCAGCCTGCTTGGGCATTCCTCAGTTCTTAGGAGCAGCCTCAGCCGGAGCCCACATTTTGCTCAGCATTGGCGTTGATCGACTGTTTCCTTTGCGGGCTAGTTGCAGAGCTGTGGCCTACATTTTCTGTACAATTGCTGAGCTTGTGCACCGAGCTCGTGGCCGCCTGAGCCGGATCTACCAACGTAGGTGAGCGCTCGCATATTCTGGGGTATGGCGCGACCGCTCGACAGGCTGTTGCTTGCTGCAGACAAACATGTGTCCAAGCATTCCCTCAAGATGCCCTGGGAGCGCGGGACGATGAGAGCAGTGTTTTCGCAGAGCGACCTGAGTTCACTTTCCCAGTGCAGTGTACCAGCTCTTCTGCAGACGGAGCCCCTGGATTCCGCTTCTTTCGAGGAGGCAGCTGCCAAGGCTCACCCCCAAGAGCATGCTTCACAGTTTGCGCAGGTCGCTTTCTCTGCCAGGAAATTTCAGAAGCCCCAAGAAACTGAGGAGCAACAGTTGCAGTTGCTTGCAACGAGATACGATATCCTCTTGAGTCATGCATACGAATGCTCTTCCCTTGGCAGACTGTTGAAGGACAAGTGCGAAACAGATCGGGTCAGTCTTGTTGCCGAAGCCCTGGGTGGCAAGGCTCTCTCGACTTTGAAGAAGCGGTTGTCCAGTCTCGCCCGCCTGGTGGGATGGTGCTCGAACCAAGGCATGTCAGCTTTCCCGATTGACTCTCAGGTGTTGATTGAGTACACCCAGCATTTGCAGCAGAGTGGTGCCTCGCATTCTGTGTTCGGATCTTGCATTGAAGCGTGCAACTTCGCTAGATTCATTTTGGGTGTGGATGCCACTGGTGAGCCTCATAAGCACCCACTTGTGCAAGGGCGACTTCGCAAGGTGCGGTTCAACCGTCCGCCTCGTGTGCAGGCCAGGCCTTTCCAGGTTCGAGAGGTGGCATACCTTGAGGCTTTTGTCCAGGACAGCCGCCGTGATGCAAGGGATAGGTATGCTGCAGGTGCTTGCTTGTTTTGCATTCACTCGCGAGCCCGTGTAGGGGATGTGAGGGCAGTCAAGGCAATGTTCATCGATTTTGCAGAGGGTAAGGTTTCCTTGAGTGCATCTCGACGTCACACAAGTGTGCCTCGACAGGTAACCCGTTGGGGCTCGAGCTGAGCCTAGTGGCCCCCGAGCGGGGTGTGGGTCAAGGTCTTTGGGCCAAAGCTTGGGTTGAGGTGTGGCGCCTGTCGGGCCATCCGGTCGCCACCGGATCCTGCAGCCTGCCTTTGCTGCAGTCGCCTATGCTCAATGGGTCTTGGAGTGGTCGCCGGATTCCGACGGGCAGGTTTGTGACCTGGATTTCTTCGATCCTCAAGTCTGGGGATGAGAGCATGGGGTTTGATCTCAAGGGTCACTCGTGCAAGCATACTGCACTGTCGTGGGCAAGCAAGACGGACATGTCCAAGGACTCCTGCACCATCTTAGGGCACCACTCCTTGAAAGATAGACGATCGGTCGTGACCTACTCCAGGGACATTCAAGCTGGGCCATTGCGAGAGCTGTGTCAGATGTACTGTGACATTCGGTGTGGCAGTGCAGATGCCTCGGGTGACGGACCAGAAGGCAAAGATCCTATGGAGGGACCCACGGAATCTGCAGCATCCTTGCAGACTGAGGTTCCTGATTTGGCTATGAAAAGTGCAATTGCTGAGGACGACGATGGGGTTTCCTTGGAGATTAGGTCTTCTGAAACCGAAGATGCCAAGGACGAGATTCCGGATACCAAGGCCGGTGACAAAGATGATGAGGACGAAGGCTTAACAGATGCAACGGTGCATTACGAGGGCCGAGCAGCGAAAGAGCTCGACAGGCCTGCTTGCTGGGATGACGTTGGCTGTGGTTCCAAGGAGGGCCAGATGGCTTCAGGTGGAGCCAAGAAAAAGAAAGATCAGAAGGGCAAGCATGCTGCTGCTGCTGCTGCTAAGGCAGCCGGCAGCGACCCTCCCGAGCCGGCGGTTGTGGCACGCAGGTGCCGCAAGAAAGCGGCCGAGGCTGAAGACGACGCCGAAGTGGATAAGAAGCCGAAGGCACGTCGTGGTCGGAAGCCCAAAGCCAGCTGTGCAGAGCAGGAAGAGGAGGAGCAGGAGTCAAGGCCAAAGCCAGGTCGTGGTCGCAAGGCTTCCAAGGAGAAGTCTGCCCCGGTCGAGCCGGAGTCCAAGCGACGTCGGGGCCGAAAGGGTTCGCGAAAAGGGCTTGAGGAAAAGGAGGAGGACGAGGAGTTTCGGCCCAAGCCAAAGAAGGTCCGCAGATCCAAGCTAGAAGCCGAGCCAAGCGAGTCCAAGCCAAAGAGGTCCCGAAAGCCTTCCAAGCCAAAGCCAGAGGAGGAAGAGGAGGTTTCCAAGAGCAAGCGGGCACGTGCTAAGGAGTCAACACAAAGCAAGAAGAAGCAAGTGCTGAGCGATGAGATGAAGCAACAGAGGTCGAGGAAATCCTCGGCATACCATCGTGCCTACGGAGACGCAAAGCGCCGAGGACAGTCGGAGGACGAGTGCAGAGAGCTTGCCAGAGAGGCGGGATGATGTGGGCAGGTACATGAAGTTGTGAAGTGCAGGGCTCTGCATGTTTTTGTTAGATTCATTCCTGTGTTCGTGCACTCAGGCCTACAAGGATGCCGACTGAAGATCTTTGTGACTTCGGGGTGCTTTGTGTGGATGCACACAAGCAAAGGGGGCAATGACAGCCAGCTCATGCTACATAAATTAATGGTGCTGGTACACATAGCATATGGCTGGGTAGTTCCCTCCATGCCAGCCATCAGTTGTGCTTGTGCACCAAAATCAGAGTGACGTGTTTTGACGTTCTTGTGTCGAACGACACTTGGGTGCTGGGGGATGCGGCTGATCAGAACCGTTGATCGCCATGCCGTGTCAAGATCCTCAAACGAATCGGGGGCGAAAAGGAAAACATCGGTTTGTCGACTGCATGTGTGCGCGCAGGAAGCTTCTGAGTTTGTGCTGTCTCTCGATGTATGTCCTGCTCCAATGGATGACACAGTTGCTGGCAGGTGGAAAAGATCATCAATGGAAAGATGGATGCATCGCTATGGTCCCGGCAATGCTGCCTAGTTTGCACAGACCATGCTGTCGAGTGTCGGGTTATGTGTGATTGTACACAAGCAAACACGTGGAAGCTTGGCTGTAGCAATCGATCAGCCGCGGTCTAGGTATGCCCCGAAAACCTGTTCATGTTTTGAAATGTTATAATTCCGAGTCCGTTAATTAATATAGGTGTATATAGTTTTCAGACCATCAAGGGAATCATCTAGATCCTACATACTGTTGGTAGAGCCCTCTCAAAGCTATGGTGCAACGAACCGAATCCCTGGTCTTGGCTCTGGCACAAATGAAAGCGCCGAAGGCCTGATCTTCCTAGGTTGTGTGAAGCTGACATGTGTCAGCCAGTCTTGATATGTGCACACGAGTTTGAACTGCCTGAGCACTGCTCTTGCAGGTCCTGATCGCATGTGCTGCTCGGTTCCAACTACAAGCTAAGGTTTCTTAATTTGTATGAGTACCCTACATCCAATCTACCTGTAACCCTGTCGCCTGTTTAAATATAAACCATAAACCCATATAAACCCAAAAAACCCGTACAAGCCCAAACCGTTTACAGGGTTTATATGGTTTATTTGGAGTTAGATGTTTGTTCCGATTTAGACGATGTACAGGATTTGAAGGAGTTACAGGTGTTGCATATAGTTTATATACCATGGGGTCTATATCTACATGTATCGTAGTAATATAAGTACACAATCCTACCTTGTGTTAGATTACAACTGTATACAGTTGTAATCTAACACAAGGTAGGATTGTGTACTTATAAATGGAACTTGTGAACCCTAACCCGATGAGGTGCTTCTTCTTATGTGGTCCAGCGACATCGAATTGAAGTACGAGATGATCGAGATCTTTGCCGGTCAAGGCCGGGTATCCAAGCAGTTCCAGGCCGCCAACAAGAATGTTGGCATGTTCGATTCTGACTACGACAGCCGAGCCATGAACATCATGAACAGTGCCGGCCTAGCGCATCCAGGCTGCATGAAACACTCAGGGTCGTGTTACTCTGTTCAAACCAAAACTTTTGGATGGGTCTGTTGTGCAAGGCTTTGCTTCTACATGATATTATGCTGCTCTCCTGGGGCCTTTCTGCTATTGGCCCCTGAATGCAGCAGCTGGACAATGGTCAGCAGGGGCACCACCGAACGTTCCGTAATCAATTGGAGGGGCCGGACGAGCCTTCCATCCGTGGCCAAGGGAAACGGCATGATATCCAGGCAGCCAGCCTGATGTTCATTGTCCATTGTGCATGTGTTCACCCAAGTCACCTTCCCTCCTGCGGTGTGCTAGTCATGCAAACCTAAGGGTGGTGCTATTGCTGTGGCTGGCCTCGGCTTGCAGACTTATATGGCTCGTCGAGCAGCCAAGAAATTCGGAAGAGATGCTGGTTTTGCATAACCGCCTTCAGCTACTCTGCAATGAAGTTCTCTATGCTTCCTGGGTGCAGATACTATATTACTCTAATTTGTAAATACAACCCTATAAAACCACGCTATGCCCCATAGACCCCGAAAAGCCTACACACTGCCCAGGTACTCAAGGCACGATTCTGGATGCTTCTTCTGGGCTCTGAGTCGCCCAAGAGGACGACTATCTGGACGAACGATGAACTCATTGCATCTGCTCTGGCTGTGTCTTTGCTGCTACAATATGAGCTGTCATGTTGTGCTACAGCGATGACACTAATCCCACGATGGGTCCTTCCTTCAGGGTCTCGGCACCTTGACCAAAAGAAAGAAGATCGCCTGCATTTTAGTGCCAAAGAGTCTTGTGTTTCTAAGAGCATGCTTCCTTTGCTGCACAGGTTTTACCCCAGTGGATTCGGGATCAAGCTCAATGCCTTGCACGACAAAGCAAAAAAACGATCTCGCTGCGACCTTCGTCAGAAAGCCTCCGTGCCCTCCGAACAGACAGACCTGGACATCTTCTGCTCTCTCCCTCTCGACGATGCCTGGACCGATGCTGGGATGCCGTCCTTATTTATGTACCTCTGGGAGCACCCTAGCTTGAAGATACCAGACTCCTGGGAGCCGACCATGATTGGTTTCTACAAGGAGATGCAAGCACTCGTACCCTGACATGTTCAGCCTCTTGTGGGATCTGTGCAGTGCACGGCATGCATGCTTGCATATCGATCTAAGCCGAGGTGATTCCACCAGACGTGAACCGCAATCTGCTGGGCCACGAGTCTGAATCTGATTCATCCAAGGCTCGCTCTCGAAAGCCCGATTCGGGATGCACTCGAGTACATCCTTGGTTTCAGGTAAGACTAACCTACAAGCCCCAGATATAGATCCCGACAGGCCTCTACAATCCCCGAGCCCAAGCTTCTCTAGGAACCGTAACTGTGCAGGCTCCGGAAGCGCGACGGCCACAGCCGGATCTCGACGAGCCACTCTTCCCCACGCTGGTAATTTCGGATGACGACGAGGAGGCATGTCCTCAGGTTTAAGAGAGGCAGGCTAGTGAGACAGGGCGACAGATACGGACAGGCCGGGAGAAAACACCAGGAGAGGCGAGAGAGGAGAGAGAGAGAGAGAGAGAGAGAGAGAGAGAGAGAGAGAGAGAGAGAGAGAGAGAGAGAGAGAGAGAGAGAGAGAGAGAGAGAGAGAGAGAGAGAGAGAGAGAGAGAGAGCGAGAGAGAAAAAAGAGTGAAAGAGGGAGACAGAGAATGAAGGAGAGAGAGAGTCGATACTAGATTGGGAGAGCAGTGGAAGCAGAGGGGAAGGTAGGCTTCGCAGGCTTTGCCATCCTCTTGGTGGGGTTTCGGATGCATCCAATATATTGTATCGAGTATGACGACCTGATTGATGATTGGTGATCTACATTGGGGTTAGCGAGAAGTTCAGGTTGTTTTCCTGCTCCCCACCCAGGACCTAACATCAAGTCTGCTGTAGGTCCCAAGCCTCTCACCCTGTATCTGCCCCGAGGACCCTGCATGAAGCTAATAGAAGTATATAGGGAGGTATTTGCTTAACCCCTATATATATATATATATATATATATATATATATATATATATATATATACATATACATACCCAAACCCGAATAAACCTGGAAGGGCAGCCGACTTGTTAGGGGCACGGGGTGTGGATGCTTCTGGGCTTGGTATATTTAGGTGCTTGTAGGAGTGCTTCGGGTTCATGGCTTGGTACGATATGCCGTTTTTGGGACGCTAAAAATCACAAACTAGTCCCATAAGGCTTTATAACCTTTTTGGTAGGTGTCGAAAGTTTTGAAGAAGTTTTTCGAAACCGCTTCATGTGTCATGATATTCCATTTGAACTTTTATGAATCTTTGTTGTTCCGCGCATGCTCAAACATAGGGTGGGTGGGCGGGAACCTTCCGTGCAGCAAAGTTTGTACGGGGGGTAAGAGAGATTTGTGTAGAACACGGGCTCCGGGCCAAGCTGTGTGAAACAGGTTTCGGGCCCGAGAACCCCTGGTGTACCGCCTTAGTGGCGCATGGGCAGCTTCTCGTGCGATGGCAGAGAAGAGGACGTTTGATGCTGCATTCGATGGGCATCTTGCCCATGTCGTGCATCAGAATTCTACGAGCAGCTCAAAGCAACCATGGGAGAGAAGCATTGTTAATGTGCCGAGTGTTTTGCCGAGTGCATTTCTGGGAAAGGGGCGTCTTGGGAATGTGCTTACTCATGCAGCTGCTGCTCCTGTGAAAGCTCCGAGTGGCCCGCCGGCTATAAATCTGACTGCCACTGGCGGCAAGCTGCCACGGAAGGTTGGGCCTTCTTGGGTTCAGAGACAGTCGGATAACAGGCATGCGGCTGTCATGAAGTGGCTTCGGATTGCGAAAGAGGGCGGCGACTTCTTCGGGGTCTGTGCCAGAGTGGCGAAGGATGCTGAAGCTGGACTGCCGGCCTCCCTGCAGGAGTCTCTAGGAGATGTTTTCTCGCTTAAGGCGAGCAGCACGCTTCACAGCAGGGCGGGCCCGGTCCTAAGATACATGGCATTCTGCTGGCGCATCAGAGAACAGCCTTTTCCTCTGTCTGAGCAGAAGATGTATCGCTTCGTCAAAGAGTATTGCAGTGGGGCTGCTCCTACCTTTGCATCCAGCTTTATGAGTTCCGTTGGCTTCATGCAATATGTCTTGGAGGCGAAGGTCCCGGACGGTTGTGTTAGTAGCAGGTTGGCTGGCGCGGTTTCGAAGCTCTACTTGGAGAAGAGAAAGCTGCAACAGAAGCCGCCATTGACGGCTTCACAGGTGCGGGCTCTGGAGCGAATCGTGCTTGGACTTATGCCTGAAGTCCGCACAGATGTCGATCGCTACGCGGCCGGGTGCTTTTTATATTGTGTGTTTGCGAGAGCCCGTTTTTCGGACATGCAGTGTTCTGGCGAGCTGGCGAAGGACGTCGTGCAAGGAGAAGACGGACCGCGCGGTTACCTTGAAGCGAGGGTCACCAGGAGCAAGACGAGTCATAATCTGGAGCGCAAAACCCGATATCTTGCTATGGTCAGCCCTATATGGGGTCTCGAGCAGGATTCTTGGGCGATGGCCTGGATGGAGGTAGCCGGCAGGGCTGGGCCTGCATGGGGACCTGACATGCCCCTGCTACCGTCCCCCACCGAGGGGGGCCAATGGCAGAAGGCGCCTATGTCTGCGCAAGCCGGAGCGCGGTGGCTTCGCCACCTTCTCTATCGTGCAGGCGAGGATGTTTCGTTGGTCAAGGCCGCTGGTACTCACTCCTGCAAAGCTACGCTCTTATCTTGGATGTCTAAGTGGGGAGCTAGTAAGGAAATCCGGTCGATACTCGGATATCACTCCAGTGCCAACGCCGGCACGGATGTTATCTACGCGAGGGACAGCGTCTCCCCTGCGTTGCGTGAGTTGGAGGAAATGGTTTCTGCGGTCGCTTACAGGCGGTTCTTCCCGGACGCCACGCGCTCGGGCATGTTTGCGGATTTGCGGAGTCTTTGGCTGCCAGGGGAGAAGCTCATGACAAGGCCGAGGTCGGCTCAGATTCTTCTTCCGACAGGAGCGATGATGAGGAGGAGCCAGATACTCTCGAGGAGGAGAAGGTCGTTGAGGACAGTGTCGGCGATTTTGAGCCGAGCGGCTGCCTTCGAGAAAATCTGGAGGGCAAGACGGTCTTCTTTCGGCATGTTACCACCCGCTTCATACACTTGGTCGCTTCTGAGGAGGGCACAAATTTTAAGTGTGGCAGACAGATTACATTGTCTTACTTGGAGTGCAACACGACTCCCAGGTTTTTGCATCCAATCTGCAGGCAGTGCTTTCCAGAGGCGAGGTGAGGGATCGATAGGCTGGCTGGCTGGAGTGCCGCCATGCGAATTTTGTGAGCCTCTCATCGCGAGAGCCCGCGAAGGCGGGATGAATATGCGCACGGAATACAAGGAGCGCTGCACTTGGCATTGCGTGGTCTCAACAGTTCGGAGTCGCAAATGCCGCCTTGTGATTTCAAGTGAGAGTCGCTCGAGTTACTTGAAGGTAGGCCAGTTCTGAAGGAGCGAGCCATGGCTTCCGCATACTCGGAGTCCGAGCCAGTTCTGGTGTCCCGTCTCTCGAAGGCGGGTTTTGAGCAGGCTGAGCGCGATCTCATCCTGAAGCACGTTAAGAGCTTGAAGCAGTTGGCCTTCGTGAGCTCCTTTGCTCCGGGGGCTGCGGACGAAGGTCCGTTGATCGAGGCCCTTAAGACGATGCTTGGAAAGGACCCGGAGATGAATCAGAAGGCAGCTTTCAGAGCACTTCGGAGATGCGACAGCAAGTTGAAAGGGTCGAGGAGCCGACAGTTCGTCATTTGAGTCAGCCCGAGAGGGCTGAGAGAATTGAGCGACAGCGTTCACAGTTGACTGGCATCACGATAAAGGGTTCCTCGGAGCCATCAGAGGCCCTGGTCGACCTTTGCGTCGGTCAGTATGAGGCCAATGTGATCCAGTATGTCCCTTGGTCTAAGTGCACGTCGCGGGAACAGGAGCTCCTGGGCGACGGTAAGAAGGACCTGAAGCTTTCGATAGACGGCGAGAGTGGTAAGCTCAAGGTAGAAAACAAGGCCAAGGATCAGGTGGCTGACACGTCCACTGAAGTGATGCTTCTGCAGGCTCTGCAGAGGCGTGCTCTTACATTCGATCAGGCTAACATTGTTTCTTTCACGAAGCTTGACATGTGGCATCAAAAGTTGATGAAGGCGAGGCTGACTGCGCCCCCGCCGAGTTACCAGCAGGTTACCTTCGCTCAGTTGCAAAATGCAGACTCGAGGCTCTTTTTGGAGCTTCAGGACCATACGCGCACAGGCATTCAGTCGGATGCCAAAGGCCGTCCGATCGATGGGATCATAGATTCTGTCAGCTGCATGCATGAGGTGGTTTCGCTGATGCAGCCGCTCCAGGGCGGCCCCTCGTCTTCGTACGGTCCCAGTGAGCCTGCTCGTCTGCGAGAGTCGCCGTACAAAGGTAAGGGCAAGGGCAAAGATGGCAAAGGGAAGAAGCGCTTCGTTGCCATGCCAAGCGAGCTTCGTGGGTGCAATTCGCACACCGCGAAAGGGCACCCGATCTGCTATGCCTTTAACCTGGGGTCATGCCCGAACAAGGTGACCGGCAATAAATGTGAGAAGGGATTGCACATCTGTGCAGTCCCGAAGTGCGGCATGAACCACGCCGCTGTCAAGTGTCCCAAGAAGCCGAAAGATGGCGAGCAGGCGGGCGCTTGACTATCAAGTTCAACCCCGGCCCCGGTGCAAAGGGGTCGGCGGCAGGGTCTGGGGGTGGCGAAGGCCATTCTCGAGCAATCCAGCAAGTGCTTACGGCCCATCCCGAAGGGGATGAGCCTCTTTTGAGTGCGCCCGAAGGGGCCCAAGCAGTGTCATTTGAAGGGCAAGGATCGAAACTCGATCCGAAAGTGCATGCGGACTCTTATGCTGAGGAGCTTCTGTCTTTGGGCAGGGATCCCACGGCCCAGGAGTTAATTCGTTTGTTTGACATGCTGCCTCAGGAGCCGCTTTTGAGCAATACTCGTAACGATGGAGCCGTGGCCTTCTCGACTGGTGCCTATGTGAAGGGGCCGCTGCTCGGTCTCAGGAGCAACTGCAACAAGCATCCGGCGGCTTCGAGGGTTTTCGCTCAGGCAGTGCAACGCGCTGCCCCAGGGATGCAATTTTCTACTCTGAGTGTGTTTTCAGACCTTAAGACGGAGCCTCATGTCGACCGCTTCAACTCTCCTTTCCCGAACATTCTTGTGCCACTCAGCAATTTTCAGAAAGGCGAGGTCTGGGTCGAGTCGGCTCAGGGCGATTTTCCTCTTGAGGTCGATGGTGTTACGAAGCGTGGCATCTTGATCGATGTTGCCTCCGGACCGAAGGCCTTCTATGCTTGCAGCCATGTGCACGCTACACGGCCGTGGAGCGGTCGACGCGTGGTCATAGTTGGGTTTTGCGTTGCTAGGGTCCAGGAGCTTGATGTTGAATGTAGGGCGCGGTTAGCTGAGCTGAGCTTCCCTGTTCCCCAGACGGCGCCCAACTTTAGTCCGGATTTGATCGAAGTCGGGGGAACCTTTCATGACCTCAGAAGTTCTCAAGTGGATGAGGCATGTGATGCCCTCCCGGCTCAACTGCAAGCCGCTTCTTTGATGTGCCTTGACCTCTTTTGCAATGCAGGTGAGTTTGGAGCCTCCTTGAGGGCCGCCGGATTCGATGTGCTCGCGGTTGAACAACCGCACCTAAAGCAGAGAGCTCTGATCAGCGTTGTGTCGTTGGATCTCAGGAAGGCTGCCTCATGGGATTTTCTAGTTAAGGTTGTACTCGCTAGGAGGGTCGTCTTTGTGCTTGCTGCCCCCACTGTGGCCGCTTCTGCGGGCGAACTTCCAGCAGGTTTTGCCCAGGTGTCGTCCGAACTCAGCTCTTTCTTGGCTTTCCTCGCCACTCTTGATATCGGATGGTGCGTCTTGAATCCGCTGACAAGCCGACTGTGGTCGACTTTGGCTCTGCCTGCCTCGCAAGCTGTGAAGTTCGACCTACGTGCCCATGGTGGCGAGCAGCACCGCCAGATGCTGTTGCATACTAACGTCCAGACTTTAAGTGCTCTCGCTGTGTCGGCCGACGACAATCAGGAACCTTCTAGAGCCTTCCAGTCAGTGACTTCACTGCGGGCCCGGCCGCGTTTGTTGTGCAGTCGGCTCGCCGCCCAGGTAGTTGTTTTCCCGGGTTCACTAGGGTTTGCTGTGTCCCCTGATGCAGTCAAGCCATCTGCCAATCATCGATCCTCCATTGC
This sequence comes from Symbiodinium sp. CCMP2592, assembly GCA_905221615.1. Taxonomy (NCBI): domain Eukaryota; class Dinophyceae; order Suessiales; family Symbiodiniaceae; genus Symbiodinium; species Symbiodinium sp. CCMP2592. Next base: position 298,938 of record CAJNDT010006181.1, on the reverse strand, counting down.
AGTGCAGCGCCAGCCCAAGGTCTCCAAGGTGCCGCCGCTCATGCCCGAATACAAGCATCGGGTTACTTTGCAGGTTCCGTCCATGGACGCTCTACGTTATGATGCGAAAAACTCCTTGACGGCCGCTTTTCAGTCGGTGCCTGTCGGTGCCCGCATCCTTCAGGTGGTGCCTGTGCAAGGGGGCGAGGGTCCTTCAGGTTCGGGCTTTAGGGTTACGTTTGGGGTTTACAGGACCGAGGATGAGTTCGTCAGGACAGCAGTTACTCTATCTCATCCTTTCGACCTGTCTTCTGCAGTGCCGGACGAGATGCTCGAGATTCTTGCGTTCACCCTCACGAAAGGGCCCTTGGCAGTCATGAGGCATCGCTTGGACACCTTGACGAAATGGAAAAAGTGGTCTCAAGAACTTCGTGGAGCCGAGGCCTCCTTGCACGCGAGGCTTCACCCAGATGTCGAGAAGATAGTTGCCCGCAAAAACTTGACCCTCCTGCGGCGTGTGGCCGAGGATTTACAGTGGCCTGATGCCACGATAATCGACGACATCGAGAATGGCTTTGAGCTCGTGGGTGAGGCCAAGCTTACAGGCATCTTTGAGGTGGACCCGAAACCCTCTTCGATGTCCGTTGACGAGTTGCTTGAGCACGCTAAGTTCTTGAAGCCAGCCCTGTGGGGCAAGGTGTCGGGCGATGCGAGCCACCCGGATGATCAGGAGCTCTGGGATCTCACTTGTGCTGAAGCTGACGAGAAAGGTTGGTTGCATGGACCCTACACGTGGGAGCAACTGCAGAACATGTTTGACTCCAAGTGGATACCTGTGCGCAGATTCTCCATCAGACAAAAGAACAAATTGCGGCCCATCGACGACCTGTCCGAGAATGCCGTCAATCAAGCTTGGGCAGTAATGGAGAGGATAGGTTTGCGTGCGCTTGATGAAATCACTTGGGCATGTATGGCTTTGATGAGGACCAGCTTGGGGCGACGCGAGGTTTTCTTCCGGAAGTCCGACGGCTCCGTCTTGTCGGGGCCTTTGCATTCGTATTGGCACCAAGACGCTCGCCGCTGCTCGCCGGTCTTGAAGACTACGGATCTGCGCTCAGCTTATAAACAGTTCGCTATACGGCCGGAACACCATCGGATGTGCGTGGTGACCTTGAAGGATCCGGCGGACGGCTCAACAAAGGGGTTCGTCTGCCGCGTTTTGCCGTTCGGGGCCCTGGCCTCGGTCGGTCAGTTCAACAGGTTTTCGAGGTTGTGGCAAAGGATTCTCTGGGAGCTGAAGCTCGCTGCGGCGAGCTACTTCGACGATTTTCCGTCGGTGGAGGTCAGGGCCCTTGCCGAAAACCATGACTCCTCCGTGAAGGCAGCGTTGCGCCTTTTTGGAGTTGACTGGGCGAGCGACAAGGACCTTCCCTTCTCACCGACGGCCGATGTATTGGGCGTCCGACTGGATGCGACGGATATGGAGGGCGGAGTGCTGAGGGTCAAAAACAAGCCAGAAAGATCCAAGGAAATTGCCTCTTCGATTGATAAGATCCTTGCGGATGGCTGTATTGATCCGAAGCAGATCCCCTCTTTGTTTGGCCGGATACAGTTTTCGGAAAGTCAGTTGATGGGCCGACAGGGGCGCCTGGCTTTGGCTCAGATTCGCTGGCTTTCGAGTGCTCGTCACCGTCATGTTCTATCTTCCCTGGACGCCACTGTCTTCAGAAGCTTGAGGGAGAGGATGCTTGAGGGCAGGCCGCGCGAGATCCAGGTTCTTCCCATTGGCGGCCAGACTCTTGTTTTCACTGACGGTGCATGCGACAAGCTGGGGGACAAGTTTAGCTGCTCAATCGGAGGTGTCATGTATCGGGTGCTTCCAAATGGTTTTCGCGAGACGAGGGCGTTCGGGTGCTACCTGGACGAATCGGTCGTCGAGCAATGGGCGGGACTGGGCAAGAGACACCTGATAGGTCCTACCGAGCTTTTCGCGGTGGTGGCGGCCAGACACGTCTGGAAAGATTTCCTGAATGATCAGAGGGTCGTCTTCTACGTGGATCACAGTGGTGTTTTGTCTGCGATGATCAAAGGGTCTTCCCGCGATGATCTCTGGAGGAGCATCTTGCTTCACTACGAGTGTGCCGACTCGATGGGGCCAGCGATCTCGTGGTTCGCTCGGGTCCCGAGCAAGTCGAACCCTGGCGATGGGCCTTCGCGGTCCGACTGGAGATTCCCTATTTTCGGCGAGTACTTCGAAGATCGGATTGTGTGCTTCATAAGCGGCAGAGTTCTCAAAGTCACGGGGCAAAGAGTGCAGGGGTGAAAGATGCCCCATAACTTTTCCACGAGCCCGGAGGGGCGGTTGGCGAAGTGCCAACATGTGTTGGGATCCCGAGGGGGATCCGGAGCATGCACTTCTTTCCCCGAGAGGCTTTGCCAAACCGAAAGAAAAGAACCTGTTGAGCGTAGTTTGTCCGAGTGCTGCTTTTTCTATGAGACTCGTAAGCTCTCTAACAGGCCTCATTTCCACTTTATATATATATATATGCGATTGAAAGACATATTCGAGTGGACTTAAAGAAAGGCCCGCATGATACATGAAGCCACATTGGTTATAAGCCGTTTTTGGGACGCTAAAAATCACAAACTAGTCCCATAAGGCTTTATAACCTTTTTGGTAGGTTTCGAAAGTTTTGAAGAAGTTTTTCGAAACCGCTTCATGTGTCATGAGATTCCATTTGAACTTTTATGAATCTTTGTTGTTCCGCGCATGCTCAAACATAGGGTGGGTGGGCGGGAACCTTCCGTGCAGCAAAGTTTGTACCCACCACTCCCACCCAAACTTTGCGGGGTGAAAGATGCCCCATAACTTTTCCACGAGCCCGGAGGGGCGGTTGGCGAAGTGCCAACATGTGTTGGGATCCCGAGGGGGATCCGGAGCATGCACTTCTTTCCCCGAGAGGCTTTGCCAAACCGAAAGAAAAGAACCTGTTGAGCGTAGTTTGTCCGAGTGCTGCTTTTTCTATGAGACTCGTAAGCTCTCTAACAGGCCTCATTTCCACTTTATATATATATATGCGATTGAAAGACATATTCGAGTGGACTTAAAGAAAGGCCCGCATGATACATGAAGCCACATTGGTTATAAGTTGGCAATACAGTAAGAAGTCCGGGTCTGGGGAAAAAGACCAAGTGCAGGTTCGTAGTGTGACTAACACTGGGCCATCTGTGTGTGCGCACTTCCCTGCACAGACACATGCATACATGTATATGTATACACTCATTCACAAAGTGAGTCGAACTGTGTTTGTGTACGGCTGCATGCTTACATACACAGAACCACTCATTGCATAGGTTTTGCACGAACGCAAATTAACGGTATGCCCGTGCACGTAGTAAGTTATGCTATCATGAATAACTATGTATAGTATATTCATATATATATATATATGCGACACATGAGGCTTGCCTCTACTAGCTTTATTTTCCTAGGAGAGTTTTGAAAATTATTGCGAAGTTTTCAAAACGCCTTTGCTTTATTTTGAACCACATTTCATGGCATGAATGCATGCTTTGAATCGTCTGAGTTCATCTCTTTTATTTCCCGCGCCGCCTCGAGACAGGGGTGGGATGGGTGGGTAGCTGCTCCCTGGCCAAAGGGACATGCCTGCTTTGCCTTCACCTTACGCCAAAGGTGGGAGCATAGTGTCAATGCCTGTGGGGCCGGCCGTCCCTGCAGGGCCGGTTAAGTCGTCTTCAGGAAAGCTTGAATCACTCAGGCTTGCAGGAGTGAGGGTCCCGAATGCACCGGGGCAGAGCTGGGATCAACAACTCTCCGAAGCAAGGGAGGCGGCTTTGGCAAAGTGGCTTGGGATTCTTGAGAGGTTCCCCGAGGATTTTGGTTTGACTTTGTCGATTCGGTTAGACCGGGAAAATGGACGAGATGCCGACTTGAAGACCTTATTGCAAGATGTGTTTTCTCAGAAGGCGAGCGTCACGATCTCGGGTCGTGCTGGGCCTCTTGCCAGGTACATCAAGCACTGCCGAAGTTGCCAGGTCATTCCTTTCCCTGTCACTGAAGCAGGGATCTATGCTTTCCTACAGGATTATGCATCTCACGAGGCGCCCACTTTCGCCAGGAGTTTCTTGAGCAGCCTTGCTTTTGCAAAGTTCACTGTGAGCTTGAAGGTGAGTGATGAAGTCTTCAGCCCCAGGGTCCCTGGGCTGTCGTCGAAGCTATATCTTGACAAGAGAAAGACTCGACAGAAGCCAGCTCTTAAAGTTGATCATGTGCGCAAGTTGGAAGCCATTGCATCTGGTTCGATCAATCTCGAACCCGCAGATCGGGTCGCTGCCGGCTTCTTTGTTTGGACCCTTTACGCACGAGCGAGGTACTCAGATGCCCAGGCTGCAGGTGCAATGACTTGCGACTTGAGTGATACCCCAGATGGCGTTGTGGGATACCTTGAGGCTGCTGTTGAGCGAAGCAAAACTTCGTTTTCACTTGAAAGAAAGGTCAGGTATTTGCACATGTTCGCTCCCATCCAGGGAATAGGCGAGGTGCCCTGGGGTGTTAAGTGGTTTGAGTTCTATAAAGTGCATGGGCCTCCTTTGGGGACGGGTAAGCCCTTGCTTCCGAGTCCGCTCTCTGGAGGAGGGTGGCAAACGGCGCCGTTGGCGGTGGCAAGTGCCACGAAATGGATGAAGTCACTCTTGATCCGTGCAGGATGCGACAGGTCTTCCGTCGAACCGCTTGGGACGCACAGTCTCAAGGCGACGACCTTGAGTTGGAGCGCCAAATTCGGATTAGCCCGCGAGGTGAGGGCGGCCCTTGGTTATCACGCCAGGGGCCGTGATGGAACCGAGATCATCTATGGGAGAGACAACATGTCTGCTCCTGTGCGCCGGCTGCAAGAGGTCCTGCTCGAAGTGTCACGCGAAAGGTTCATGCCGGATGCCACCAGGTCCGGCTACTTCGTGAAGCGCTTTGGAGAGCCGGAGGGGATGCCCATTCCTCCTGACGAGGTTCTGTCGGATTCTTCTTCCGAGGCCAGCGAGGATGCCGAGGATGTCGATCATGAAGCTGCGGAGGCCGCCGCCGATGAGTTGGGGAGGCAATGGGAGCCCGATGCAGGCTTGCGGGCCGAGCTTGAGGCAGTCCCTTTGTTCAGGAATAAAGACAGCCGTTTCATTCATGCAGTCGTGTCCGAGGAGGGCGACAAGTTCAGATGTGGCAGGAGCATCTCAACCAGGTATGCAAGGCTGTCTTCCGTCCCGCGAATTTTGTTTCCGTTGTGTAGGAGCTGCTGTCCACCTAAGAAGTGATGCCGAGGAGATGCTGTAGAAAAGAAGGGATTTCTGAGTGTCTGGAGCGTGATTCCTGAGCTGAGTGATGCGATAGCTTGAGTGAATGCGAGGGTCGAGAGTGATGTGCACTAGAACAGGGCATCGTTGTTCCGAGGAGTCGGCTCAGTCTTTTAGAGTCTGCGCTAACACTGGTCGGCCGGAGTCCAGCTCACGCATCGCATTGTGTATGCATTAGAACATGCTGACATACTTCATGTGACTTTTAAGCGGATTGCTAGCCGGGTCCTTCTCCTGAAGATGGCGAACTACTCTGAGAGCCAATCGGTTCTGCAGTCACGATTGAGCGTCGTGGGTTTCGCGGAAGGAGATGTCCTGAAAATTCTGCCTGAGGTGGGAAACTTGAGGAGGCTGGCTTTCATTTCTTCTTTCACCCCTGGCCAGACAGACGAGGAGCCTTTGATGCGGGTGTTGAAGGATATCTTGAAACGAGATCTGACAATCGCAGACAAGGCCAATTGGCGTGCGGTGTACAATGAGGCTTATGCCATTGTGACCGCGGAAATGAAGCAGCGGATCGAGAAGGCCGATCCCGAGTCGACTGTCAGGCCATTGTCGCAGCCTGAGAGGTCTGAGCGTTACGAGCGGCAGGCAAAGAAGCTTGTCGGAATTTCGCTAAAGGGGCCTCTGGAGCCTGCCGATGCACTTGTCGACCTTGCTGTGGCCTCCTACGAGGCGAATGAGCTCAGGTACATTCCGTGGGACCGGTGTGTGTCAAAGGAAGCTGAATTGGCTGGCGAGAAGAAGCGAGATGTTAGGTTCACGGTCGAAGAGTCCTCTGGCAAGCTTCGGATTGAGCATAAGCAGCCTGACTTGGTTGCGGATACTTCATCAGAGATTCTTGTTCAGCAGGCCCTCACGAGGAGGTCTCTGGCCATGGATCAGGCGAACCTGATCGATTTCAGGGTCTCCGACCAATGGACTCAGCGCTTGATGAAGGCTCGCATGCAGACGCCTGCGGAGCATTTTGTCAGGCCCACTTGGAAGCAGCTTGAGTCGGCGGATCGGCAGCTGTTTGCCGAGCTTCGTGATAAGACCAGGGCAGGAGTGCAGACCGTCGCATCGGGTCGCCCGTTGGACACACTTCTGCCAGATGCGATGTACATGAACGAAGTGTCATGCTTATTGCAACCTTTTCCGGCCCCTGCCCTAAAGGATGTTCCCCAGAAGCCGGATGCTCCCAAGTGGGAGAGGCCATCTCCTTACACCAAAGGTGGGGGCAAAGGAAAGAAAGGTAAGCAGAGGTTCATGACAAGGTTGCCCGCCGGCTTGGAAGGCTGCAGGTCCCACACTAATCGTGGGGACCCAATCTGCTTTGCCTTCAACCTGGGAGGCTGCTCGACGAAGGGGCAGAAGTGCGAGAAGGGCTTGCACATCTGTGCAGTGCCTAAGTGCGGTGCTCATAACCATGGTGCAGCGCAGTGCCCAAAGCGGGCTCAGGGTGGCTCGTGACTAGCTGGTCTCGAGGGTGCTTCGCAGGCGGCCGGTGCTCCAGAGAGTGTGCATCAGCCGGCAGCGAGGACAGCACAGGTGGATGATCTCCGAGAGGGAGTTCATCGGCCGAGCAATGCATGCGCGGGCGGCTCTCCTCCGAGTGGAGTGGATTGTCGTCCGCAATCAGGTGTTGATCGAGAGGATCATCACGTGCACAACGTTGGCTCTCACAGTGCCATCGCCAGGCCATCACCAGGTGTGGTGGAGGCCGCACGCAGCAGGTCCCCGAAGCCCCGTGACGGGGCGGAGTCACGGAGCCGCACAGCGGGCTCTACACTTGACGAGGGTCATGTGAGTGCCACCGATGTTCTGCGAGTCTTCGATGGTCTTCCTTCGGATGCCTTGAAGAGGGGTGCCGATGCACCTCTCCCAACTTCGAAATCTTATGCCACGGGAGCGTATGTTCTTGGTGGTAATGTGGGCCTGAAGGCCAATGCCTCAGCCAACCCGGAGGCGCTCAAAGTCTTTGCAAGGTTTGTGAGACAGCGTGCACCGGGGTTTAAATTTTCTTCAATACTGTAAATATATTCGAGGATGTTCGCACTGAGCGCCATCGTGATCAGTGGAATGCCAACTTGCATAACTTGGCGATTGCACTGACTGAATTCTCAGGTGGAGCCATCTTTGTGGAGCATGAAAACGGTCGGGATGTATCCGACCTTAATGGTGCCCGAGGCTCTCGCTTGCAGGTTGCAAAGGGCCCTGTCCGATTCAATGCCAGACATAATTGGCACTACACCGAGGCGTGGCAGGGCCGTAGAGTCTTGCTGGTTGCATTCACAATCCGTCATGTCGAATCCCTATGCAAGGGACATCTTGACTTTCTCCGCGAGTGTCATGTTGATGTTCCGGAATGCGCGCCCGAGGGCGCGCGGTTGGCGCCTGCAGAAGTGTGTGCTCGTCAGCCGCCATCCTTGACCTCTACTGCAGCTCAGGAGTCGCTTAGGCCCTTGCCCGCTTCGTTTGTCCCCCCCGTTGGCCCTAAGGAACCTGTGAGCGACCCTGCTAGTCCCTTGAAGCCCGGTTCTGCTCTCTATGTCGAGATAAAGTGTGGGTCCGGGCTGCTGCCGGCTCGGGTGCGGCGGGACGGATTCCAAATCATAGCGCTTGAACATTCTCGCCCCGCTGGGCGAGTGCACACTCACCTTGTCCCTGTGGACATTGAAACTGAGTCGGGTTTCTCCTTTGCGCAGACTGAGACGCCCCTTTTCACGTGCATTTCTTTCCTGCGACCAAGGATTGTTTTAAGGCTACTTTTAGCGCCGGGCAAACCATTCGCCTCGCCAAACTCTTGCTTGCATCTGATTCGCATTGGAGTGTCTTGCATCCCCTGGCGTCAGCCCTGTGGAAACAGCTCGACTTGCCCGACAACCTCCATTGCGTAGACTTCTGTGCAGGTTGCTACGGGGCTCCCTGTCCGGTCAAAATGCGTCTGTGCACAACCCAGGCCGCGCTGGCTGGCATGCCGGTGCCAGCATGTCACCAGATGTCTTGTACACACCCAAATTCCGTGATATGTTTGCTGGCCTCCTGCAGCTGGCGGTTGGCCAGTCTGGCCTCTTACTTGAGCACGCTGTTCCACTGCAGAGTTCGCGGCATTCTGCCGTCGCAGCCGCTGGGCGGCAGCCTCGATTGTCAAAATTCCAGCCGCAGATCGCCGAGTTTAAGTGCCAGGCCACGGTCCGTGAGTTCCCGTGGCCCCTTCCTTCGGATAATAAAGGCAATCTCACATGTGCCGTAGGGTCCATCCCTCCTGGCTCCCGCCTTCTTCGCGTTGTGTGTGATCGGGGGGTCGTCGGTGCGAAACAGGTCGGAAGCCTGTCAGGTGTGCCTTCAGCAGTTACCTTTGGCATTTACCGCACGGAACAAGAGTTTGTGGCTCAGGCATTGCATATCGATCATCCCTTCGACTTGTGCGTGGCAGTCCCAGACTTCATGTTGAGAGCGTTGGCTTTTACCTTGAAAGAGGGCCCGGTTGGTGTGATGAAACACCGTCTGAATTTGCTCCAGCAGTGGACTTCTTGGAAACGCGATTTGGCTGGTGCCGAAGCAAATCTGCATGCTGCCATGGATCCTGGTGTAGCTTCTGTTATGAAGGGCAAGAACATCTTGCTTTTGGAGAAGATTGCATCATCTTTCAGTTGGCCTGACACTGAAGTCTTCGAACACCTCAAGCATGGGTTTCCTTTAGTGGGGGAGTCGAGTCCTTCTGGCATCTTCGATGTGGATAGAAAACCGGCTCTGATGACAAGGGCAGAGCTTGTGCAGCATGCTAAATTCCTTAGGCCTGCGCTGTGGGCGAAGGTGGCGAACGCGGAGGTGGACGATTTGGCTCGGGAAGTGTGGGACTCCACACAGCAAGAGATGCTAGTCAAGGAGTGGCTAACAGGGCCTTACTCGTGGGACGAGCTGCAGGCCCGTCATCCAGAAGGCTGGCTTCCAGTGCGGAGGTTCGGCATTGTGCAACAAGCCAAGACGCGGTCGATAGACGATTTGGCCGAGAACTCTGTAAACTGCGCTTATGCTGTTTCCGATCGGATTTCTTTGAGGGCCCTTGATGAATTGGTCTGGCTTGCGATCACCCTCTTTAAGATCTTCATTGCAAAAGGCGAGGTGAGCATCCCTTTGTCGGACGGTGACCATCTTCGCTTTCCGGTGCATTCTTTCTGGAGGGCCCTGAAGCCCGATGCGCTTCAGCCGAGCTTGAAAACAGTGGACTTGAAAAGTGCTTATAAACAGTTGGCGGTTTCTCCACGAGACCGCTGTCTGAGCATAGTGGCCATCAAGGACCCGGTTTCGGGGCTTGCGTTTGGCTTCGAGAGCCGAACCCTTCTGTTTGGGGCCACCTCGTCGGTGGTTTCATTCAATCGCGTTGCAAGATTGCTCCAAAGGGTTCTGATTGCGTTGCAGGTGCTCGCCTGCAACTACTTCGACGATTACCCGGTGTTAGAGGTCTTGCCGCTTTGTAACAACACGCAGTCGACTGTCAGAGCCGCGTTGGACCTGCTGGGTTTCGCCTGGGCAGAAGATAAGGATCTTCCCTTCAGCCATGAGGCCGAACTTCTAGGCGTTCGGGTTGACCTTGGTAGCTTTGGGGTAGTTAAGATTGGGAATAAGCCCGAACGTGCTACTGCCATCGCTGAGGCGGTGGACTCCGTCTTGAGTGCGGGCCATCTTGATCCGAAGACTCTGCCGTCTTTGTTCGGTCGCCTCCAGTTTGCCGAGGGTCAGCTGCACGGGCGATTGGGCAGATTGGCACTGGCCGACCTTAGGGCGTGCACGATGAGTTCTCAGGCCAAAGCCCTTGATGCCACGGCTGTGCAGGCCCTTTGTAATCTTAGGTCCCGGGTTCTTGGGGGTACCCCTAGGATAGTCCCGGCCTGTGTGGGGTCTCGCCGTTCTGTGATTTTCACAGATGGAGCGTACGAGCCGACGAATGAAACTCACCCCGCCACTGTCGGAGGAGTCTTGTACCATTTCGACAACGGCGCGTGGTGCACTTTCTTCTTTGCATGTGCTATCCCTTTGAGCGTTGTACAGAGCTGGGAGGCTCTCGGGAAAAGGCATTTGATAGGCCCAGTTGACATGTATGCAGTGGTATGTGCGAGAGAAGCGTGGTCGAAGCACTTGAACATGCAGAGGGTGACCATGTATGTGGATCACTCCGGAGTGTTGGCCTCTTTGGTGAAAGGCTCTTCAAAAGACCCTTTGTGGAGGCAACTCTTGCTGATCTTTGAGAGCTTCGACGCTGAGGCGATGCTCCCTTGGTTTAGCCGCGTTCCAAGTGCAAGCAACCCGGCCGATCCTCCTTCGAGAGCTAAGTCAATCTTTCCAGTCAGGGGGCAGGTGTGCAGAGTGTCGCCTCGATGCCCGATCAAAGGCAATGCCACGATTGATCTCCTTCTTAAGTGAATGGGGTGTTCGTTGGCGATCCTCGTGTTCGCCATCGATCGGTGCGGGGATGTCACGACTTCCCCCTTCGGCTTTGCCGGAAGGAAAAAGCGCCACATCTGCTTGAGCAATTTTCTTATTCTTTATATACTTTGATTTTCCCATATAGTTTGGGAATACTGTGATTGGAATCTTACTTTAGAAATAAAGCAAAGCTCCGTGGAAAATAAGCGACACATGAGGCTTGCCTCTACTAGCTTTATTTTCCTAGGAGAGTTTTGAAAATTATTGCGAAGTTTTCAAAACGCCTTTGCTTTATTTTGAACCACATTTCATGGCATGAATGCATGCTTTGAATCGTCTGAGTTCATCTCTTTTATTTCCCGCGCCGCCTCGAGACAGGGGTGGGATGGGTGGGTAGCTGCTCCCTGGCCAAAGGGCCGGAAATTTTTGTCCCTCCCTCCACTCCCGGGGTGTTCGTTGGCGATCCTCGTGTTCGCCATCGATCGGTGTTCGCCATCGATCGGTGCGGGGATGTCACGACTTCCCCCTTCGGCTTTGCCGGAAGGAAAAGCGCCACATCTGCTTGAGCAATTTTCTTATTCTTTATATACTTTGATTTTCCCATATAGTTTGGGAATACTGTGATTGGAATCTTACTTTAGAAATAAAGCAAAGCTCCGTGGAAAATAAATATAATATATATATGTATATATGTATATATAATATATATATAATATATATATATATATATATATATATATATATATATTTCATTATCATCATATTACACACACATATACATATATATATGTATATATATATATATATTGTATAAGCATTGATATATTGTGCTTATATGTGTTCGTAACTGTATCTTTGTTTGTGCATGTTTGTGAGTTCACTATATGTGTATATCTATATCTATATATATATATATGTGTATATGTATGTATGCATGTATATATATATATATATATATATTCGTAATATGTTTGTTTCTAGGGTATATATTATGACACATGAATGGGGCCTCTTTGTGTGCTTAAGTATGTTTATATTCCACGTAAATATACATATATATATATATGTACATATTATGATACGTATACGTACATGTGTGTGTATGTATATATATGCATACACACACATGCAGGCATATACATACGTACATACATACACATATGTATACATATACGTACACAAACATGAATACATATACACACATGCATATATCTATATGTATGTACGTACATATTACATAGACCTACACATCGTCATATATACATGTATGTAATACATGCACACACACACACACACGTTCATGTCCTGCCCCTGCGACCCTCCACACTTCTCCCGCTGCCAGGAATCAACGGGAAGTCGTGCAGCAGAGCCTGCCGAGGCACAAGGTAGCTCCCACAGCAGTGGGAGGCGGGCCGGGATTGTTCTCAAGCTTATCTACAATTCGTTCGGGTGCCTTGAGGGAGAGCTTGAATGCTGAGTGGCAAGGAGCTTCTGAGTTTTGCTGGCTCCTGGATCCTAGTATAAAGAGTCAGAGGGTTCCGGGGCCCAAGGATCCGGAGTCTTGGTGGCTGGTCTAGCTACTCCAAAGGAAAGAAGCCACCCTTCAATCGTGATTGACAGGGTTTTATTTCCAAATTTTGTTTGAAAGGAAAAACGGGAGTTTTTCCTTTTGTTTCCCTCTTCTTTTGCAACACGTGTTTTGAACCAACGATTTCTCACATGCTTGTTGCGACAAACATCATTTCAACATGTTATGATGAAAGCAACTCGCAGCTTTCCGAATCAAGTCGGAAAAATTTTGTGTGAGCCTTGAGATCCTTCTGCTGTGGTGCCGCACACCGTTGCCAGGGTTCCCCCGACGGAATAGTGGCTTGAGGGCTTGCTCTCGCTGCAAGGGGAGTGAGCAGTGGTAGGTGTGGCAGGCCACCCGGTAGACACGTCATTGATCTTTCTACAAGGCCCCAGCCCGGTGCTTCTAGCGAGTGGGGCGGGGCGCTGCATGGAATACGAGGACAGTGAGTCTTCAGATTCTTTGGCAAGTACCTCAGCGAGCTCTCACTTTAGCGATCTCAGTTTTGATTGCGTCTTTGCCTCGGGACCCACGTGCAAAGTTCGAGTGACTGTTGCGCTGTGGAACTTTCTGGATCCTGCGGCCAGAGCTGCTCTCCTGACTTCGAGTGCTGCCACACGCAACGATTTCTTGCAGGAAATCCTCTTCATTGCAATTAGGGCTGGTCTGCAGCCCCTGCCGTGAGAACGGCCTCGCTTCAGGGCCTTGGCTCGTGGGGTTTCTTCGATGGCTGCTGAAGCTTCGGCCTCCGATCTCTGTGATCGTTTCGAGCGGCACCTCCAGCACTTGACTTATGATGTTGTGGCCCCAATCAGCTATCCCTGGGACAAGAATAAGGCTTTGTCTGCCATCTTCTCAGGAAAACCAGGCAGAAGCGTCGACCTCCATAGCGTCAAGGTGCCTAGAGTCGTGCCGCCGCCGGGCACGCAGTACAGGCGGCCAGGTGATTCAGTCGAGCCGCTGCCGACGGCTCTGCCGTGTGCCAAGGTCGTGCCCGTCTTTGAGATTGCGCTTAAGAAGCCCAGGCTACAGGCAGGTGAGAAGGCCGGAGTCGATCGAGAAAATGTGCTACGTCGGTGGCTATGTGTTCTGCACTCACCTGGCGCCTCGAGGTTGGGGGTTCTCATATGGGCGCAAGGCGAGTCCGACCCCTTGGGTGTCGTGGCGCAGGCCTTGGCAGGGAAAGCTACATCGACTCTGCTCAAGCGAGCCCGTTTTTCTGCACGATTCGTCTGCTGGGCCGACAAGCATCATATGAAAGCTTTCCCGATGAGCCTCGAATTTCTTGTGAGCTTCCTCAAACCACTTGCTGCCGAAGCCAGGAACAGTGCCATTCGTGAGGCTATGGAGACTGTGAATTTCCTTGAACATGTTCTAGGAATTGAGATCGAACAAGGAATCGGCGACAACCCTTGGGTCAAGGGAGCGCTGCGAGGAGCCAACATTCGCACCTGTGACCCGAAACGATCGAGAGTCCTGAAGGTCGAGGAGGTGCTTCTCCTCGAAGGAGCGCTGATAGACGGCGCCCTTGACAAGGTGGACAGGTACGCCACTGGAGTCTTCTTGTTCCAGCTTTACTCCAGGGCTCGAGTGTCGGATCTGAGGAACATTTCGAAGCTTGAGCTTGACCTTGATGGCGATACGGGTTTCATCGAAGTCAGAACCTATGAGCACAAGAATTGCCGGCTGAGCAGTGGACCGGGGGCCGTGCTCATTTTGGTTGCGCCGTATCATGGGCTTCACCAGAAGCCCTGGGGTGCCGCTTGGGTAGAGGCAGCGAAGGCCGTTGGCTTCGACTTCGAGAAAGGGCATCGCGGGCCGATGCTCCCCCGCCTGGCTTGCGATTACTCTTGGAGCGGGGACGCCATCGATGCCAACGAGACCACTACATGGATCAGGGCGTTGCTCTCTCGGCTGCAAGCGGCCGAAGAAGATCTTACATTCTCCTCGCATGGATTGAAGGCAACGCCGCTTTCCTGGACATCGAAAGCTGGATACGGTGAGAGGACACAACTTGTCCTGGGACACCATAGCTTAGGTCCAAGTGGGAAAACGCAAGAAGCTTACGCTCGCGAAGTGCAGGCGCAGCCGCTACGAGACCTTGCAGAATGTCTTGGTGCCATCCGGCAGGGGGTGTTCCACCCGGATCGCACAAAGAGCGGGATGATTGCAGATGGTGCGACCATCCGTGGGTCACGCTTCTCTTTGGCACCCATGGGTCGGGCCAATCCTTCGCCATCTCACGAGAGCTTCGAGTGTGCTCCCGAGGTTGAGCTGGCCGAGGATGGAGGCGTAGAGCCTCTTGATGATCAGGACTTGGGTGAACAAGAAGACGTTCACGAGGCCTCGAGCAGCGAGTCCGAGAGTTCTGGTGAGTCCGAGGAAGAGACTCATTATGAAAGTTTTGGAGCAGGCGAGGCGCAGAATGCGATCCCGTCTGTGAACATGGGTCCTGATTGAGACATTTTTCAGAACCCGAAGACCAAGAGCCTTCACTCACGAGCGAAGGGTTCCACTGGCAAGTTGATCTGTGGAAGGTCGCTTGACAATATGAAGCCTTTCAGTGGGAAGGTCTTCAGCAGTAGATGGTTGTGCAAGCAATGCACAGCAGGCCGACCCCTCCGCGACGCAGGGGCCATGGCGAGTTTCATCGCTAAGAAGCAGGGCGCTTCTAAGTGAGAAATGTCGTGTGACGAGCGATGCTTGCGGATCACCACTTCAGTGTTTCGCTGAGCTTCACAGTCATGTCTGATGGTCGAGTGGTCAATTGCGCATCGATCCAGAGCGTGGTTCGGAGACTCGTTCGGGCGAACAAGGGTTTCAGTGGAACCCTTGGTTTACCTCGTGGCTGCCACGGGGTCCGGACGGGCGGACCAAGCTCGGCGATGCGATGATGACCAGCAGTGCGTTGTCCACATGCAAAGCTTGCAATCGCTGTGTGCATGATTGATCCTTTTTGCATGTGCATGTCTCAAGACCAGTTTCTGTGAGGGCACATAGGATCGGAGACCATGGCGCAAACCCTTGTAGAGTCTAAGGCCGTCTTCCTGGAGCGAGCCAAACGTGTGGGCCTCCCACAGGAAGCAGTGGATCGCCTTGTTGCACAGACCATCGACACGATGGCGAAACTAGCGTTCGCCCCTTGCCAGCCTGGGGAGACGCCGACCGAGGAGTCGCTGGCGGCCCTCATCAAGGTGGGTGGTGCAGCCCCGTCGTTGGGATCCATCGCAGCTGTTCGACACCTGGTGTTCGAAGCACAGACCCTCTTGGTCAGCCAGACCAAGGCACTCGTGGAGAACAAGGAGAACGAGGTCAAGGAGTTAGCCCCCGCAGAGCGCCGCGAGCGCATCCGAGCACAGGCCCGCAAACTCACAGGCATCACCATGTCCGGCCAGACTGAGTGCAGCTATGCCTCGTATGACCTCTGCATGAAGCTCCTTACTGACAATTGCATCAGCTATCTTTCCCCGGCCAAGTTCATCACTCGCGAAGCTGAGCTGCGTTCCGAGAAACCGCGGAAGGAGTTGGATGTGCAAGCTTCAACACTGGTCGTGAGAGATCGTGACCCCGATCAGTCATGCGATACTTCCACTGCACTGAGCCTTCACCATGCCATGCACCGTCGAAGCCTTGCTCTTGACTTGATCGGTGTAACTGATTACTTTCGGGTTCAGGGCTTCGTGGATTTCCTCTTGGGCCACCTTCATCAGGAGCCCATTGCTGGTAGCCGTGCCACCTCTGTACAACAAATTCTGCATGCGGACCGTGCTGCCTGGATGCGCCTGGCAGAGCTCACCCCCGACGGGATTCGTCGAGATGCAGCCGGGGCTTTGCCTCTTGACAGTTTGTGGGCCCGCTTGCAGACTGACCCGAAGGTAATTTTTCATCTCCTCCCGCGGGAAGGTGGAGCCCTCAAACGAGAAAACAACGAGATCAAGCCTGACCTCACAGACACCCCGACCAAAAAGCAGCGCAAAGGTACTGGAAAAGGCAAGACCAAGACATTGCGTGAGCCCAGCAATCTCCCAGAAGAACTCAAGGGCCTTTCGTCTTGGACGAAGACCGGAAAGCGCCGCTGCTGGGGATTCAATATGGCTAGTGGGTGCGCTAATGCCAAGGTCGGCCAATCCTGCCCCAGGGGCCTGCACAACTGCATGCGTTGTGGCGGTCACCACCCTGCGCATGCGTGTCCAAAGAAGCCATGAAGTGCATGCCTGCCTGAGCCCGACAGCGTGCCACCATCGTGTTTTCCATCGCCCAGTGTTTCATTGGATGCTTCACTGAGCGCCTCAACCCCGCAAGCATCAGCCGCTGCACCCAGCAAATCACATTGTTTTCCTTCGAGTCCTGCTGAGGCTGTGAGCCCTGTGGAGGGGCCGCTACTTGATGCCGGACACTCTCTTTGCGGCGCTGATGCTTTCAAGATTGATTCCCTCTTTTGCATTGAAATTTTCTCAGGCTCAGGCAGGCTTACTGCTGAACTTCGGCGTGCGGGGTTCCGAGATAGCCTCGGAATCGACCATGTTGCCCCAAAGCAAATGATTTCTCCCGTCCTTAAGCTGGACCTCCTGGATCCCGAACATGTAAAGATGGTTCTTGATCTGATCGATTCTCCCTTTTGCCTTTATGTCCACATCGCTCCCCCTTGTGGAACAGCGAGTCGTGCTCGTGAAATTTTCCGTCGCGGTGAAAGCCTACCTGCTCCCGCAAGAAGTGACGCCCACCCGGATGGGCTGCCAGACCTCACTGACGAGCTCCGCGTTCGCGTTGCTAAGGCCAACGATCTTTATGCCGTCACTGGCAAGATCTTTGCACACTGCATTCGTACTGGGAAGCTCGTTTCTTGTGAGAATCCAGGCCGCTCTTACTTCTGGCAAACGACCATGTGGCTCACTGCCGTTGCCGACCTGCAGTTTGAGGAAACCCTTTTTCATAACTGCCAACGCGGCGCCAGCGTGCCAAGCTCACCCGCCTAGCCCATAATGTTCCTTTGCTACACGAGCTGTCCCTTCTCTGCCCGGGGGAATCAACATCTCATCGCCACTTGCCCTGGTCGCGATCCTCAGGTGCCTTCGACACAGCGGCCGAGAAGGTCTACCCTCGTGTGCTCTGCCAACGTATGGCCGACGTCATTGTCCGTGCTGCCGCCGAACGTGGCCACACTGCACCCGCTTCATGCCTTGCGCCTGGTGCTGCCCTTCCCCTGCGTGAGTCTCAGGTTGCAGCTGGTGTGCAACCTCGCGGCAAGCGTGTGCCACCCCTAGTGCCCGAGTTTCGGCAGATTGTGGTTCTTTTTAGTCCCGAACCCCTCTTTCCCGGCGTGCGTAAGCTGGAAGCCGATACCCCGCTTCCACCTTGTGTCTCATGCTCGCCCCCGCTGCCGACGCTTCCCGCGGGCACTCGGATCCTGCGCCAGAGTGTCATTGGGGTTGTGCCAGCTGGAGCGCAGAGATCGTGCTCGAGTGACTCAGCCGCCTTGTCCACACCTGTGCCGAATCCCACAGTTGTCCCGAATGCCGAGGCGGAGGACGATGGAAACTTAGCCACCATGGAGGACGACTAGATGGACCCCGAAGCTTTCTCGCATTATGCTGTCCACTTGGGAGTGTCAGCCAGCGACGAAGCATGGCGTGACTGCATTTGCCACTTGTGTGATTTACTTGTCTCGGATCCACCGTCTAGGGGCGGACGAGGCACTGACGAATTCTCTTGGTCGTGCGGAGCTTTCTTTCATGCCAACAAGGTGGGCCTGCGTTCCAATACATCATCGCACCCCAGTGTGAGCAAACTCTTGTGCGAGTATGTACGCCGGGTTGCCCCGGGCCACCCTTTCACCTCCTTGATGCTGGGCAAGAACCTCGCAGGCAAGGTGCATGCCGATAGAAACAATGAGCCAGGACTGCCGAATGCAGTTTTGAAGATTTCCTCCTTCGAGCAAGGGGGAGTGTGGATCGAATCACCTCGCGGCTCCGTCGCTTGTCCTGATCCTGGCCACCCCGAGCTTTTGGGAAATGTTCTTGACTTTGAGGGCCGAAGGATAATCTTTGATCCGAGTGGTAGACATTGTCAAGCTCCATGGTGTGGGGGCCCAAGGATCACGCTTGTTGCCTATACGATACGTGATCACCACAAACTTCTTGACGATCAGAAGACACGACTTGTTGACCTTGGTTTCAGCCTCCCTGGGTGCTCCCCAAAGTGCTGCCCAACAGCCGGTCCCGTGGCAGCCACCCGTAAGTCTAGTTTAGGCCCCAGCTCCTCGACTAGGCCACCACCTGGGATTCCGTCCCGCAGCATGCCAGAAGGTGACCGAATGCACAAGGTGGCCGTGGGCATCCCTTGGAAACCTCAGGAGTTCATCGAGCAAGCACTGAAAGCTGGGCACCCCCGTCACCTCATGGACGGTGTGCCATCGCATTCCAAGACGGCCATCGACCGCCTTGCTGACATGTCGCTCCACGAGATAGGAGCCCAACGCACCGAGAGGCTCCGGCATTGGATCAGCAAGGCCCGTGAGTTGGAAGCCGAGGAAGAGGAGCTGCGTGACTCGATGCCTCAACATTGCAAACGTGTCCTGGGTCGGAAGCGGCTGGCCCTTTTTAGGACCATGCTCGAGGAGTGTGGCCACGAAGACCTAGAGATAGCGAATGACATCGCCAAGGGTTTTGACCTCAGTGGTGCGATCCCGAGGAATCCAGCATACCGCCCCAAGTTGTCACCCGCTTCGTTATCTGTCTCAGACCTCCGGAGCTCCGCGGCTGTGATGAGAGAAGCAACTCTTCTCGCCACCAAAAGTTCCGGGGACGCAGAGCTTGATGAGGCCCTCATGGCGGCCACTGACAAGGAGGTCGCCAAGGGGTGGTTGCGAGGACCTATCGATCCTGCGTCGCTAGGTCCCAATGCTGTTCTCTCGCGCCGCTTCGGCGTTTGGCAGGGCGGCAAGTGTAGACCTATAGATGACTTCAAGGCCTCTGGGGTTAACTCGACGACTTCAGCCGAAGACTCGGTGACTGTGCACACGGCGGATGCAATCGCCGCTTCCATTGCTTACCGTCTTAAGCGCGACCCAAAGTGCCGACGACACGGCGGGCTTGAGATGAAATCTTATGACCTACACAAGGCGTATAAGAATCTTCCCTTGAGCACTTCGGCGGTGGAAGAAGCTTATCTCTCAGTGTACAACCCCCGGTCAGGGAAGGCAGAGATCTACGAGCAGTGCGTGTTGCCCTTCGGCGCTCGTGCGTCGGTCCACTCGTTCTGCAGAACTTCGCTTGGCATCTGGACGATTGGGGCGATTCAGCTGGCTTTGATGTGGTCGGTATATTACGACGACTTTGTCGGCAATGAAGTCCCGCCACTTACACGGCTCTTTGACCTTTGCGCTGAATCGCTCTTTCAGATCCTTGGCTGGGACACGTCTCCAGACAAGCCTACCATCTTCGGAAGCGTGGCAAAAGTCTTAGGCCTGGAGTTTGACTTGCGTGAATCCTACCTCGGCAACTTCTACATGAGAAACACGACGGCTCGGCGCGAGGAGCTGAGGGAGAGTCTTTCTTCTGTCATCGAAAAAAGGGACGCTGGCTAGGAAAGACTGCGAGAAGCTGAGGGGCCGCCTACAATTCGCCGCCAATCAGGTTGCTGGGAAGAAAGCTGGCATCGCATTCAAGATCTTGTCCAAACATCTTACGGAACGAAGCCCTAGCATCGGTGACAACTTGAGGGCTGCATTACTGTTCCTAAGGGACAGATTTCTTGAAGGCCCCCCGAGGGCTCTGAGTGCCAACGTCTTGCATCTTTGGCATGTGTAAGTGGATGCTTCTTGTGACAACGATCGCATCGGTCTTGGAGGAGTTCTTATCTCAGACAATGGGACGAAAGTTGGGCACTTTAGCGAGTGGGCCTCTGATGAGCTACGACTCCTCGTTGGTCCCGAAAGCAAGAACCCCATCTTCGAATGCGAGTGTTTGGCGGTACTTATGTGCATGCACGTTTGGAGAGGACTCCTTAAAGGATGCAACACTGTCGTTTTCTCGGACAACGAAGGCACTCGTGCCTGCATGATCAAAGGAGCCTCCGACAACTCCGTCGGGATGCGTATCGTGGATGCCACTCATGATGCCATCGACGCAGCATGTTGCATACCTTGGTTCGAAAGAGTCAATACCGCGTCGAACATAGCAGACGACCCATCGCGAGGAATCACAGATGAAAGCCTTGGTCGGCGATTCGAAGTGGATGCGCTGAGCATCGCAAAGTCTGCATTGGTTCCGTGGGGATGAGTCAATTGCTGACTATCCGATGTGTGCATTGCGAATGCACCGTGCATGATGTACTGCTGTACATCTTGCAGAGCATCGTGGATGCTCGGTGGAGGGACCATCTCACTATGGTGTTTGCTCTGGAGCCCGGGTCAGGGCCCAGCCGACGGGGTTCGGCCTAGGTTCAGCCTCAACCATCAGATTTGATCGATTTGGAACATTGATTTCTGAAACGTGTGAAATCGAGGTTTTGAGTCCCTTAGATTTTTCTCAAGTCAAATCTACCGACGGGGCCCCTCCCCTGGCCTTCCCCCACCGTGCATACTCTGCATTTTTGGCTCACACAGCTTGTGTGACGTCCCAAATTCAAAAGTGAAGCAAGACAGTACTAAGTGTCCACGTGCTTAAATTGGTAATCTTGGGGAATTCTGGGAAGCTGACTGTAACCCTCTCAGAACAATCAGAACCATACTGCGACGACCACATGATGCACATGCGTTGTACAAAAGTCAGCTTAGGGATAGAGCAGCTCATGGAAAGTAACGTTGCGTAGGGATCGAGCAGCTCACAGCTCATGGAAAGTAACGTTTTCAGTTTGCCGGAAAGTTTTGACACCGGCGACGGTGGCCTTGGCCGCCACGGTTCGAGGGCTGCCAGAAACAAGCTGCCCCAATGGCTGGTGCTGTATACAGTGCTTGTGAAGGAACGTGAGCATGCTGAGATCACACATCTGTGCCGTGCCACAGATGTGTTTGAGAATTGGAGCAATGCGACCCCAGCAGAGCTTCATGAAATCCAGCTTTGGAGCGGCTACGGCCAAAGACAGAGGAAGCGTGACCGTGATAGGCAAGCTCAGAAAGAGTTTTTTTGTTTCGTGCTGGATCGTTGCTTTCTGCTCCGGTCGCCGGTGCGATTGAAACGGGAGCAGTTTCAAGGCAGGCAGTTGCAGCGTGTGTCTCGTCCGACCTATGAGGTGTACAAGCTTTTGAGTGAAGAGCCAGGGCAACACTTGATGGCTTGTCCTTCTGGGGGAGATTTGCTCCCAGAGTTGAAGCGGGAGAAAGGGTGGTTGGTGCAGGTCCCACGGGGCCTGGCCGTTCTGTCTCAGACACAGGCAGTGGCCACACCACTGAATCTGTGGATGCCGGGGAGCATGATGGCAGGCTTGCACGTTCAGGTATCCCGTACCCCCTCAGCTCAGCCTCAGGCGGCTCAGGAACTGGAACCGGCAGAGGCAGAGGCGGCAGAGGCAGAGGGGTCAGCAGACGGTGCTGAAGAAGTTCCGGAAGAACGTGCTAAAGCAGCACGTGGAGTCGCTGGAGCTAAGGCCAGATGGAACAAAAGCATTGTGCGTTTGAGCTCCATGCAGGAGATACAAATCGTCAGGTTAAACTTCGCCATGCAGAATGCCAAGGACATTCCTGTCGTTGTGAGCTGCGTGGCCCGTTTCCTGGAGCCGAAGCTAGGGCCCTTCGACCCTGAAGCTCTTCAGCAGATGCTTGAGTCTGTGCCTGGTAAGTACAAACTCCACACCCAAATGCTTCGCCTGGATTGGCTTCACATGCACCACAGAAGATGTCTGATGGCAGAGCAAGCCCTCTGTTCTCACACGTCTGTCAGCAGATTCTTGAGCATGGATGCCAGCCCCCAAGGGGGGTACGAATACTTGGCAATGACAGAGGAAGTTCTTGTGAGAAAGTTGCCGTTCATGCCACCGGCAGACCCATTTAAAGGTTTCTCACACGAATTTAGGTTAATGCCTGTCATGACTTTGGCCAGAGGAGAGGCCAGGACATTTGTCAAGGCCCAAAGGTTGAAGTCTGCAATAATCCTGGAGGCTGGAGAGCCTCATTTCCAGCTTTACAGGAAACAAGTGAAGGGCTGGGTTTCAGATCAAGGAACGGAGCGATTGATACCGGAATGGCCCATAGGCGACGAGGCTGCCATGAAATCCTTAGCAGCATCCTTGAAGGAGGAGGCCACCCTAGAAAACCTGGCTGCTGGCACAAGTGAAGCCTTCCTTTTCAACAGCCTGAAGCATCCAGGGATCCTCCACGTGCTCTTCAATTCACTTGAAGAGTGCTGCAAAGGGTGCCCAAGGTGGGATGCAGTCGAAAAGCAGGTGTCTGCCGTCTCGAAGCTTTTGACGAACAGAAGCTATAAGGAGATCGTGGTTTCAGTCATGCTGAAGCATGCCAGCGGAGAGCACAGGCGGATTGTTCAACGATACCATGGTGAACTGCTGTCCTGGCGGTGGGAGAGTCTCCATGTAACGTTGAAGAACTACTTGGAGGTCAGGCCGATTCTGTTGGAGCATTGGGATCGTTCTCTTTGTCCGATGCTGCTTTGTGCGACATGGTCGATGCTGCTCTGAAAGATCCTTTCCATCTTGCATATGTGCATTGGGCCTTCATGTTTGCTTGCTTTGTCCAAGGTTGGGCACATTGGTTTGAGGGTTGTTTTTGCCACGAGAAGGAACTGCTGGAGAACAAGTCCTCTCGGACTCGGACCACGATCAAGTGCCCGTGGAAAGGCAAACGATCTTGTGTGCTCTGTGCAGGCTACAGGGATGAGATCACCAACTCGGTCTATCGTTTGGCTAGCGCCTCGCTCACAGAGGTGCTCCTGGAGCTTCCAGACGAGGTGGGTGCTGCAATGGCCTTGATGGACCAGAAAGCCCGTGACAAATGGGCTTCCATTGTCAAGGGAAAACTGGACTATCTAGGTCATGTTCCTCATCTGCTTGCGGCCGGGTTTGCCCATCATGCAAGACCAGACCTGTATTCTTTGCAACAATCCAAAGATGCTGTTCGAGAGTGTTTCACTCAGTACGAGTCTCTCCGGGGGCAGGGTCGAACCACGGAACTGCTTGAGAGTTTGTTTCACAGAAAAGGAGATGCAGGATTGGCTGAGCAGTTATGGAGCTTTTGCGAAAGCCCCGCGGACAAGGTGCTGGAGGACTTTCCCCTGGCATTTGCTGAAATCCAAGATCGCTCGTTCTGCCCCATGGCGGAACGAAGCACAGAGCGACAGCACGTGCTGATCAAAATAGCTTGCCGGAGGACACTTCGACATGCTGGGCCAGCAATGACATGTGCACGGGCCCGCAGGAGCCAGCTGCAGAGTATGATCGACACTCCTAAGGAGTGTAGTTTCTTGGAAGCCAACTGGGGTTCCAAAGGGCTGGACCTGGAACTGCTTTCGCACATCATGCCCAAGGCCGAATGCATGACCAAGACCCGCAGCTACCGAGTTGCTCGCATCTACGGCTATCACGAAGAAGACCATTTTCTCGACCACCAGGCTGATGAAGAAGCAGCTGCGAAAGCCTTGCAGGATAGAACACAGCTGGCACTCCAGGATGCGGCTGAGGACGATGCATCAGGAGTCAAGACTTTGGAGAAAAAACAGTGGATGATAGTAGACTACCTGAAGTCCCAATTGCAGAGTGGCATCTTGTTCAGCTTGCCTGAAGGCCTTTTCCGGGCCATGTTGGCAGGGCCCCCCTCAGAGGACTCTGAGGCTGTGCATCCAGAGATATGTTTGGATTTGGAAAGTTTTGCTGAGGCTTTGCTGCCCGAGGACAATCCAGACGTATCTGCCGAGGACTTGATCTACGGCTATGTGGTGGATGCGAGGCCTGAGAGAAGAACACAGAACAAGGCCCTGGCTCAAGAAAGCCACAAGGGTTTTGTGCATGTGCTCCGCTTCACTGCTGTTGATCTGCAACAGCCGGCCGTGCCTCATGTGTTGTACAGCAACACAATGCAACACACGTTGGATTTCGCAAAGGTAGCAACTCCGGCCATGCTGAAGTTGTTGTCCTCGGAACTGCGTGTTTGGACGGCAAAGGCAACTTCGGTTAAAGTGCAGATCATGCCCCAGGCAGGGTCTTCAGATGCCCTTGTGCACGACGGCCCTTCTGCGGCGCTCAGATTGCCTGCCTTCGTCACAGACGATGACATGCTGGATGATCTGGCACGTGAGGATGGAGTTGTGTCGCTTCAGCATGCAGCAGCAGGGCCGCAAGCCGAAGCTGGCATTCTCCCAGACAACCAGCAATCCTTGTTGCAGGGTCTTCTTGAAAGGCGTGCACTGGGTGAAAACTTTGTTGATGTCATTCAGCTTCCGCATTACAATGCGGATGCATGCAGGAGCCTTGTAGACAAGGGACTTGTCCAGGCTCGCGTGGACGATTTTGGAGCAGTCACTGTAGCATTGAGCGAGGCCACCAAGGTCACCAGTCGCTTGGCTCTCCGAGACCCAACACCGCTTTGCCAAGAAGAGACGGTCATGAACAATGGCCCCGGCAGGAATAAACTTGCGTGGTTGAAGATGCTGTTGCAGGATGGATGGAAAGCTGCTGCGACCGGTGATTGGCACAACCGAGGGCAGGCCCTGAACTTGCCCTCAGGTCTCTTGGACAGGCCAGAAATGCACTTGAAAGCCTTGTGTTTTCATGTCAGCCTGTGGGAAAAGGGCTTGCTCAAGATCTCCCACTCAGGCAGTGTTGCCTATTATGAGATGCTTCTGAAAGAAACTACTCTCTCTGCTGTGAATGACTTCAGTTTAAAGCAATGCAAGGAGTTTGCTTTCGAGAGAAAGCGGAAAAGGCCAGCACACGGACAGAGTGCTGCGAGACCCGAGCAGGGCATCTTGCGGCTTTCTTTGGACCTGCCCAGTCTGCCTGCCGTTCCGTGCCGTGTTCCGGGAATGGCGGACTTGACAGTCCACTTTGATAACTGGAGTCATTCATCCGGTCATAGACGAGGATTCATACAATGCACACGGCATGCGAAGTGCCGGCGATACAGCTTCCTCAAGAGCCATTGTGACCAGGCCACTTGTGTGGCCTGGCTTCTGGTTTGGTGCCAAGAGGGACACAGATTCGAGGACACCCGCCAGCATGTTGCATTCAACCCAGACCCCGCTTCTGTGTCCCGAATGAAAGAGAGGCAGCGGCTGGGTGCGTGAACCAATTCGCATGATGAAGGAATTTTTTCTACTTTGTGCAGATCGTTGCAGCATGTTGCAGCAGCTTGTCGTTATATGTTGCACAAAAAGTTGATGGACAGTTGCATGCCCGTAATGTGATGTTCGATTCTGATTTCTGAGCACAGCAGATGAACGATCGATTTCAGTTTTCATGTCTTGCCTGCACAGCACATCAGCATGTCAGTGAGAGTTGTTTGGCAGAGCAGTGCTTGATGGTTCTGTTGCCGCTGTTGCCGTTTCCGCAGCTTTTTTGGAGCCTCCATGCTGCAGCTGTTCCTGCGTGGAGGCGGGGCCGCTGTGGGACCTTTACTGTAAAGAGGGTTAGGGCGGGAGTTTTGGATGTTTTTTCCAGGGTAGAGAAAGCAGCTCGTGCAGCCAGACGTGGCGGCGAGCAAGCAAGTTCAAGCAGGGCTCGTGCAGCCAACGTGGCGGCGAGCAAGAAGAAAGGCTCGTGCAGCCCCGACGGGGCGGCGAGCAAGAAGAAAGGCTCGTGCAGCCCCGACGGGGCGGCGAGCAAGAAGAAAGGCTCGTGCAGCCCCGACGGGGCGGCGAGCAAGAAGAAAGGCTCGTGCAGCCCGACGTGGCGGCGAGCAAGAAGAGAGGCTCGTGCAGCCCAACGTGGCGGCGAGCAAGAAATACTCATGCAGTCGGTGCCTTGGTGCTGTCGGAGGGCCGGAGTCTTTCTCGACTTGCAGGCCCCGACGGTACTTAAGGCATGCAGGCGGTGAGTCCAGGAAAGGGCTGAGGGATGAGGGTGAGGGATGGGGTGTTGGGGTATGTTAGGATTGACAGTTTTGTTTTTGAGTGCCTTGCCGCCAGGCCGATTGAAGCCGATGCCGGAGCCGAAGCAGGGCCCCAAGCCGCGAGAAGAGAGCTCGGATTCAGAAAAGGACAAGCCTGCGGGCAAGTCCAATTCCTCGGACAAGTCCGAGGAGAAATCCGAGGAAAAGTCCGAGGACAAGTCCGAGGAGAAATCCGAGGAAAAGTCCGAGGAAAAGTCCGGGAGCGGCAGCGAGGAGAAGAGCGATGGCTCGGCAGACTATGGGAAATCCAAGAGCAAGTCGCACTCCCGGGGCCGGAGCCGCAGCCGACGGGCAAAGAAAGAGAAGAAAGATAAAAAAGAGAAAGATAAAAAGGAGAAGAGGAAGACTTCCCCTTTTGATGCCCTGCTGAAGCAGGGCGGCCATGATGAGGGCACCGGCCTCACCGGCACCGGGGCCGGGGATGATGACGAAGAGGAGAAGAAGACATGGGGGCCCTATGGGGCGGTCCCTGCTTTCAAGATCGCCGAGTTGGAGACGGTGAAGCAGGCAGGATATACGAAGCAAGGACAATGGGTGGAGGAGAAGGTGCGGTGCCCAATATGTTGGGCAATCAAGCCAAGAAGCACGCTGTTCATGCACATAACATCGAACAGCGGCTGCATGTCATGGCAGCAAAAGCTGCGGGGATTGGAACCCCCGCCAGCAAAGTTCCCTTGCCGCTTCTGCGGCAAGGCGTTCTTTAAGGCGCCGGACCGGGAGCAGCACGAGTATGGGTGCGGCGCCAAAAAGCCGGCAGAGCCCGGTGAGCCTCCGCAGGAGCCAAAGGAGCGGAAAAACAAGAAGAAAGAGAAGAAGAAGGATCACCGGGACAAGAATGATGAAAAGGAAAGGGCACGGCCATGCTCCTGGTCCGAGGTGTCGAGGCGAGGCGGGCTATCGAGGCGAAGCGTCCGAAGCGAGGCCTCCAGGCCAAGCAATGCCTCGGTAGCCTCGCCGCCGAGATCGAGGGGAAGCTCGCGCGAGCGACGGAGCCGGGGCGCTGTGGTGATAGTGCCCCGCCGTGGCCGGGATGTCATCGATGTCCCGTCTGTCTCCGTGCAGAGGCAGCGGTTGGACTCCCGCAGCCGAGGCCGGGGCCGCAGCAGATCCAAGCACTCCCGGCGCCGCCAGGAGAGTCGCCAGAGACAGAGTCGGCAGGGCCAGAGCCACCAGAGCGAGGGGGGCGAATCCTCAGATCAGAGGGTGGTGGCGTTCAACCGACTTCTGTCTTTGGGCGAGAGGATCCTCTGAAGGGCCCCTGAAGGGCAAGCGGCAAGCACAGGGTGTGCCTGCAGCCAGGTTTTAGATGTTGTATGTATGTGTTGTGTGCACACAGATATCCATACCTAATATGTTAGGAAATAAGTAGGGTGTTTTTCCGAGCTGCAGGGCACCGATGCTGTTAGGCCCTTCGTTTCACACAGAATGGGCAGGCACAGGGAGAACTATAGTATCTAAGGGGTTACAATATGTCACAATAGGTTTTATAGCACGATAGGTCTCAGAAGCAGTGTGTAGATGTGCCAAGCCGACACTACAGTTGCAAACTTCACCGTGCCGGACCGCACGATGCAAAAAACAGGGCATAGCAGTGCAAACCGTTGTGTATCACAGTCGAAAGCAGGGCTTCAAGGATTTTTTGTGGTATCGCGAGGGTTTGGGGTGGAGGTTCGACAACCCACTGGATTCCAGGCTTAAGTAGGGGAGGGGTTGTGTCCCTCCCATGTCCCTCCCGTGTCCCTCCGGTGTCCCTCCCGACCCGCCGGGTCGGACCGGCCGCAGCCCCGGTTTCCTGTGGCAGTCCAGGTCCCGCCACCGTCCCGCCACCGTCCCGCCCCTGTCCCGCCCCTGTCCCGCCACTGTCCCGCCACTGTCCCGCCACTGTCCCGCCACTGTCCCGCCACTGTCCCGCCACTGTCCCGCCACTGTCCCGCCGGTGTCCCGCCACTGTCCCGCCGGTGTCCCGCCACTGTCCCGCCGCTGTCCCGCCGCTGTCCCGCCGCTGTCCCGCCGCTGTCCCGCCGCCACTGTCCCGCCACTGTCCCGCCTCTGTCCCGCCGCTGTCCCGCCGCTGTCCCGCCGCTGTCCCGCCGCTGTCCCGCCGCTGTCCCGCCGCTGTCCCGCCGCTGTCCCGCCACTGTCCCGCCACTGTCCCGCCACTGTCCCGCCACTGTCCCGCCAATGTCCCGCCACTGTCCCGCCACTGTCCCGCCACTGCCCGCCACCCCGGCACTGTTCCGCCGGTGTCCCGCCACTGCCCGCCACCCCGCCACTGTTCCGCCGGTGTCCTGCCACTGTCCCGCGACTGTCCCGCCACTGTCCCGCCACTGTCCTGCCTTTTCAAGACTGTTTCCAGGTTCTTTTGCTGCTTGTTTGGCTCGCGAGGGTTGAACCAGTATCTAAAGTCTTCACACACAACACACACAGTTGTCACACATAGCATGCTGTTTGCTCTATGCTTGCAAATGCGAAGCTGCGAAGCTTCTGTATGCACGGAACAACACAACTTTTGAACTCCGAGTCTTCAGGCACGAATCATGCATAGTCATGCAGTGAGAGAGTCATGCAGCTGCTCTTAGCGGTCTGTTGCACACCATCAGGCATGCAAGAGAAAAAAGAAACACACGTCAGCTCACCTTTCATTGCTTCCACCATTTCCACCACCAGATTTGCTCCCCGCCATCTTGAATGCTGAGTTTCCAGCACCACCGCCACCTGGCCTGATGGCTAGGTGGCGGTGTGCGGGATCTTTCGTGCCGGCCGGCCTCACCACTTGCTGTTCCTTTGACGGAGGCAACCGTGCGGGTCTCCTCCTCTCTTTCGACCCTTTGAACCGCACGGCTACTCTGTGGCGAAGCACCCCGCTTCCTTTTGTCTGACATGCTGACTGCTAGCAGAAGGTTGATGCTTGAACACACATTCTGCGGATCAGTTTCAACCTTTGTGTTTGCAGCTTGGCAAGAAGGTGCATTCCCGTCAAGATTTGTCTCACAGTGGCTTGTTAGCTAACTAGTTAGAAAGGGAACCGTCCCCTTTGGAAAGAAGGACCGGTGGGCACCGGCCTGCCGGCCAATGGCCGACGATCATCTGGACACAGAGATCGCCGGCTACAGGGCCGGACGAGTGCTGCGGGTTCTTGGCCGCCCTTTGAGGGTGACTGAGCCTTGTGTTGGACTGGGAGGGCTACGACGGTTGTGTGAGCTGTCAGGAAGCCAGTACCTGTCCACACAGGGCTTTGACACGGAAGCTTCCTTGCTTCCCTACTACAATAACTTGCAGAGGTTTTGTGGTGCTAGCGGTGTCCAAGCCTTGAGATTGGGCACTGACGGCGATGTGGAGAAAGTTAATCCGGAGAGCTTGTTGCCCGTGGAAGCCATTGTGGCTGGCCCCCCGTGCCAGCCATGGGCAGGAACCGGACAGCAGCAGGGCACAGCTGATGCAAGAGCTTCGGTCATGGATGTCTGCATCGGCTGGATCATAGCTCAGGCTTGGCAGGGTCAGCTGCTAGCCTTCGCTGTGGAAAACAGCCCCCGGCTGCGTGGAACTCCATATCTGCGGGAGCTGCTGCAGCGACTGCGGGCGTGCATCCCCATGTTTGCTGTCTCCGTGGAAGTGCATGACCTGTGTCAGCTTTGCCCGCAGCACCGGGAGCGTTTGTGGATCCGGGGCTTGAGGAGGGATTGCCTCCGAGGCTTGCCTGGCCTGCCGCCGCCTTTGAGCATGAAAGACCTCGGTGGCAAGGTGAAGGTGCCTTTGGAGACCGTGTTGGTCGAAAAACATGGCGATGGAAAGGTGCTTAAACCAACGGACCCAGGATCACTCTCCCCAAACATGCAGTGCAACTTGGCGGCCTATTTGACTCGTGTGCAGGGAGACATAGAAAATGGGAAAGCAGGCGAGATAGCCGTGATCGAGCTGGACCGCAATCCTTTGAAGGATTTCGGCGGCGGTATAGTCTACGACGGCACCCCGCCTCTGCGAACAAAAGGGCCGAAGCTGTGGCTGCTTCGGACACAAGATGTCAAGGAGAAGCGCCCTTGGCAAGAGCACAGCTTGCATAGGTACATGCTACAGGAGGAAAAAGCTATGCTCCAGGGGCACGAACCCCGAACCCCGTGGCTCTTCAGCAGCCAGACCCAAGCAGAGAAAGCAATCGGTAATGCTTACCACCCTTTGCATTTGGGCATCATGCTGTGCCCTTTGCTGGAGATTGCTTTCCTGCAGGGCAAGTTGAAGTCCGAGCCGCAGACCATTACTCAGGAAGAGTTGTGGCAGCTAACCCCTCCCCCAGAGGCAGCTCTGGCAGCTCAGCTGTCAGAAGGCGATGAAATGGACGAGGATGAACAAGCCGCAGTTCACCCGGAGCCAACGATGCCACTGCCCATAAAGGTGAAGGTTGAGCCTGGGTGCAAGACTTGGGCAGTTCACCCGGAGCCAACGATGCCACTGCCCATAAAGGTGAAGGTTGAGCCTGAGTGCAAGACTTGGGCAGTTCACCCGGAGCCAACGATGCCACTGCCCATAAAGGTGGAGACTTGGGCTTCCGGCAGACTCAAAATGGAAAGGTCCAAGCGGGACTCTGTGGTGAATTTGGCTTCACCGCAGAGGCGGGTCCGGAGAAAGAGAGGCGACTGCTAGGTTGGCTAACAGATTAATTCGACAATTAGCAACCAAGCCGGTTGCTGCAAATTACGTGCAACCGTGCTGCTGGATGTGAATTAGACAGAAACTGAACGGCGAAAACAAATAGGTTTCATTGGAGCAGACCGAGGCACGACAGAGCAAGCCAATCCATTAATGTGTGATTCCCATAGCACACCCACATATTCATGCTAGGGGTAGGGTTTCAGCTCAGCAGAGCGAGAGTTCGCTGTAGGAGCCTTTGGTGTTGCTTTTGAAACCATGGATGAAAGAATCCTCTGAGCTTTTCCCGCAGCCGTGTTGGGCCGCTCTGCCCAGGGTGTTAACTGGTGGGTGTACAGTGTACAAGAGACTGCTGTTCTGTAGTGAACATGGCAGCTGCGGGATCGGCTGGGGAACCTGCGGCGGCGAGCGGAGAGACTGCACTGGGGGCACTGTGCTGCCAAAAGTGTGGCCAGTCGACGACCATGTCGCTGTCATCAGCGACTGGTCGAAATCCATTGCTCCGAGCCTGTAATGGCTGTTTGGCAACAGATCGCTGGATCAGCCGCATCACAACGAAACCCAAGAACCGCGAAGAAACTGAAGACGAAAAGCAAAGGAGGGCGAACGGTATGAAGATAAAAGAGGACCTCAAGAAGAAGTCGGCTGAAGAGAAGAAAGCCTTCTACCTCGAACAGAAAGTCAACCGCCAAGCGGAGGACCAGAAGAAGAAAAGGACGTTCTCGTCCGCGGTGGGATCCGTGGAGGAGTCGAGGGAGGCCGCGGCGCTGAGAGACGATGTCACGAATTACATACCCTTTAAGAAATGGGCGGCTCAGGAAATGGCACTCCGAATCTATTCGAGTCTCGGTGAGGCGAAGGTTGCCTGGGAGAAGTTGCTTCAGGATCCGAGCACAGTGAGCATAATGGAACACGGTGAGGCGCTCGTGTTGGATTATTCGGGCATCCAAGTCCGTGGACGACAGTCCCACAGCCTCAAGTCAGCCATGCGGCAGAGGATGGACATCTCCGAGCAGAAGGATTTGGATGAGTACATGGAGGAGTCCGACTCCCGCATCAAAAGGGGCCGGTCGAGGCTGGCTGTGGAGATGACCGCGAACTCGGAAAAGACCGGTGACGAGCCCATGTCCGTCATCCCACTGCTGACGGTTTCAAAGGATTTGAGCCAGCTGCGGGAACTGGAGGAGGCCCGAGATGCGGATCTGCAGATGCAGGCAATTGCCATAGAGGAAAGCCAGAGGCAGGAAAAGGAGGAGAGAAAGCGGAAGGCCGAGGCCGTCGAGAAGAGCCTGCCTCTGGAGAAGTTGGCCCTGCAGGCCTCCCGGAAGAAGGCCATCCAAACGATGGGAGATGTTGTCCTCCGGAACCAGGCGACAATCACAGCACTCTCCGCTGAGAGCCACAAGCTTTGTGAGTTTGAGAACCAGGACCTGAAGGACGAACTGAAAGAGAAGATGAGCCACGTCGACCGGGCTATTGCGGTTCTGAGTGAGGAGATCGCCAAGTATGACTCTGAGTGGGAGAAGAAGGAAGTGGAGGCCACAACCACGGCGGATGAGATGGCCGAGCTCCGAGGGGAGATCGCAGTGGTCCTCAAGGGGTTCCACTCCAACAACGACTCATGCAAGAACGTGAAGAACAAGATCCAAGACGTGCGAATTTGGATGGCGAAGACGAAGAAATCGATCAACGAGCGAGAGAAAGCAGCTGCCAAAACAGCCGCTGGAAAGAAGATGGGCAAGCTTGCAGCAAGCATGCCCCTGGAAGCCTTGGCCGCGAAATTGGCGAAGGAGCTGACGGGTGAAAGCTCCTTTGGCAGCGTGGACTACAGCTTGAACCCCAAGCAGCTGCTGGAGAAGCTGGCCCCGGTCACCTTCGATCTTGCTCGGGGGAAGAGCCTCTGCGAGACAGTGGCCACCCTCGACTACTACCGACTTCAGCAGTCGTGGGTGCTTGAGAAGATGAAGGCGAGTGGGTCGAACTCCTGCTGTGCGGTGATATCCAAGAAAGCAGTCGCCAAAAGGCTGAAGGACCAGCTGATCCGGCAGTACCCTGAAATTGGCGACTCCGAGGGGGATGCGATGGCAGGATTCCCGACCGAGATGCAGGACACCTTCAGCTTGCAGTTCGGCCAGCGTTTGGGGGGCACAGCCTCGTTGTGGACCCGGACAGACATGAACTGCCCGATGCTCATGGTTTGCCTGGAGGGCAAGCTCACAGTGGGCGGGGTGCCATCGAAGCACCTGCAGGCCGCGACCTTGGCAGAGCTGCCCAAGAAGCTCGAGAAGATGAATGCCAAGGATTTGGCCCAGCTTGTGAAGACCAAGGGCTGGATGGTTCAGGTGCAGGCTCAAGGCAGCATCGTCATTCCGCCAGACACGTGCTGGTTCGAGGTTTCCTCGGGGGAGACTGTGCACAGCCTCAGGATGCTGATGGCTCGCGAGTCGCTGGCTGGGCCAATGAAAGCTTTCTTGGAGAAGATGCAGTCGGAGGGCAGTCTCCAGGATGGCGATTCTTACTCCAAGATGCTGGCATGGCTCCGAGGGAACAATGCTGCGGCATAGGCCAGCAAAACAAAGGCCGGGGCATCGATGCTGGATGACCCGAGCATCGCCCCAGCAGTGGCACCGATGCTGGATGACCGGAGCATCGCCACAGCAGTCCCACCGATGCTGGATGCACAGTGCACAGCAGAGGCGGCGATGCTGGATCGTGAGCATCGCCGCAGCAGCCCCACTGATGCTGGATGCACAGTGCACAGGGGGGGGCATTTTCAGAGTGAGTGCTAGGCGCTAGCTTACCAGGGTCCAGTAGTCGCACATGATGTCCATCAGAGAGATGCAAGGTAATAAGAGTGCATTTTGACCTGGGCCCGTGTTTTCCTCCATGATGCTAGCCTGACTTGAGGGGTAACCCGACCGCGAGAAAGTGATTGCTTGTGTGTGCATGTATGGATGTGTTCGTAGCTCGGCTAGTCTAGTTTGTTGCGGCACGAGGGTCCATGGATGCAAAATGTGGCTCAGAGCAGCACTCCAGCGAGGTCAGGGTACCGAGGAGAGCACAACGGGGATCCACAATAGCATGTTGCGCAGCATGGCATCCGACGAGCAACCTTCGGAATCCCCGATCTTCCCATCGCAGATTGATGTCTCCGATGGGGAGGAAGCCCTTGGCGAGACTCGTGAGAAAGTTCTTCCGCTTGCTTCGCGAGGTGATGTGCTGAAGAGGAGCAAAAAGTTTTTCGAGGGAGACAAAGACCTTGAGTTATTCTGTCTCGAGCAAGAGCTCGAGACAGTTAAAGAGGAGAATGTCAAGCTCAAGCTCACGACGAAATCGCAGCAGGACTCCATCGCCGTCTTGAGCCAAAAGATCCATCAGCTGGAGTCGTCCAAAAGCCAGGGCAGCCAGGGCGAACGGTGGTTTGGCGAGAATGAACAGTTCACCTATGTAACCAAGCGAGGAATCCAAACCTTGTTTGGCGGCTCGTCGCCGTCTCAGCCGTCGCCAAAAAAAAATCGCCAGCTCTCACCCTGACAAGGTGTGGAGGGCATTGCAAACCAGAAGAGTTTGCAGTGCCAAAGTTTTGACGGGAGCAAAGGGCCACCAGTAGGTTTGTGTGCCGTAGTCCTAGTTTTGACTCGTGTTGACAGGCGGTTGAAAAAAACAGGGAGTCCGAGTGCCGTGTGAGTGAGAGGGGCCACCCAAAAACCCTAAACACCTAACCTTCAAACCTAAACCCTACCTTAAACCCTAAACCCCAAAACCCTCAACCCTTAAACCTTAACCCTAAAACCCCAAACCCTAAAGCAGAGGAAAGTTTTGTGTTTGCACCGGGTAGGGACGCAGTTCTGACACGACATTTGTGTGCGAGCTGCAAAACAAACTGTTCGCGAATACTTGAAGCATTAGTTTCATGGCTTTGTGGGCAACATCACATAAAAGTGGCTGTAAGCTGAACATACCACCGTGTCCATCCGAATTATCGTGTAGGTGCCGCTGTTGGCACTATTTCGTAAGAATATCACTATGACGTCTGTTGCCACTTTTGGAGCCCGGGCCATTCTTATGGCGGTAATGCATCGTTTCTATTTCTGAAATAAACACGACCCAAGTTCCATCAATTTGGTACATCTGCACCGAAAGACACCTGCACTGGCAGTGAAAATGAGGTTCTGGGCTATAACTATCATTCGAGTCTCAAGTGAAAGTGATCGCCTCCTATTGACCGGCCCGCCGCTGCTTCTGTTGATATGTAAACAAAAGCCCGGAAATAGAGAGTTTTGGAACATTTGCAATTATGAGATGAACTCATATTGTTGTTGTTGGCCTCCAAACCCAGAACCTCGTGCCGGAAATTGTGTTTACCCCAAATATGGCCATATTTGCCCGAACCTCATAGCTTTTTGGGGTAGGGGTTTGGGTAGGTGCGCATGACCCGGGCTCCAGAGCAAACACCATACATCTCACTTCGTCTCGACTTCTCGGAATTCCCCGAGCGACGGCTTTCGCCAGACCTTTAAAAAAGAGTGTGTGCCGCGCATCTGAATGAGCTTTATATCTTCATTTGCAACACATACATTGATTTGTGATTCCGAATCTTATTTGAGTCGAATATATTTCGCTCCAGAAATATATGGTGATATGGTGGGAACATACTGAAACAGAATTTGGAAATAAGCCACCCTTCAATCGTGATTGACAGGGTTTTATTTCCAAATTTTGTTTGAAAGGAAAAACGGGAGTTTTTCCTTTTGTTTCCCTCTTCTTTTGCAACACGTGTTTTGAACCAACGATTTCTCACATGCTTGTTGCGACAAACATCATTTCAACATGTTATGATGAAAGCAACTCGCAGCTTTCCGAATCAAGTCGGAAAAATTTTGTCCCGCCCGCCCTCCCCGGGATGAGTCAATTGCTGACTATCCGATGTGTGCATTGCGAATGCACCGTGCATGATGTACTGCTGTACATCTTGCAGAGCATCGTGGATGCTCGGGGGAGGGACCATCTCACTTCGTCTCGACTTCTCGGAATTCCCCGAGCGACGGCTTTCGCCAGACCTTTAAAAAAGAGTGTGTGCCGCGCATCTGAATGAGCTTTATATCTTCATTTGCAACACATACATTGATTTGTGATTCCGAATCTTATTTGAGTCGAATATATTTCGCTCCAGAAATATATGGTGATATGGTGGGAACATACTGAAACAGAATTTGGAAATAAGGGTTCGGGGCCCCAGGTTCCGGAGTCCGACTGGCTCGTCTAATCTAAAGTAAAGAGGGGTCCGGGGCCCCAGGATCCGGAGCCTGCTGGCTGCTCTAAAGTAAAGAGGGGTCCAGGGCCCGAGAGCTTGTTTAGGTTTTCAGCCACTAAAAACCAAAAATTAGCCCAATAAACCACCCACGGACCACCCGCAAAACGCCAGCAAAAACCCAGCAAATGCGCGCAAAAACCCGCAAACGCCCGCAAATCAGAAAATCTTCCCGAGGGCCTTTTGTAGAAAACCTTCCTCAAAGGTTTTTTCACCCTATAAACCATGCAACTCTGGTGTGCTGATCGCTTGGGGGCAGCTTGATCGTATGTATGCTGAGCAGAGCAGTTCGACTGAAGCCATGAAAGCAGTGCACCATACAATTCGTGCACATCCAGATTGCTTGCACCTTCTGAGCAAAGCATGAAAACAAGTGGGTCACTTGAGTTCGTCTCCTATGCAGCATCGTGCCCTGCATGTGATCATGTGCAACTGCAAGCTGACCCAGCCTGCTGGATCCATCTCGGCACAGCAGCATTGGCAGGTAGTGCAACCTGTGCTGGCATGCAAAAGTGTCAGACTTTTGAGCAAGGCAAGGCCCTTCTGAAGCACATGGCTCCTCTGGGCGGCATTTAGCAGGGAATGAGGGAATGAGTGGGGCACGGCGCCAGCACCGATCTTAGCACTGGGGCACTGCTTGGATGCGAAAGACATCGGCGACAACTCGCACTTCGTAGCACTGGGCACCGCTGCGAGGCCAAACCAACGGCAACAAATCATACTTCTTAGCACTGGGACTCCACTTGAAGGCCGAAAAACGGCAACAAATCGCACCCATGTACAAGTCCAACGGATTTAAAATCCGTTGGACTTGAATTTGAGGAGGTTTGAAACCCCCAAAAGACCTGCTGATGCACATGATGCTCGGCCCCTGCCCTCCCAGACACAAGTCCAACGGATTTAAAATCCGTTGGACCTGGGAGGGATTTAGCTGGAATTGAAGCCCGAAAAAGCCCACTGATGAAGGTCTTTCCACTCACATGTTACTATTTGCTTGAGTACTAAGTAGCAGTCGTCGTCGTGGTAGTGGTAGGCCTGGTGGCGGTAGTCGTGGTAGCGGTAGTGGTAGTGGCAGTGGTAGGGGTAGTGGAATGGCAGTGGCAGTGGTAGCGGTAGTGGTAGTGCAGTTGCAGCAGTAGTGGGAGTAGTAGCAGTAGTAGCTGTAGCGGCAGTAGTAGAAAGGGTAGTAGTAGCAGTAGCAACAGCGCCACAGCCCGGCCTTGTTATGCAGGTGTCTTGCTTCGCTTGGCGGGTTTGGGTGGTATACGCGGGAGTTTGAGCGTTGGGGTGGGATTCAGGCTTCAGGCTACTTGGAGGATCATGGGGCTTAGTAATTTGGCGGCTATAAATAAGGTAACTATACTTATAACTCCAACTAGGGTACTTATAACCTTACTAAGTCCCGTGGTCCTCCAAGTAGGGGTTGAGGTCGCAGGCAGCACGACGAGAAACTCCGTTGGCCTGGCCTTCCTCCAGCGGTTCCTCTAGGGGGGGGGCGGCTTTGGCGAGCAGCACTCGCGACGACCCGCCGCTTGCTCGGAGATTCCAAACCGGGCACTGCCGAAAAGAGAAAGGGGAGGGGGGAGGTGGCATATGGGGCCGTGGGGTGGCTAGGGGTGTGGCAGTGGCGGTGGGGAGGAAGGAAGCGGGAAGGAAAGAAAACTTTTGCAATGATACACTATGTGCGTGCGTGCGAACGAACCGGGGGAGCATCATATACCCACCTAGCAAAAAAGAATTTCCACGCCTACCTAGGCGACGCGAATTTCCACACCCACCAAAAAAGAATTTCCACATGTCGCCCGCTTCGCCCAAGGATTTTGCTGACCGAAACCCTTGTTTCAACACTGGAGGCCAGGGCTAACAGGGGCGTCTCGTGACTGAAACCTTCTTCTTGGTACAGTCCAGGGCGCCCTGGGTTGTACTAAGATAGGGTTCTGCCGACCGAAACCTTTCTTAGTACAGTCCAGGATAAGATAGGGTTCTGCCGACCCAAACCTTTCTTAGTACAGTCAGGGTACCGGTACCCCTGTCTTAGTACAGTCCAGGGCGCCCTGGGTTGTACTAAGATAGGGTTCTGCCGACCGAGACCTTTCTCAGTACAGTCCAGGGCGCCCTGGGTTGTACTAGGATAGGGTTCTGCCGACCGAAACCTTTCTCAGTATACAGTCCAGGGCGCCCTGGACTGTACTACGGTCAGGGTACCGGTACCCCTATCTTAGTACAGTCCAGGGCGCCCTGGGTTGTACTAAGGGAGGGTTCTGCCGACCGAAACCTTTCTTAGTACAGTCCAGGGCGCCCTGGATTCTTCTAAGATACGGTTTTACCGACCGAAACTTTTCTTAGTACAGTTCAGGGCGCCCTGGGTTGTACTAAAATAGGGTTCCGCCGACCGAAACCCTTCTTAGTACAGTCCAGGGCGCCCTGGACTGTACTACGGTCAGGGTACCGGTACCCCTGTTTTAGTACAGTCCGAGGCGCCCTGGGTTGTACTAAGGGAGGGTTCTGACCGAAACCTTTGTTAGTACAGTCCAGGGCGCCCTGGGTTGTACTAAGATAGGGTTCCGCCGACCGAAACCCTTCTTAGTAGAGTCCAGGGCGCCCTGGACTGTACTGTACCCCTGTCTTAGTACAGTCCGGGGCGCCCTGGGTTGTACTAAGGGAGGGTTCTGCCGACCGAAACCTTTCTTAGTACAGTCCAGGGCGCCCTAGATTGTACTAAGATACGGTTTTGCCGACCGAAACCTTTCTTAGTACAGTTCAGGGCGCCCTGGGTTGCACTAAGATAGGGTTCCGCCGACCGAAACCATTCTTAGTACAGTCCAGGGCGCCCTGGACTGTACTACGGTCAGGGTATCGGTACCCCTGTCTTAGTACAGTCCGGGGCGCCCGGGGTTGTACTAAGGGGGGGTTCTGCCGACCGAAACCTTTCTTAGTACAGTGCAGGGCGCCCTGGGTTGTTCTAAGATAGGGTTGTGTCTGGTCAGTGAACCCTTGCGTGAGTGAGAACAGAGTGCCGCAGAAGGCCCGGACTGTACTAAGACAGGGGTACCGGTACCCTGACCGTAGTACAGTCCAGGGCGCCCTGGACTGTACTACGGTAAGGGTACCGCCGGCCCGAAGATCAGGGTACGGATGATGCGCCGCCGTACCCTGACCTTCGGGCTGGCTGTACCCTTCTCTTAGTACAGTCCAGGGCGCCCTGGACTGTACTACGGTCAGGGTACCGGTACCCCTGTCTTAGTACAGTCCGGAGCTTGCGAGCTGTCCTGCTCCCAGGGAATGCCTGGCCAGCCCGAGGCTCTAACTGCACGATGTATTTCTATTTAGTCTCGGCAGAACCCTATCTTAGTGCAACCCAGGGCGCCCTGGACTGTACTACGGTCAGGGTACCGGTACCCCTGTCTTAGTACAGTCCGGGGCGCCCTGGGTTGTACTAAGGGAGGGTTCTGCCGACCGAAACCTTTCTTAGTACAGTCCAGGGCGCCCTGGATTGTACTAAGATACGGTTTTGCCGACCGAAACCTTTCTTAGTACAGTTCAGGGCGCCCTGGGTTGTAGCAAGATAGGGTTCCGCCGACCGAAACCCTTTTGAGTACAGTCCAGGGCGCCCTGGACTGTACTACCCGGTACCCCTGTCTTAGTACAGTCCGGGGCTTGCGAGCTGTCCTGCTCCCAAGGAATGCCTGACCACCATCATCCGTACCGTGACCTTCGGGCCGGCTGTACCCTTCTCTTACTACAGTCCAGGGCGCCCTGGACTGTACTAAGAAAGGTTTCGGTCGGCAGAACCCTATCTTAGTACAACACAGGGCGCCCTGGACTGTACTAAGACAGGTTTCGGTCGGCAGAACCCTATCTTAGTACAACCCAGGGCGCCCTGGACTGTACTAAGAAAGGTTTCGGTCGGCAGAACCCTATCTTAGTACATCCCAGGGCGCCCTGGACTGTACTAAGAAAGGCTTCGGTCGGCAGAACCCTATCTTAGTACAACCCAGGGCGCCCTGCACTGTACTAAGAAAGGCTTCGGTCGGCAGAACCCTATCTTAGTACAACCCAGGGCGCCCTGGACTGTACTAAGAAAGGCTTCGGTCGGCAGAACCCTATCTTAGTACATCCCAGGGCGCCCCGGACTGTACTAAGAAAAGCGTCGGTCGGCAGAACCCTATCTTAGTACAACCCAGGGCGCCCTGGACTGTACGAGTACCAAGAAAGGCTTCGGTCGGCAGAACCCTATCTTAGTACATCCCAGGGCGCCCTGGACTGTACTAAGAAGAAGGTTTCGGTTAGGAGACGCCTCTCGCAAGGGGCCTTGGCCTCTACAGCAAACTTCTCTCTTAGTACAGCGCAGCCCGCCCTGGACAATGTTGAGACAAGGGTTTCGGTCAGCAAAATCCCTGGGCGAAGCGGGCGACACATTTGGTAAGGATGTCGCCTAAGTGGATGTGGAAATTCTTTCGTGGTGGGTGTGAAATTCGCCTCGATTAGGTAGGCGTGGAAATTCTCTTTTGGGGTGGGTATGATGCTCCCCCGGTTCGTTTGCACGCACGCACATATCGTATCCTTCGTGTTCATTGCAAGGGTCTTCCTTCCTTCCTCCCCACCGCCGCTGCCAAGGGCCCCATATGCCAGGGTTAGGGCTAGGGTGAGGGTCGGGTGCCCTTGAACGTTCCGTTGGCCTGGCCTCCCCGGTTTGGGGTCTCCGAGCAAGCAGCGGGTCGTCGCGAGTGCTGCTCGCCAAACCCGCCCGCCCAGAGAGGAACCGCTGGAGGAAGACCAGGCCAACGGAATTTCTCGCGCTGCCTGCGACCCCAACCCCTACTCGGAGGATCATGGGACTTAGTCAGGTTATACGTAGCCTAGTTGGAGTTATAAGTATAGCTACCTTATTTATAGCCCAAGTTACTAAGCCCCATGATCCTCCAAGTAGCTTGAAGCCTGAATCGCACCCCACCGCTCAAACTCCCGCGCATACCACCCAAACCCGCCAAGTGAAGCAAAAAGTCTGCATAACAAAGCCGGGCTGTGGCGCTGCTGTTGCTACTGCTACTACTACCCTTTCTACTACTGCCGCTACAGCTACTACTGCTACTACTCCCACTACTGCTGCAACTGCACTACCACTACCACTACCGCTACTACTATACCACTACCACCAGAACTGCCCCTACCGCTACCGCTACCATTACCACTACCCCTACCACTTCCACTACCACTACCGCTACCACGACTACCGCCACCAGGCCTACCACTACCACGACGACGACTGCTACTAGTACTCAATTAAATAGTAACATGTGAGTGGAAAGACTTTCATCAGTGGCCTTTTTCGGGCTTCAATTCCAGCTAAATCCCTCCCAGACGCAAGTCCAACGGACTTTAAATCCGCTGGACTTGTGTCTGGGAGGGCAGGGGCCGAGCATCATGTGCATCAGCGGGTCTTTTCGCAGTTTAGAACCTCGTCAAATTCAAGTCCAACGGATTTTAAATCCGTTGGACTTGTACATGGGTGCGATTTGTTTCCGTTTTTTGGCCTCTAAGGTGCCCCAGTGCTAAGAAGTATGATTTGTTGCCGTTGGTTTGGCCTCGCAGCGGTGCCCGGTGCTAGGAAGTGCGAGTTGTCGCCGATGTCTTTCGCATCCAAGCAGTGCCCCAGTGCTAAGATCGGGGCTGGCGCCGTGCCCCACTCATTCCCTCATTCCCTGCTAAAGGCCGCCCAGTCCTGGTACCATCCCGGATGATTTGGAGGAACGCATCGCGGTATTCTGCTGCAACTATGATATGTAAAACGTTGGATTAACCCCATTGTTTGTGAACCTCTGTGCTAGCTGCTACCGTGTGTGCACCTGCCCAGGCAGCTCAAGCTTCGGTAAGAGCTCTAGAAGCTGAGCTGGCAGCAGAGTCGGGTGTGGACGAGCGCCCGCAGCTTGCAGGCGGCAGGGGCTGGTAATCCTGTTTGTTGTTTGGGTCCATCATTGCTTTATAAGGTTCCGTGTAAATGGTGTGCAGGAGTAGTTAAGCTTCTACAGTAAAAAGATGGAGGCATGTCGCCGGTTTCTTGTAGGGTTATGTGAAGTTACAATAGTCAACACCAGCGGCTATAGGTCAGTATATATATATATCCTATCGCGACTGTATATAGGCGGGCTTTCTGTAGGTACGTGTCCTGACCTATAGTGATTCATAAACTGCATAATATATATATATATATACACACACATATCTAGAGTGTGTATATATATATATTATACATATGTATGCATGTGTATACATATTGCATATATACGTATAATCGTGCACAATATATACATATGCTATATATACACATGCATATACATCCGTTCACACATACGTATATATATGCGAACAGAATGCGATGCCTTGTCAAGTTCTAAGGTGTCACTATAAGAGCTGTGAGCAAGACCGTGTAAAGTGCAAGGGAAGAGGGCACGCTACGCGTCCCTCGTCTCTAGGAGTAGGCTTGTGGTAGTGCTACGCACACCGCATTGCCTATCCAACCTTTCTGTATGACCGCCCATGCAACATTGGCTCAAGAATGAGCGCAAGCTCTAGAAAGCATTGCCCATAGCTCAAGTGCTATAGTCTTCTGTGATTCCCTGAGTGGACAGAGCTATCCCGTGCACAGACGATCCACCGCCGGCCGTGAGTGTGCAAAACGAGCGAACGCTGGATCTGCCTGCATAGGAGTGCATGTGTGGAAGTGGAAGTAACAGTGATCCAGTCTGTAGAGGGCAACCACGCCATTATCCAATATAGCTCTTTGTGGGGTGAGCGACAGAGAACATCATCAAGATCAAATCCCCACGCAGGTTATCAGCCGTACGCGGCTCTGCCTTTCTGCAGCAAAGACTACTTGATCTACTACGACCACAATGAACTCGGGATCAAGTCAAGATACGACAATGACTTTCGGTGCCGATGTGGCAGCGCCAGCCGTTGGTGAATCAACAGCTGATGACACAGTGGTGCAACCCGTTGATAGCTCCACGGAAGATGACAAAGGTCAATCTTCTGCGCTTGCCATTGCAAAGGCAGTTCCCAAAACAAAAGCAAAGAGTCTACCAAGGGCATCTACGCCTTCGCGTCCAACATCCACAGGTTCGAGGACGAGTAAGGCTCCAGAACGACGATCCGAAGCGTCTGGTTTTCAGGCACCTCGGACTCCGTCGAGAGCAAAGGACAAAGGAGTGAAGACCTTGGAGAAGAAGCCGCGACCATCATCTTCGAGAAGCTCTTCAGCACGATCAAGGACTTCGGCTACTCGTGGACGTGACAAGTCCATGACATGGAATCGGATGGTTACCAATCAACCACGCGAAGCTGACGATCTGGATATGACTCTGGATACGATTCCTGCACGTGGTGATGCTTCGTCGGTGACTACACCAGCCATAGCCGATGGTCCGAATGCCTACCAGGGATTGACGATTCCGCAACAGTTCGAAGCATCGAATCTTGCACAGCAGATGTACTATCGCAGTCAAGTGCAGGAGTACGAAGGAGTCGTCCAGACCCTGATGGAGAAGATCAAGGAGATGCAGCAAGAAGATGAAGGATCTGGGATTCGCATCGAAGAATTGGAACGACAACGTGATCATGCATGCTTAGCCATGAGGCACATCAACAATGTCAATCAGGAGATGAAGCGAGACTATGAAACCGCCTTGTTTCGCATGGATGAACAGAACTCTGCTCAACAACGTCAAGCACACGCCGTTGCCGAGGAATTAGCTCAACAGCTACACGTGTTTCGCACGGAAGCAGCCACTAATTTTGTGCAGTTGGAGGCAAGAGCGCAGGGTGATGGTGAGCTTATGGCACGTGAGTATGAGCATCTGACTCACGAACTTCATGAACAAGCCAGAGAGAATTTGTTCCTCCGATCGAACACAGCAAGTTCGGAACAAGCCCTGCAAGCAATGCAGGAACGGTTCCACCTGGTCAGGAATCAGGAATTGCGAGCCATAAATGAGATTCAGGGG
This sequence comes from Symbiodinium sp. CCMP2592, assembly GCA_905221615.1. Lineage (NCBI taxonomy): Eukaryota > Dinophyceae > Suessiales > Symbiodiniaceae > Symbiodinium > Symbiodinium sp. CCMP2592. The sequence goes on along the minus strand of CAJNDT010006181.1, from coordinate 254,602 downwards.
CTGGCTGCGAACAGTGCAGCCATTGATCAAGAACGACTTCGGCTTCGCGAACGTCTTGGCGAAGAGGAAGAGTACCGCAAAATGGCTGTGAAGAGGATGTAAGATGCAGAGGACCGACTCCATCAGAATGAGGATCATGCAAGGCATGCATTGCCTACCTTGCACGACGAGCTGAGTGAACTCAGGAAAACGCTCAAAGCACAAGAAGATCTTCAAGCGAGGACACGCAGCGAATTGGAGGCAGCACGGAACTCCAGCTACCATGGCGGAGTGGCACGGCCTTCGAGCATGCCAATGTCTTCGAGGACTACTGAGTCTGGCTGGGAGCACGTAGGGAAAGATGTAGTGCCTGCATTTTCCGTAGGAGGTGAGGTACGATCCCCTGAAATACGATCCCCAAGTCAGATTAGTCCAGTCGCCAAAGAGAAGTTCGCATTCTCGGAATCGAGCAAGGACAAGAACCTTGCGATGGATGGCATTCCATTCACCGGTGGAAACTTCTTCACCGGCAACATCAAAGGTGAGGCCAATAAATCCTACACAACGCCAATTGTGGCGGATGCAATGCCCGAGCACTACGTGCCAGGCAATAGCAGTCCAGCACATGCGCGTTCCACGCCTAGTGCAGCCACTCTGTTTGGCATACCAAGTGGATTTCATGGACAAAGTGATGCGGCAGCTGTACGTGACCGACAGCTACGTGAACTCTTGGAGGATCGCGGGATGTTGGGATCAAAGTCCACAGCATCTGCCAGCTCTTCAAGGCCTGTTGATATCGACGGCATTATCGCATCTATGAAAGGCAACGAATCCAATGTTGCCAGAAAGGCTACGCCGGTTACCTATGATGCCTCCATCCATGAAGCAAGGAGACGTCAGATCGAGAAAGAGATCGCGGAACAGTACGAAGAGAAGATTGCTGATCTGCGAAGCGAAGTACTCAAGGCCCAGAAAGCCGAACAACGCCTTAGAGCTGATCGTGATGAGTGGAGACTATTCGCTGAAACGATGCAAGAAGACAATGGAGACGATGACGGCGGTGAGGCTGGCGATGAGAACGAAGATGGAGAGCAAGGTGAAGGTGCCGGCACAGGGTACGACCCTCCGGATCCGCCTGATGATGACGGAGATGACAAGAAGAAGCCGGATCCTGATCCTCATGCGCGTGATCCTGACGGAGACGCAGATCCTGAGGTCACGGAGGTGAGGATTTCCAGAAGAGAGGCCGACAAAGTGACGGTCCCTCCATGGCCTGTTCTCACTCACCTGAACAATTGGCGGTCCGTATGCACGGCGAATGTTCTAGGAGCGTCAGCCGACCCAAATCATGAGGACTGGATGTTGTGGCTGGCACCAGCTTTCAATCCATTCCCCGATGTCGAAGCATTGAACGATTCAGGACACAAGAAGTTCAAGAGCATAGACGTCAAATTGGGAGTTGCCATGGTTGCGATGTTACGCGCTGGTGGTGACAAATCTGCTGATCTGTACCTGGAGGTGAACCGGAAGGCCAACAATTACATCAGCAGGCCCGAAGGGAAGATCATCAAAGGACGACAAATCATTGCGATGATGTATGAAAGCTTCCGAACGCATGACCGTCTCGACATGATCATCACTCTCGAGTACCTGGTGAAGCTCCAGTACCAAGGCGACAACAAGCTTCATACGTTCAAGCAAACATGGTTGGAAGTTCTCGGACGGATGAGACCAGAGGACATACCATCCAAGACAGCTCTCCGTGATTGCTTGCACAGCAAGACCAAGGACTCGCCCGCAATGAAGATGGATTTGGGCATGCATTATGACCACCTGCCCTACAACCACGAAGATCGATCGTATGACAATCTGATGAAGATCATCGATCGCACCATCATGCGGAGACGAGAACAATCAAATCTCACTCAGACTCAAATTGGTTTGCGTCAGATGCTTGAGGGCAAGGACTTGCTTGCTGCACCGGCCAAGGTACCTGAGAAACCAACGCCTAATGCAGCCCCATCCGCAAAGGTCAAGGCATCGCCTACCAAGCCGGATAAAGCAACACCCGTGCTACCTCAGAGCAAGGCGAAGAGTCATGCGAAGACCAAGCCAAAGCCCAAGAAGAAGACAAGGAGTGAGTCAGCGGACAACAGGGGCGACAAGAGCAAGAAGCATATCCGCTGCAAGTTCCATTTCACAGATGCAGGGTGTCGAAATGGTGACAAGTGTCCATTCAGCCACTCGAAGAAGACTCCAGAACGACCCTTTACGCCGAGGACGAGAACTCCAAGTCCATCTGGAGGAGGAAATCGGATATGCTACTCTTTCAAGAACACAGGCTCGTGCTCAAGAGAGAATTGTCCTTTCAAGCATGAGGCCGCAGCTACCCCAGCACCGGAGCCAAAGGCAAAGGCCAAAGCCAAATCCGAAGCGAAGGCCGCTGCAGCGAAACCGAATGCTAAGGCCAAAGCACTCCCTGCGGCACCCGCCATCAGATTGTGCCGAAGGTGGAATCCATCAGCCCCGGCTATATGGAAGCGATCTCCAAGACAAGATGAGGAAGAATCTGATTGTTCATCCGTTGACAGCGACGCTGACTCGGATTGTAAGGCTTGTTGTTGGCAAGTGGTGGTTTGTTTTTGGGCAACTGGTGGTTGGTGTTTTGCTGCAGTTTGTATGCATTTCCTGACAAGTTGAGAAAAGAATGCCTTTGGTTTGCATACAATGGTAGATTTTATTTGACCAGGTGCTCCAAAGGAAAAGCATAGAAAAGCACTTTGTGTTCCAAAAACTATCCATAAAACAACTTTACAATTTTGTTGGAATGCCAGTGGACCACATGCTAGGAAAAGGGTGTGCCAGGAAAATCAAAACCAAAAAGAAATGTCATACACAACTAGGACCTGAAGTGTGTTCATAAAATCATTCAGCATCCTGGGCCGCCGTGGTCCCTTGTCAGGTCAGTGAACTGTACATGCACTACACACACACATATCATATATATATATATATATATATACACACACACATAATATGTATATATGTATATATATATATACATACACACAACAAGAGTAAGTACTGCTGGGGGGGGGTTGAATAAATCGGTTTGCTCAACTTAAAACCCACCCTAAGCCTTAAAACCTAAACCCTGAGCCTTAGGCCTGGCAGCACCTTAAAGCCCACCCTTATACCTCCTGGCCTGAACCCTAAACCCCACCCCAAGCCTTAAAACCTAAAGCAGAGCCGAGTCCGAGGGTTTTTTGGGTCCTCTAGGTGCTAAAAACCAAAGGATTCTTAGGTTTAGGGTTTGGGTTCAGGGGTTTGGTTTGCAAGGGCTCTTCTTCGGTATTTTAAACCCCACAATCTCACCTTAAAGCCCACCCCTAAGCCCTAAACCCTAAATTTAAACCCACAGCCTTGGGCTTAATGGTAGCCAGGCCTCAACCCACAATCTCAGCCCTAAGCCCCAAACCCCCACCTAAAACCTCACCCTAATCCCTAAATTTCAAGCCATGCCCTAGACCCTAAGCCCTAAGCCCCTAACCCGACCCGAAACCGCTGCATGAGGACTGGACAGCAGATCTTTGGAGCTGGTTTTGGGGGTGTTCTAGGTGCCCCCAAACCCCGAATTAACTGGTTTTGGGTGTGTTTTAGGTGCCCCCAAACCCCGAACTTAACAGACGCACCCTTCCGTAAAGTCCCGAATTGGCGCTGCAAAGCAGCCAGACGCCACAACACGGGCGCTGAACAAGCAGCCCAAGAATGGCGCTGAAAAGCAACCAGAAAACGGGCGCTGAACAAGCAGCCCAAGAATGGCGCTGAAAAGCAGCCACAGGGTGTCGGGGTTGGGGAAGGTGGGGTGGGGTGGGGGGGTGGGGTGGTTGGGGTGGGTGGGGTGGGGTATGGGGGTGGGGGGTGGGGGGCTGTGGGGTGGTGCCCGTGGGGGGTGGGGGTGGGGGGGGGCTTGCAGGGGTAGTAGGGTCAGGGGGCAGTAGCAGGACAAGGGAGGGTTTTTCTGTGAAAGCTGAAGTGTCTTTGAAAGATCTGAACCCATTCACCACAGCATGTCTTGGCAGATTCAATATGCACTTGCATTGCATGTGATGTGCTTTGAAGAAACAGACGACAAAACCAGCATAGTGCAAGCCAGTAAGAGTTGAAGCATCCAATGCAGCACTGTGCACAAGTGCCGAGCCCCAGGCAGGATGCATTATAAGCCTCAGTTGTCCGATGCAGTGCAGCGTGCAGCAACAGGAGTGTCAGCAGAAGTCCACTGGCCAATTCTATTTTCATTGCATCACGCTGCCGTTCCCCTCTGGCAGATCTGATCGTACCTCCGAAAACTAGCTTGCCTTCTCCAAGAGATGCTCACCAAGGACTAGAGTTTCCTGTGAGCTGCTGTCGGTATCACGTTGCTTCTGATCCAACAAGAAGGCTTCCTTGTAGCCCTGCAGGTTTGACTCTGACAGGACAGCAAACTCCTGGCACTGGGCAGACTGCACATCCTTCTTCTCATCAGGTGGTATGTGCTCCTCCCGCAATGGCCCCAATCGTCGCAACTTGGCCGGCGGCTGCAAGGGCTCCTCTGTGATCCCATGGCGGCAGTCGCTCATTGTTGCAAGCTTGTGGGGACTGGGGGAAATCCGAGCCTCAGTACAGCTCAGCATGCAAAATGCAGTGTGAAGGTGCTGTCCACAAGCCTCTGAAACTTCCTGTCCAGAAATGCGTGAAATGCGATGGAAATTCGAAGCAAGTAAGCAGGACAACTGAGAACGCATGAGCTGTGCACAGAGGCTTGCCAAGTACATATCACTCATATCACCATGTGTTGTTAGGTTGAAGCCCACACAATATGCCAAAGCTGCACTTCTGGTGACCAGGCTCATCTCATTTCTCAACGCTGCTCTGAAGCCACGTTTGCAAAAAACAAGGATTCGAAATCCCGGAGCAACTGACATTGACTGTACAATCAATCTAGTGGCATGGCGGTCCAGGCTGATGCTCCCTTCTCTTCTTGCTGCTCCGAACTGTGGCTGACTGTCTGATTCATGGATTCTTCAGCCTCAAGTTTGAGCTCTTTCCAGCTTTGATCCATGGCCAACTTCTTAGGAGCTTTCTCACTAGCAGCCTCACTAGCAGCAGGCCGCTTGTGGGAGGCAGCCGGCCGCTTGTGCAAGGCAGCAGGTTTCTTGTGGGACACAGACGCAGGAGGATCTGCTTGCTGTATTGCCATGTAACGCTTGATGACAGCCTCTCCCATCGCCTTGGGATAAGCAGCAGAACTCTTCAATGCTTCTGTGTTGCCAGTGATTTGACCGCTCTCAGACACTGTGACCAAGGGCTTGTGTTCACCAGGGCATAGGCATTGTCGGTACAACTGGTCAATCCACCAAGGTCCGCATATTTTGAAGACCTTCAACCATCGCTGCCCATATGGACGCCGATCGAACCGACATCTGGCCATTGTGACCCAGGTGCACTGGAAATGGTTCAATACCAATTGAACCGGATCATAAAACCACATCTGGCTGCCTTTTGGTTGCTCGATGACCACGAAGACATTGCGGATGGAACACAAGGCAAAGATGAAGGCGGCGATTCTGGCAAATGTGTTTCCATCTGCCACGGGCTTGTAAGTGCCATCGCCTCCTCGATTGTGGGCATTGCGCTTGCAGTTCCTCTGGTTGAGGAAGACCCAACTTGAACAGGGTGGGCCCATCCACACCAAACCTTTCTCCCGCACAGTCAACACCTTCGCCAGGCAGCGGAAAAACCCGGCCTTGCACAGCAAATCCTCTGTTGCTGGGTTGCTTGGGTCATCTGTCACACCTGGGATTCGGGTCAATTCAAAGGCATCAGCAGCCAGGCCTGCTTTCTGGGCTGCTGCGCAGATGGATCCTACTCCACTCCAGATCTCGAAGACATCAAGTTGTCTGTCCTGGTCTGCACCACCAGGCCAGTCCAACACAGCCTGAAGACATGTCCCAAACACAGCCATCGAGAGGATGGCCTCAGGCACCCTCATTGTCATGGGCACACGATGCTGGACACACGATGCTGGATGCCCCAGTAGATCCACGCCAGGACTGCAGCTTGAGAGGATATCTGAAAACACAACCACACATGCATGCATTCATTCACTCAGCTTACTATTGCTAACATGAAGCCTTCTTCTCACTTGCCCACACCCGAGGCCAAGCACAAAAACGCTTCGGCTGCTTGTTCAGCGCCGTTCTTTGGCTGCTTGCTCAGCGCCACATCCCAACTAAAACTCCCTGACTCTGTGTCTCACTCTTTCTCTTCGACTTTCTTCCCTCCCCCCCCCGCCCCCCCCCGCACACGCAGCTATACACTTGCAGTGGCTCAGGGCCTTGCATCATGGTCCAGTGCCAGGCCTCGTGCTTGGAAGCAAGTTGAGGCAACGGTGCTGTATTCAAAACATGCCACTGATGTTTCTGCATCAGCTGCAATTTAATTTTGCCGCACGCAGACACACACGCATGACGCATGGAACTCAAGCCCATGGCAACCAGCCTTGCAAGACCCCTGCCAAGCTTTCCCGGAGAAGTTGCAGCATGCTTCAGCATTGATGGAATTACAATCTACAGAGTCATGAAATACAACTGGCAACGTATGCTGCACATCTCCAAGTAAAATATTACTGCCGCCGGAATGTTGCCAGCAGTGGCCAAGACACATCGGGCATGTGTGCAAAGTATCGGTTACCTGTCACAACCAAAGCCGGGTGATGGACTTGGCCTGGTTGCGCAAGCCAGCTCATGTCACCACTGTACTCCTCCAAAGTGGCATCACCGGCAAGCAAGTTGCGAACACTTGCAGCCCCTTGGGGTCGGCGGATATCATCCAGAGTGTCAGCCAGCTTCTGCAGTTCTTTTGCACGTTGCTGGGAGAAGAGATTGCGCTTCTCCAGGGCCAAGTCCCGAATGGAACCCAAGGTCTCAAGTCTGCTGTGGGGCAACACTAGCAGTGGAGCATGTGCTTCGTCAATGTCATGGAACATGCGTCCTTTGACAATGCCAAAAACATCATCTGGGTGACCCTGAGAATTCACTGCCGGAACTCGGCGCCGCTCCTCCATTGTCAAGTCCAGACGTCTCTTGTATGTGAAGGCATGGGCAGTCGGTCGCTCCTGCCCAGTTTGAGGATCCACCCTGGGCGCATGTGCACATAGCTATAATTAAATGCAGGTTCTCTGATTGGTTTGACAAGCTGATGCTGGCTGCTACGGTTCATGGGTCTGCCGGGAAAAATTGAATCTAACACGAAAGCTCATGTCGCCATCACAACTTTTCTGCAGCAAATAACCTCTGAAGACCCAGCCCCCTGCACAAACCCGAAACCCTAAACCCTCAACCCTGAACCCCGAACCCTCAACCCTGAACCCTGAACCCTAAACCCTAAACCCTGAACCCTAAACCCTAAACCCTAAAACCCTAAACCCTCAACCCTGAACCCTACACCCTGAACCCTAAACCCTAAAACCCTACACCCTCAAGCCTGAACCTTAAGCCCTGAACTCTGGAACCTAAACCCTATTAAGCCCTATTACTTGGAACATCCCCTCCCTACAAATAATGCATATGCAAGGCCTATAAAAATGAGTGTATAGCAAACTGGAAACTATGGGAGCCTCTCAGTGTTTGGGCACTCCAGGGATACTCCAGGGATTCAGCTGACTTGAAATCTAGCAACCCCACACGGAGGGTCGGGAACAAATGTCATGCTTCCCACAGTCACCCAAGCCATCATGCACAAATCCGCTTTGGATCCAGGGGCATCGGAGCCAGGGGTGCACTATTGCACTATGGCAGCCAAGCTTCCGAGTTCTGAAGGTGTTGTGCAGCTTGATACCCAAAGGGTGGAGCCATGCATCAAAGTCCTTCACAGCTTTCACTTCCTGCACGACGACGGGATCGTGGTGGCCATGCGCCTCCCCTTGCAGCTCCCCACGCAGGACATCTGCAGCATCTGAGACAGTGTTGAACTCAGAACGGCGAATGATTGGCAATAGCCTTGAGAAATATGCATCAACGTCCTCATGAGTATGTCCTTTGGTCAAGTAGCCCAAATTGACTGTAGAAAAGTGCTTGAGGGCAACGAGCAACGCTGCAAAGAGGTGGCTGCTAGAGTTCTTCGACAACGCAGTCGTGTTGTCGGTTTGCAAAAACAAGTGTTCCGGACAAGGTCCTTGTGCCCTGACGACTTGAATCGTTCGACAGAGCTGGTCCAGGAAGCAGTTGGCCCCGTGGCTGACCCTTTCACTGTCCTGGATGAACAAGCCAGTGGCGAACCCATGTGCAAGGGCTGCTGTGACAACCAGTCTCGGTCTTCTCAGTTTTTCGAGACTCTCAGGTTGTCGGCTGATGTTCATCCTTGGATAACTCCATTTGGCTTTATCCATGCTGTCCAGTATGACAGTTAGAATGTTAAGACGGGCCCTGCTTGCGTATCTCATGGTATAATACACCAGTCTATCATGATACGTGTCAGCAAGGTGTTGTCTCCACTCAGCTGCCTTGGCCACTTTCTCATCCTTTGACAGGGATCGCAGGTGCAAAGCCTCGCGGAGCTGAAAACACACGTCACATTCCTTGTGTGACGATGTGGGTCTGAATCTGAGGCGACGCAAATGCCAGTGCTGCTTCCAAGCGTTGTAGAAAGTGTACCAGCCTGGCACAAATTGCAGGACGGGACCTATCTTCACTGCATCCTTCGTCTTGCGCACTCTGCTGTGTGACTCGGACCACGATAGGAACTGCAACCAAAGGTCACTCAGCTGACCAGGTGGGAGCCATCGCACAGGGGCAGTGCAGTTGTCGGAGAGAAGAGCAAGTATGCGGTCCACAACGGGCGTGTCCGGTGACCAGTGAAAAGTATGTGGCTCAGCAGCCTCGCCTTTCTCGATTACCGCATCGACATTCCTGCAGTGCAAGAGGTCGAACTAGGCATTGGAACAAGTAAGCAAGAAAGTAAAAAAAATCAAAACCAGTTTGCAGCGTGGGTTCTGCAAGCTTTCAACCTCCGGCAAATCTTCCGCGGCGCTGAGGTAAAGGTCAAGGAAGAAGTGATGCACAAATGTCGTCTGGGGGCAATCCCTTGGAAGGCGTAGGTCAGGACTCCGTCGTTTGTCAGCATCAGCATGGATGCATTTCCGCAGTGTGCGCTCATTGTGACCCAGGAGCTTGGCCAACCCACGAAAACATACATGCTGGCTGTTCACCGCCCAGTGCCGCCTCCTCAGCTCCATCTGCTCAGGGCAGTCGTACAAACCATGGAGCACCATGACATGGGTTTCAGGGCTTAAATCATGCCACATGCGCACGATGGCCTCTGTCGGTGCTTTGTGGAGCTTGGATAAGCAGTTGGCACTGCAACTACATCCCGCTTTCAATGCAGTCTGGATGCGTCCACTGTCCTTGCCACTCAGCGCGTAAGAGGTCTGCTGCGACAGCGGCAACTTTGGCAGACACGACAGAAGCTCCCTCGTGAGGTTTACCTCCAGAGTCTCCAGAGGCCCGGAATCCGTTGCAGCCACAGTCTCTTCTGCAGACAAGCAGTTTTTCCAGCTGTCCTTGTCCACGCACGGCTTCTTGCTTGGTGGGATACGAACAGCAGCTGCTCCACTAACATGTGTTGTGTTGCGGCCCCTCGGAAGGGGAACTTCTCCATCCAGAGGCAAGTCCTTCCAGGATGAACCCACTGGGTTTTGCCCTTGGGCCTCCAGATCCCCGTCCAGTGGGAAATCAGTCCAATTCCTCACACTCTCGGAACTGCCAGCTCTCTTTTTGCCTCTGTGGCTTTCACTGCCATCCGACTCCAAAGGCAAGACTTTCCAGTCAGGGGCACTGCCGCGGCACTTGTCTTCTGTGAGACTGAAGTCTTTCCAGTTCGACATGCATGTTCAACTATCCTAGAAAGTCAACGGAAGAGATTCAAGGTTTCCAACATCAGTGGTGTGTGTACGTCCGCTGAACAGGGTTTAGGGTTTAGGGTTTATGTTGGGGTTTAGGGTTCAGAAATTTGTCTCAAGAAACAACGACAGGGGATGTCCATCTCAGCCTACACATCTTGGGCCAAACACCTGATAAGCAGACAAGCTTCGCTACCAGGACCACGGCCAAATGGCAGCAACAGGCTTCTCTCTTGCTTGTCGCTTTCTGCTTGTCTCATTTCTTGCCCATGCCCTTGCAAACCTTCGGAAATACCTCTGAAAAAGAAGCCCCAAGCAATCAGTCATGGCTTTGCCTTCTTAGAGAAACCCTAAACCCTAAACAAGAAGTTCTAGGGCACCTGATACCAAGCCCTCTTGACAGGTCTCCACTCTGAAGCCTAACCAAGTCCAGGTTCCGTACCAGTGGACGCATTGGCGAAGAAGCCTGCCAAATAGCAACAGAATCAAACTGTTCATGTGGCACTGGAGATGTGAGGCACATGAGTGCAAAAATCTGAACTCCTTGTGCAGCAAGCAAGGGTGCTGCGTACCATACACTTGCTCTGCCAAAGGCTTCCCTGACAAAGCATCGCTATGGACATGTTGCCCCAGCAAAATCAGCAACGGCTTCTGCGCCAGATCTGCTCTTGGAAAAGACGCTGCCCCTACATGTCCCGATGTCGGCAGCTGCTGTAACCCATCCCACAAGCTTCGGCTCACGCACCATCCACTGCTGAAGTTTCTGTGTCAATCACAAAGTACCCTCTGCCCTCCACGCAGCAATGGCTTTCTGAAACTTCACCTTGGAGCACCATGCATGCAATCATCACAGCATGCAGCCCAGCTATCCCTCTGGAGACAAAACAACATGCCTAGAGGCCTAGACACCTGTGTTGAATCCGTAGACTTGTCCTTCTCCATGAAGTCCTTCATCTTCAGGAGAAAGAGCTCCTGGCCCACACTCATGGTGCGCTTCTCCGCCTTGCGCTTGCTCTTTTCGTCGTAGAAGCCCTGCCTGATGGTGTGGAAAGCTTCGCACAATTGTGGATCTTTAGGGGGCCTGCGTCCTGCAAAGGTCTGCGCCGAACCCCGCGCCGCCCGCTTCGTCTTGTCTGCCGACCGTGGCTTTGACACCGAGTCGCGAGCCTGTTTGCTCAGGATGCGGTGGGCAACACCCTTGGGCTTCGCCAGAGTTTCTGCCTTTGCTTTGGCTTTGCCAGCAGATCTAGCAGCTGCAGCCTTGATCCAGCATGTAGGGGACTTCGAGTTCTGCTGTCCTTCATCCTCCGGCGCACTTGAAGCTGATGCCACATGACTTGGGCCAGATGCAGCAGTCGTACTCTTTGGAGGTGCAGCGTCACTGCTCTTTGGAGGTGCAGCGGTACTGCTCTTTGGGGGTTCTACAATGACGGTGGCCGTGGACTCGTCCCACTCTTCCTCCATCTGGTCAGAGTCACTCGCAGCATCGCCCATCCAAACACTGGCCATGATCAAATGGCACGGGGGACAGCAATGGGCAATGGATGATATGAACCTTTGAAGCTTGGACACACACAGTGGTGGGCACACATTCAACTCACCAGCCGCTAGCTGGGCAAAAGGCAAGATGCCAAGCAACAACTTTGAGGCTGCTTCCTCAGCGCCTTTCTTCTGGCTGCTTCTCAGCGCCATTCTAATCTAACATGAAAAGCTCACTGTCACCGTGCTGGCAGGAAGATTTTTCACCCAGCAGTCGCAATTGATTTCCACTTCACTGCAAGACGCTTCCTCAAGCCTGCAGCCTGCAGCACCAAGTTCTCCCAGCAGCATATGTAGACTACTAGGCGTACGTGCTCCCAAGTAAGACATAAGATCAACAACCCCAGGCTATATGAGGCCAAAATGCGCTTGCTCAGTGCTTCTGCAAACTACACCAGCCTGTACAGCTTGCCACTGGCAATCAGGAGCCTTTTCTTCAAGAAGAGGCCCGGTTTTTGAGGATAAATGCCAGTTTGCTGCTTGTTGTCTAGGTATTTGAGGCGATGGGAAACAGACACATTCGGAGTCTGCTCCTTACCCAGGGCCTCCAGGTCCAACATGCTCAAAGCATTGCTGAAATTTGCCTGCTGATTTGCAGGCAGTGTCTTCTTCTCAAAGGCACAACTCTCTGTGGTGCTCAGAGCGAACTTCGGATCACTGTTGGAAACTTTGAGCTCATGGCTGACGAAGAACGGCTTGATGACACCCTTCGTCTCCAGGTACTCGAGAAACTCCTTGATGCTGCAGCACTTGCCCACAAATGGAGGTGACAACTTCTCCAAAGCTTCATGGAAGCAGTAGGCCATGGCATCTGCGGATTGGAATGCCATCGTCGTCAAAGAGGCCTTCGCCTGAACACGAGCTTCCACATCAGCTCCAGTAACATAGGAGCCCCAAGCCAACATCAGGGGCTGGTGCACGGAAACTTCGCCATCACTCGTGGCTTGCAGCCACACCTGCCGTTTGCTGTCCACCAGCACTTTGAAGTTGGTCGCCCCTTCTGGCACAATTGTCACCACAGGCTGGTCCAGGTCCTCCACCTTGCCAGATGCTGACAGGTCCAATGCCTCGCCCTTGTTGAGGTCAGCATGCTCAGCTGTGCGCTTCTTTGTGGGAGTCCACGCATGGCCGGCAGGGTTGAACTTCTTGTTGTGCTCGAGAACAGCTGTGGCCATCATCTCTTGGCTCACATTCAAGGATTTCTGGAATTCTTGCAGCTTGTCGGCTCTCATTGGCAGGAAATGTTTCCCTTCCTCGACCACAGGTATCGTCCAAATGAAGTCGTCGTCCTTGTAGGATGGCAGGCTTGTCACCTCGAGCTTCTTTGGCTTGTACCCATACTGCGCCAGGATGTCTGGCCGCTCCTTCAGAAGGTCGTGCATGCTCCGCTTGAACTTCACAGTCAGCCACTCCAGGAGCTGGTTCCGCCGGTCTGCGCCACTGTCGTCCCGTGCCCAAATGACCGAAGCAACCATGGTAGGAGTGGCATGTGGCTCCAAGGAAGACAACGTCCGAGCCTTGATGATGCTGAGGTCCTGAACTTTGCCAAAATGACAGAACAGGGACTCAAGTGTCACAATATGTCCACATGCATGCCACTGTACAACCACTGGCTTGCACCCTCAAGGCTCCAAGCAATTAGTTCCATGATCTCTCTTGTGTTCTGCTGCTTGCAGCGCACAACAAATTATGCATGAGAGCCCTGAGTCCGGCCAACTGTAGGACGGTCTGCCCAATAAGCATCAACCAACTTGCTAACATTCCGTGCCCCAGATTATTCAATCCCTCTGCAGGGACATGCCGTGTGAGACTAGTCCACAGCCTACTTCTTCGCAGCAGGCACGGAAGATAAGTTATGAGACTCAGGTTGTTTTATGCTTCTCTCTGCTAATATGCCGTCCAGACATGACAATGATGCAGCTGAAAATCGTAGGGTGTGATGTCAACCACAACAGTTGGTGCTGCAGCTGCCTTCGATGGCAAGCCTTGTCGGAGCTTGGACAGAAGCTTCAAGTAGAAACCTTCCCCACCCAAGGCTTGTTTCAGCCGTTGCGACTTTGATGTGCACCCATGGATGGCAGAGAGGTCTGGAACGATGTAGTCTGCATAGCTTGAAACGGGGATATCGGAGATTGTGCGGCGGTAGAAGGTGGCTGACTTGGCCCAGTTACTCAAGATATCCCCATCTCCATTTTTCACCGTGCTCACACAAAAGAAGGCTTCATGATATCCGCACCGCCTGCTTTGTGCAGCAAGGCTTGACTCAGACAGGGTCAGGCTGAGCTTGCGAACCGCAAGAGCCCCATGCTCCATCTTCAGCGAAGACTCAACGTCGCTGCACGCCTTGTCAATCTCCGATTCATCATGGGTGGACCCCCAACAACCAGTGTTGGGAGGAAGCACCAAAGCTGCTGCATTCGCGGGGTCGGCTTGGACGTGGTCCGCCACGAATTTTACAATGTTGGTCAAGTGCTTCGAGAAGGCTGACCCCAGTTTGGTCAGATCTGCAATGAGCAGGCTGACCACAGCATCTGCCTGGACGCCTTGCCGCAAAGCGAACTCATTGAGCATGACACGCGACTGTGCAGTCACAAACTCAGGATTCATGGGGCCAGCCACTGGCACCCAGGCTTCCATGTACTGGGAGCAGGCCTGCTCAAAGGACTCTGCATCCTCCAGCCAGAAAGACCGCTCATCAGCTTGCCTTCTCGCTTCATGCGCCCGCAGCTTCCCGCAGTACTCCTGAAAGAGCTGCTGCTCTTTGAGGACAGCGGCCTCCCATGCGGAATACTTCGCACGCTCAGCTGCCTGATCAGCTTCAGCTTGCTTCAACTCGAAGCTCCTCACTGTCGTCTCTGTCCCCTGCAAGATGGACAGGAAACGCCAGTCATCCAGGACAAGGGCGCCATCCTGAGTCTTGACCTTCTCATTGAACTCCTTGTCAAAGGCTCCTGCAAGAAACTTGTTGAAGGTCTCATCGTACTTGGCACCAAGGGCCTTCCGGAAGTCATCTTCCCAGTGAGCCCAGCAGCAGACAATGTCATAGCCGATGTCCGGGCTCTGGTCTCGCAAGCGTGCCTGATGCACATATGTTCTGAATTGCCAACCAAGTTAAATGTGAAGCCCTCACAGAGCCACTATGTATTTAGGGTTCTAGGGTTAATGTGATCAGTGCTACTGCACGTTGCCGCAGATTGAAAGTCCCCCCCTTCTTCAAGGAGTTGGTGGCTTGCTGCAGAGCTTTGACAAAGACTGCTATCTCACGAAGAACAAAGTAGGTATTCTTCTTGGCGCTGGGGGCAAACACCGTCTGCCAAAGCCCTGGCACCCTGGCATCTTTGGGCTTTGTGCGGCCGACATTGTTCAGCAATGTCTTCATTGTGATGCCGGAGTCCTCCTTCTTGAACTGGTCCCAGTGCCCCGAGAGCGACTCCACGAAGAGCGTCTCCTGAGAGGGCAACATGAGGAGCATCTTCACCTCTCCCTCGGAGAGCTTTGCAGCGTCCACAGAAGAGCGTGCATTGAAGCTGGCGATGAACTTGGCGATGCAATCCTGATATAGCAGGCCCTGCAAAGAGAAGTTTGCCTGCAGTCCAGCGTAGAGCTGAAGAATATCTGGCCTCGTAGACTCAGATACTATGAACTTGGCACGGACCGAACTTGCGAAGACATCAGAGGGAGCAACTGGAGCATTCATCACACATCGGATTTGGTAGCACGATGCCACCTCCGACTGGACCAGCGCCAGTTCGGCTTCTGATAACACATTCTGAGCCAGGGTGCACAGCAGCTTGCACGCAAGACTCCGCGTCATGCCGATGGTCACATGGAAGGAGCGAGCTGTCACAGCTTGTCCTGTGCTGCCAGCCGGCACTACCACAATAGGGGAGCGCTTGCTGTCGTAAGTGGAGTCCAGGAAGTTCCGGAAGGTCTCCACGACATTCACCAACTTTGGCCTGCCTCTCATGCAGCTCAATGACAAAAGCGTTACATTGCCATTGAAGTCGACGGATGTGGTGGCCATTGGCACATGTGTGACCTCCACCTCTTGTGTCCACCCCAGCATCTGCAAGCGCACGCCGAGCTCTTGCATGCTCTGCTCCCATGCCACACTGTCCAATCCCAAGAAGTAATCCAGGACATGCATGCCAGACTTCGGGTCTGCTAGGTCCGTTGGCACAAACATCTTCTTCACTTCGGCATTCAGCTTCTTAATCACAGCATCCTTGGTCAATGGAGCCGCCATGGCACCTGGAGGGTGACTGACTGAAGATTTCACTTCTCCAACAGATGCTGCCATCAAGTCTTGACATCATACTGTTGTGTCCCGCCCCACCACATCCCCAATCTCCGTTACCTCTTTGCAAAGTAAAAGACAAAGTCATTTGGGATTCCCTGGCTAGAGAGTCATTTAGTTTAGTGCGCTACACCCCCCGTAGCCCACGAAACTTAATGACAGAGTCATTTGCCCATGTTCCTGAATAACATGGCTGTGAATTCCTCCACCATATCCTGAATCCTGCCAGGATTCCTAATGAGTGCTGAAGGCCCACTAAACTTAGCCTCAGCATTAGAGGCCGGAGAATAGTGGGTTACACCCCCCCTAGCCCACTATTCTCTGAGGCAGGGTAATGTGCCCACTATTGTTTGAGTTGAAATGACAACTCGAACAATAGTGGGCACATTACCCTGCCTCAGAGAATAGTGGGCTAGGGGGGGTGTAACCCACTATTCTCCGGCCTCTAATGCTGAGGCTAAGTCTAGTGGGCTTTCAGCACTCATTAGGAATCCTGGCAGGATTCAGGATATGGTGGAGGAATTCACAGCCATGTTATTCAGGAACATGGGCAAATGACTCTGTCATTAAGTTTCGTGGGCTACGGGGGGTGTAGCGCACTAAACTAAATGACTCTCTAGCCAGAATCCCAAATGACTCTGTCATTTAATTTCCAAAGACAGTGAAGGCAAGGAAGCCCAGAGGCAGGTGATTCAACATTACCAGAGCTGGTTTGGCCTTAGGCTTAGACCTTATGATGCAATATCAATTTATTATGGAAATGAAATGACAGTAGGGTGAGAGTCATGCAGGGCAGAAAGCCATTTTCATGGCGGCAGACTTAATGCAGAGTCCCATCTGCAAAACCAGTTGAAGCTAATGAAACCAAGAAAGCGGACTCAACCAGGAGAGGCAAAAATTCAAGTCAGCATTTTCTTCTTTCAACCCACAGGCACCTCGAAGCACGCCCCTTCGAGAAGAAAGGGCAGGAGGGGAAAACTGCCCAGGATCCAAATGATCACAATGGCTGCGTTGCCAGCAGCAGTGGAAGTAGAAGTAGAACTAGTGCCTAGTGCTAGTGGTAGTAGCCGGGTGGTAGTAGTAGTAGTAGTAATAGCACTAAGGGTGCCAGGTGCAAGTGTGTTGCAAGTGTGTGCCAAGCTCCAAGAAGCATCTCTGGCCTCATCTGGCTTCGCGGGCACCAGTGGCAGTCTGGGTGGCCAGAATTTGCAACATGCTAGCTTCAAGACATGTTGTAAATGATGATTGTCTCTTCAATGCATGCCAAAACTTGAGGAATCTAGCAAACAACCACACACATCAGTTGGCTGCCTTTTCGGCGCCATTTGTTTTGGCTGCCTTTTCGGCGCCATTCCTCGGCACCTTGTTCATTGCTGGCTTGGGGGGGGGCCCTAAACCCTAAACCCTAAACCCGCCAAATCCTCTATCTAAACAGCTGAAAACTTAGCCAACACCCAAATCCCTCTCATGCCCAAGGCCACTCGTAGATGTAGTTGTATGTAGTTGTAGTAGTAGTCGTCGTCGTCGTAGTGGTAGTAGTAGTCGTCTACTGTAGTAGTACTAGTTGTAGTAGTAGTGGTCGTCGTAGTAGTAGTAGTAGTAGTCGCAGTAGATGTAGTTGTAGTGGTAGTGGGGGCAGTAGTAGTTGTAGTAGTAGTAGTAGTAGTCATAGTAGTAGTAGTAGTAGTAGTACTAGTAGTAGTAGTAGTAGGAGTAGTAGTACTAGTAGTGGTAGTAGTAGTGTAGTCGTGTAGTAGTAGTAGTAGTAGTTGTAGTAGTAGTAGTAGTAGCAGTCATAGTAGTAGTAGTACTAGTAGTAGTAGTAGTAGTAGTAGTAGTAGTAGGAGTAGTAGTAGTAGTAGTAGTAGTAGTAGTAGGAGTAGTAGTAGTAGTAGTAGTAGTAGTAGTAGTAGTAGTAGTGGTAGTAGTAGTGTAGTCGTGTAGTAGTAGTAGTAGTAGTAGTAGTAGTAGTAGTACTAGTAGTAGTAGTAGTAGTAGTAGTAGTAGTAGTAGTAGTAGTAGTAGTAGTAGTAGTAGTAATAGTACTAGTAGTAGTAGTAGTACTAGTAGCACTAGTAGTAGTAGTGTAGGTAGTAGTAGTAGTAGTAGTAGTAGTAGTAGTAATAGTAGTAGTAGAAGCAGTAGTAGTAGTAGTAGTAGTAGTAGTAGTTAGTAGTAGTAGTAGTAGTAGTTGTTGTAGTAGTAGTAGTAGTACTATTACTAGTAATAGTAGTAGTAGTGGTAGTAGCAGTAGTAATAGTAGTGGTAGTAGTAATACTAGTGGTACTGGTGGTACTGGTATGGTACTGGTACTGTAGGTAGTACGTGTAATAGTACTAGTACTAGTACTAGCACTAGTACTAATACTACTACTGCTACTAGTAGTAGTAGTAGTAGTAGTAGTAGTACTAGTAGAAGTAGTAGTAATAGTCGTAGTAGTCGTAGTAGTAGTAGTTGTTGTTGGTAGTTGTACTACGTAGTGGCAGTAGTAGTTGTGGTGGTGGTGGTGGTGGCGGTGGTGGCAGCTGGTGTTGATGGTGGTGCTGGTGGCCGTGGTGGTGGCAGTAATGGTAGCAGTAGTCGTCGTAGCACTAGCACTAGTAGTAGACAGTGGTAGTAGTAGTAGTAGTAGTCGTCGTCGTAGTAGTAGTAGTAGTACTAGTAGTAATAGTAGTAGTAGTAGTAGTAGTAGTCATAGCAATAGTAGTAGTAGTAGTAGTAGAAGTAGTAGAAGCAGTAGTAGTAGTAGTAGTAGTAGTCGTAGTACTAGTATTAATACCACAAATCCCACAAAAAACAACAACTGCTACCGCTACTACTACTACTACTACTACTACTACTACTACTACTAGTACTACTACTACTAGTACTACTACTACTACTACCACAACGACTACTACTACTACTACTACTACTCCTACTACTACTACTACGACTACTACGACTACTACTACTGCTACTACTACTACTACCATTATTTCTACTACGACTGTACTACGAGGACTACTACTACAACTACTGCTAGTAGCACTGCTACTATTAGAACTACTACTAATGCTACTACTACTACTACTACTACTACTACCCCTGCTGAAAATGCTACTACTACTACTACTACGACTACTACTACTGACTACTGGTGACACTGCTACTAGTACTAGTACTACAACTAGCAGCAGTAGTAGTCACCAGCAGTACAATTACAAGTGCGTAGTATTAGTAGTAGTAGTAATAGTAGTAGTAGTAGTAGTAGTAGTAGTACTAGTAGTACTAGTAGTAGTAGGTAGTAGTAGTAGTAGTAGTAGTAGTAGTAGTAGTAGTAGTAGTAGTAGTAGTAGTAGTAGTAGTAGTAGTACTAGTAGTACTAGTAGTAGTAGGTAGTAGTAGTAGTAGTAGCAGTAGTAGTAGTAGTACTAGTAGTAGTAATAGTAGTAGTAGTAGTAGTAGTAGTAGTATTAGTAGTTGTCGTCGTAGTATTGTTATTATTATTATTAGTAGTAGTAGTAGATATAGTGGTAGTTGTAGTAGTAGTAGTAGCAGTACTAGTAGCAATAGTAGTAGTAGAAGCAATAGTAGTAGCAGTAGTAGTAGTAGTAATAGAAGAAGTAGTAGTACTAGTAGTACTAGTAGTAGTAGTAGTAGTAGTAGAAGTAGTAGAAGTAGTAGAAGTAGTAGTAGTAGTAGTAGTAGTAGTAGTAGTAGTAGTAGTAGTAGTAGTACTTGTAATAGTAGTAGTAATAGTAGTAGTAGTAGTAGCAGTAGTAGTAGTAGTAGCAGTAGTAGTCGTAGTCGCAGTAGCAGTAGAAGCAGTAATCCTAACACTCGTACTGGTATGAGTACTGCTGCCAATAGTGCGTCTAGGAAGCAAATTTTCATTCGTTTCCATTAGACGTCCACTTATCAGAGATGTACAGCCTGTCAAATCAAAAGGTCTGGCTCTCCCAGAGGATTGTGTGGATTGTGGCCTCTACATGCGGTCTTATTCCTGGTATCTTTTCTCATCTCTCTCTCTCTCTCTCTGTCTTTTTCTCTGTCTGTTTCTCGCTCTTAATCTTGCTGTCTCTTGCTCTCTCTTTCCCTCTCATTCTGTCTCTGTCTCTTTCTCTCCTCTTTACTTTCTTATATCTTTGCTTGGCTCTGTTCTCTCAGAACATATTTGTTTTTCTCTCTCTCTCTCTTTGTCTGTGTCTGGTTTGCAGCCCCCTGGAGTTTGCTGGCCGTTAGCCCCTGTAAGTTTGTGGTGAGCCTGAGCTTGCCCCTTGCAGTTTGCTGGCTATGAGGCCCCTCCAGGTTTGCTGGCTGCACTTTCTGTTGTGTTTCTTTTTTCTGTTTACCTCTTCGGGTCTTTCCAGTCTCTTCTCATCTCAGAGCTCTTTCCTCTCCTCTCTCCTCTCTGCTTGCTGCTGTCCCTTCTTCTCTCTTGCCCAGACTTCGGCTGCTTGTTCAGCGCCGTTTTTTGGCTGCTTGTTCAGCGCCACATCCTGTATGTCTCTCCCTCACTTAGTTTCTCAGTCTTTCAAAATGATCCCCTGGAGAGCTCCTGTAAGGGCATTACTCATTCAGTGAGGCCTGTGTGGCATTAAGACGCATTACTATTGATCCCACAATGTAGCACCTTTGATATCAACGTCTAAAAGGACTTGCTGGAAGAATAAGGGTTCATGAATAGATAGAGGGGGCTGGCTGGCAACAAAACTCAGATATCGCCCAAAGGTAGGTCCAAAGGTAGGTGCCAAAGGTAGGTGGGGAAACCCCTGTATGAAGCCTCAATGCGCGAAACCATTATCATGCTCAGTTGTCATAACATACCATAATGCATGCATTCTTCGCCTTCGGCATCGCAAGAGCACCTTTCCTAACGCAAGGGCCGCCTAGCGCCAGAGTGCTTCATTTCGACATGGGCAGCAGATGTGTATGATGCCTCTCGTGGTTCATGTATGTGTGCACAATACCAGTGACATGAACCCAGCAGTGTTACCATCATTGACCGTCATGATATGTATCCATGAATTCATCTTGTCATCATCTTCAGCATCATCATCATCACCATCAGTGTCAGTCAGCATCTTGCCTCATGCATGTGCTGTCATGACATCGCGCGTGCTGGCACTGTTGCATTTGCATTCGAGACAGATCATGGCAAACATGCCGCAGTAGTGGATCTCTGAATCTTCGTCGGAATCGGTCCAGTTTGTCGGGACCTTGGGTTGTTGGACCCTTCCGGAACAAGTCTGGGCATCCCTCCTGTCACCTCGTTGAAGACCCTGTGCGACCCCACATATCTCTGCAGCCACACTTCCTCAGCCTATCCCAAGACCTCCTGCATCCGATCCGAAGCCCCGAAAGCCCTGGGACAAACAAAACCTTCTTCCTCCTTGCCCTCTTCCTCAAGCTCTATTTACTTTCCCTGTCTCTCCCACTCTCTCTCTCTCTCTCTCTCTCTTTATTTTTTCTGTACATCTCTATCACTGTCTCGTCTCTCTGTGTCTCCCTCTCTCCCTCTCCCTTTTCTTTACTGTCTGTGTGCAGCACCCTCTGCTCTGTATCTCTCTGCCCTGTATGTTTCCATTCAGTCTCTCTCCTCCTGTCACTCCCTCCATCTGCCTCCTGTGCTGAGGCCCTGACCTCAGACTGTGGTTGACTGTGGTTCTGACCTCAATTGGCTCAGAGTTAGGTACTATGCAACAGATCCATGCAACAGGTTTGCGGCTGCTTTCTCAGCGCCGACAGTTGAAAGGCTGCTTTCTCAGCGCCCTCAATGTAATCCATTGATTGGGTCCCATAAAACCTAGTTTCCAAACAGGTCTATGCCCGACTCTGCGTTCCTGGCGAAGACAGCGACGCTCCAATGCCATCTCAGCAGGCTCCACTCTGTAACTCTTTCTTGCAGAATCACCAGATAGTGCAGAGACATGTGAAGTACTTGTGAGGACCAGCACACTGCCAAAGCTCAGGTCTGAACATCAAGGAAGATAGCACAGAAAAGATGAACAAGAATCCTTCAGCTGCACTTACAGAACTCAGGCTTTAAGTTTCGGGTTTAGGGTTCAGGGTCTAGGGGTTTAGGGTTACTGCCTCTTGCAGCCAGCAACCAGTTAGCCAGAGTCTATTTCCGTGCCTAGGTGTCCTCACGGGGAAGGTTGGTAAACAGACCAGCCAGAAAAGATGCAAGAAAAAAGTTGCAGCTGCAAAAAGGAAGGCTCCATGGAACAAGGGTCGCCGACAGACAGTGGCAGACTCGCAAAATATTTTTCTGCAAAAGGAAGATCTGCCGCTGTTTTGGGCAGTGATGCTGCTCTTCTGTGGTCCTGTCTACTTGGCAGTGGTTTGGCTCTGCATGATAAGTCAGAGACGCATCTCTGAGGTCTTGCGCATTCGGGGGAAGGACTTCTTCTTGTTTGGAGGGCCGCAATGTGACACAGCTCATGTTCTGTTCCAAGCAAGAAGCTGTGACAAGATGCATCCAGGCATGGGAAAGCTGAGGGGCGGAGTTGCTGTATCCAGACTTTCACGAACTGCACAGGACACCATAACTACGTTCCTGAGTGCTGGACTGTCAACTGAGCGTTGGTCGATCTTGGAGAGCTACAGTGCCTCGCATCCAGAGTTGTTTGCTAATGTGCATACTACAGCACCTGGGAAGTTCCAGCCAAAGGGATTGGAGGAGGATGCTCTGTGGTTCCCGTCACCCAGATCTTCATCGAAATGCCCCTGGTTAAGTCGGCAATCTGTTTGGACTGCTATAGACCGATCAAGGAAAATCATGTTCCAGCTGACCAAGAAAAGGTGCTTCAACCCTGAGCTGGCCTTTCGAGGTAGCCACATTACAGTGCATGGTGCCACTAGACACACTGCGGCAGCACTGCTGCTGTGTAAAACAGACACTGGTGCCCCTGGACCGTCAGAACCCGCCATCATGGCTTTACAAGCTCGAACTGATGTGAAGACCTTTCAGAAGCACTATGTTCACAGCCAAGAAAGGGACTTGGTGGCTGCAGTGGAGCACAATGCCATCCCGCTTTTACCTACTCCGACCCCAACAAGAGCACCCGAGCAGGACACTGAGGCAGCTCCCAAGGAGAAGCCGAACCCAACATCAGCACCCGAGCAGGACACCGAGCCAGCTCCCAAGGAGAAGCGGAACCCAACAGCAGCACCAAAGCAGGACACCGAGGCAGCTGCCAAGGAGAAGCCAAAGCAATCTCGAAATGCCTGGCGGCACAAGAAGAGACGGGAAGGGCTGCAGAAGTTCAAAGCACTTGGTGACAAAAGTCTCTGAGGGCTGCAACTGCACAGTTTCACCTTAACTTCGACTATCTGCACTGCAGCAGAAGATTGAAACCAGTGGAAACCAGCTGTCAGCCTCCCTTGAAACAGTGCCTGGCAGCAAACTCTGCAGTGTTGCGACGAAGCGTCCGGCCTGAGTGTAGGCCAGAGTGATGCAACGGGCAAGGACAAGAAGGTGGGCTTCTTGGATGGGTTGTCTGGGGTACAAATGAGTGAAGTCCGTCTGGGTTTACAGGGAATCTGAGGGTTTTTGGCTTACTGGGGTCAGCTGCTGAAGTGCATTCCTGCCTTTTGCCACAGGATGTGGACTGGAGGTGAAACGCAGTGTACAGACCGCCACAGTCGCTAAAGGCATCATTGGCCCCTTGACTGTTGATTTTGTGTTCCTTCACACAGCAAGGGGAAGCAATTCTTAGCATCGTTGTCCCGGTCGATTCATGTTACGATGTACATCCAAATTAGAATTGGGTCGTGGTCTATATTATTGTATCTAATATTAGGAACCCAGAAGCATGATATTAATACTTATTAAAGTAAAAGGTCTTAGGGCCTAGGGTTTAGGGGTACAGCCTTCTTCGGGCTCAGGAACACCTCTTGCAAGTGGAAGCCCCTTGCCCCGGCTCTGCCGTTTTGCTGCGGAACCAAACTTCTATCAGTGTGGCCATCTTATGTAACTCTACAGCATCTACTCACAAAAGCTTGTGCACTGGGCTGGCTTCGCAGGTAATGTACAAGGCCCTACCTATCAGGTGGCAGGTAAACTACAAGGCCCTAGCATGCCTCTGGTGTCCCGATGCTTCAAGTTGTATGTGACCCTTAGTTCTTGAAGTCTTGCTGAAAAGCACCAGTGGCGAGGCCTGGGTCCCTAAAGCTGGGCAAGTCATATGGGCCCTCAGATTGACGAACCAACAGCAGCAGCCCAGCAGCCCTCAGGAGCAGAAGCAGCCATCAAGCGGGCTCCTCATCATCCTGAGGTGTTGTAGCAAAGAAAGCATCAAGTAAGGACCCTAGATTTGACCCTAGATTTATTTCGCGCCAAATTTAATCCACAAAAATGGGCTTGTCTCTTAAACCTTACGTGCACCCTGAAGTGTGGATTTACAGTGCCAAAATGGACATGTACCCTAAGCCCTTAGCAAAAACTGTAAAGTTGAGCAGCAGGCAACGTCACTGCTGGCCTCTCCTGTGATCCTCGGCCGAATGACAGTGGCTTCAACTCCTAACACTGTAAACCCTTCAGCCCTGAATCCCTTACTAAAGCTTTATTCAACCAACCCTGAACCCCTGAACAATCCCTGGCAGATGTCCTGAGAGCTGCCTGCCGCTCCCGATCCAGCACGGGCCTTGGCCAAGGCCCGGTTCTCCCTCTCCAGACCCTTGACCTTCTTCTGGGCCCGCTCCAGCTCCAACTCAGGGGTTCACATACAGGGCTTCGAGTTTCGGCACACACAGAGGGACAATTGAGGCATATGGTTTGGGCTTTGCGGGGTTTAAGGTTCCAGGGTTTGTGGCCTCCAAGGCCATCTCCCTGCCCTTGTGCTCCAGAGTCTCGGCCTGAGCCTCAAGCACGTCCTTGTCGCGGGATGCCATGACCGTCTTCAGCTTTGTCTCCACAGTGTCCAGGTCTGTCCTGAGTTTGTGTAGTGTACTGTTATTCTGTAGGGCTGCTTTATGAGGTCAAACCAATAATTAAAGTCCTCCCGAAAACTGAACAAGTTGCGTCGCGATCTGCAGCTGCCCGGACAGATTCGCAGCATGAGCACTCCAGATGTGCGTCCGCTGGTCCAGCCCAGCCTGCATCTCCATGACCATCCTCTGGGCCTCTCCCTCCACCTGAGCGACCTTGCCCTTCATCTCCATGGCCATCCTCTGGGCATCTCCCTCCACCTGAGCCACCTTGCCCTGCAGCTCCTTCTCGCGCTTCTGCATGGCTGCAGTCGTCTCCTGCAAGCACTCTTCTGCATCTGCGAGCTGCTTCCGCAAGGTGTCGCACTCCTGTCGCCCGAGGAGACCTTGAGAGAGGGCAACCATCAAGTCCTCCGCGAGCTGGTTGATGCGAGCTCGCATCTGCTTCGTCAACACCAGCAAGTTATCCACCTTCTCATCCGCCTCCGCCTCGCCTTGATGTCGCCCCACCCTCCGCCATTTCGACGGGGTGTTGCCTGAGTTTGAGTGTTGTTTAGGGTTTGGGGTTTCAAGGTTTAGGGTTTATAGACCAGATCCTAAACCCCTAAACCATAAACCCCATAAATGTAAACCGGGAACTCTAGAAAAGAAGGCCGCTCCCTACCTACTGCAAAACCTGAAAGGCTAAGTTTAAAAACATGAACAAGTTGAAACGGGACACGACTGCCCCGGAACTTGCGCTTCTCTGGAGCATGTGGCCCCTGGCCGGCACGGCTGCCGCTGTAGTCCCACTCGCCTTTCTTGCCTTGGCCCTTGTCGCTGAAGTCGCTCTTGCCTTTGCCCTTGTCGCTGGAGTCGCTCTTGCCTTTGCCCTTGTCGCTGGAGTCGCTCTTGCCTTTGCCCTTGTCGCTGGAGTGGCCCTTGTTGCCCTTGTCGCCCTTGCTCTTGCCCTTGTCTTTGCTCTTGCCCTTCTTGCCTTTGCCAGCGTGTCCCATGGCTGCAAAGGGCTTCTGGAAGGCTTCCTCCAATTAGGACTGACGTTTGATTCGTCACAGGTCGACATATTCCTCGAATTGGGTTTGAAGTTTCAGTAGTCAGACATCTGGTCTGGACTGGTGTGCCACGGGAGATGCTTTGATGACGAGTTCTTGAATGGCTTTATATACAAGATGGTAGTTAGGTAGCTATAACCTAACGATCTTCAACTGGCAACCCAAGGTAACAAAATAAATGCAGCAATCCTTGACACTCGATTGAGAAACAGCTTCTTTAATGTTCTGAGATGAGCTGATCTGAAACATTTGGATGTTCTAAATGCAGGAGAAACCATATGCACCAGAAACACACTTGGGCCGCCACTGTGGCTGCAAAGCATGGGACCCCCCTTTGACCCTTCAACTGAAACTGCACTGCAGCAAACCTGCCCTGTACTATTTCGAAGCAAAGGGTTTAGGGTTTAGGGTTTGGATTGAACCACCCAAACTCGTCACTGATGCCCAAGGATTTGGTTTATTAAAGGTTTACATCTTGTTGTGATTTGCTGGAGCCCTGTGGAGCCCACCCTCCGACACACTGAATCCGTGACTTGTATGTTTGGTTCTGAAGCAGCACCTTGATGCCAGGATTGTCTCTCAACCCTTACACACAGAAAACCCCCATAAGAAGCCCCAGGGAATCCGAGACCCAGTGTTTCGGTTCAGGGGTTGGGCTAGTGTTTCGTGGCTACTGCTCTTGACAGTGGCTTCGGGTGGAAGCGCCCGTAATAAAATTGTTAAAGCTTCTAGCTTTAGAAGTCTAGGACCATCCCAGAATCCTATCAGAACCGAGCAGCACTCCAGTGCTCAGGCTCGGACATCTTCTGGAAGTGGCGATTGCAAAGGGGAGGCGAGACCTCATCCCACAGTACCCTTCTCAGATGAAACTCATTGGGAAATGATTAAGCAGCAGAATCATAGCACCTGGTTTATGTTGTAGTACTGCAGTAGAATAGCACTGCCTCAGACTCTGTGATCAACATACAAAGATTGCCTCCTGGCACATGCTTGACACCGTCATCAATATAACCCTAAGCCTCATGAGTCTCAACACCACCGGCTTTTGCCCTGACCCCGAGCCCGTGAACCTGATAAGTTTAAACATTCCGAAGTAAATGGCCGGGCAACTGTGAGTGCTTCGATATCATGCAGTGTTCGCTATCCCCCAGTTGAATGCCCCTCAGCATACACACATGCATACATACATACATACACACATTACACATACACATATTACACGTACACACATTACACATACATACATACATACATACATACATACATACATACATACAAACATACATACAAACATACAATGCAACAGCATTTGCGGCTGCTTCTTCAGCGCCAGCTAGCAGCTGCTTGTTCAGCGCCGCTTGGGCTTGAAAGGCTGTGACAAATGAATGCTCTGGGAGCCCGGGCAGTGCACTGTGAGCCTTGCCGGAAAGTTAGTTAGGCTTGTGGTGATGAGCTGTCACAGTTTTTGTGTGCTTGGGTCAGGGTTGAGGGCTTTGGGTGTTACGGTTGTGTGGCGGGTCTCGAGGCTAGTGTGGTCTGCTGGTCTTGATATGCGAACTAATATTAAGACCCTATCAGAACACTATCTGAATCTTAGCAGAGGCCTATCGGAACCAATATTAGTATCCTATCCGAACCCTATCACAACCCTAGCAGAACCCTGTCAGAACCAATCAGGACGCTATCACAACCTTAGCAGAACCCTATCATAACCGATGCTAGTGCAACCACCATCAGAACCAATGTTAGTTGCCTGTCGAACCCTTGCAGAACCCTATCTTAACCATTCCAAATCCTATCAGGACCCTCTCAAAGCCCTGGCAGAAATCTATGAGAATCATGTCAGCTCCCTGCCAAGCACCTATCAGAAACACTAAAAAGCCCGACTCAGACCAGGAGGCAAGCCCCCCCCCCTTCCCCCCTCCTTTCCCTTCTCTCGGCTGCTTCTTTAGCGCCGTATCTTTGGCTGCTTTTTCAGCGCCTTTTTCTCGGCTGCTTGCTCAGCGCCGTTTCTTGGGCTGCTTTTTCAGCGCCACTCTCCACCCCGTGCAAACCCTTGGCCTGCCCGGCCTTGCGCACCAAGCCAGACATCGCCACCAGCAGCACAGCCTTGCGAGGCTGGGTGGTGTGGAGTGGGGGGAGTGGGGGGTGGGGTGGGGTTGGTGGTTGGGGTGCTTTTTCAGCGCCATTTTCTCGGCTGCTTGCTCAGGCGCCGTTTCTTGGGCTGCTTTTTCAGCGCCACTCTCCACCTTGTGCAAACCTTGCGCAGGCCAAGCCAGACATCGCCACCAGCAGCACAGCCTTGCGAGGCTGGGTGGTGTGGAGTGGGGGGTGGGGTGGGGTTGGTGGTTGGGGTGGGGTGGGGTGAGGGGAGGGATCATGAGTTGTTTTGTCGACGAAACCACACAACTGATTCCAAACCGGACTGCTGCGGGTGGGGGGTTGGGGGGGGTGGGGGGTGGAGGGGGGGTGGAGGGTGCTGGGGGGTGCGGGTTTCGGGGTGTGGGGGGGGCAAAACCCGACCTTCCAGGTGAGCGGCGGAGGGGGTGTTGGGTTTTGTCCAGAAAAAACAACTCATTCCAAACCGCGTTGGGGCGGGGGGGTGGGGTGGGGGGGTGGAGGGTGGGTGGAGGGGGTAGGGGGGGGGGGTGGAAACCTTGAAGCTTAAGCCTCTATATCTTAATTAACCTTGAGACACCCCGTGGCTGCTTTTCAGTGCCATTCTTGGGCTGCTTGTTCAGCGCCCGTTTTGTGGCTGCTTTTCAGCGCCATTCTTGGGCTGCTTGTTCAGCGCCCGTTTTCTGGCTGCTTTTCAGCGCCATTCTTGGGCTGCTTGTTCAGCGCCCGTGTTGTGGCGTCTGGCTGCTTTGCAGCGCCAATTCGGGACTTTACGGAAGGGTGCGTCTGTTAAGTTCGGGGTTTGGGGGCACCTAAAACACACCCAAAACCAGTTAATTCGGGGTTTGGGGGCACCTAGAACACCCCCAAAACCAGCTCCAAAGATCTGCTGTCCAGTCCTCATGCAGCGGTTTCGGGTCGGGTTAGGGGCTTAGGGCTTAGGGTCTAGGGCATGGCTTGAAATTTAGGGATTAGGGTGAGGTTTTAGGTGGGGGTTTGGGGCTTAGGGCTGAGATTGTGGGTTGAGGCCTGGCTACCATTAAGCCCAAGGCTGTGGGTTTAAATTTAGGGTTTAGGGCTTAGGGGTGGGCTTTAAGGTGAGATTGTGGGGTTTAAAATACCGAAGAAGAGCCCTTGCAAACCAAACCCCTGAACCCAAACCCTAAACCTAAGAATCCTTTGGTTTTTAGCACCTAGAGGACCCAAAAAACCCTCGGACTCGGCTCTGCTTTAGGTTTTAAGGCTTGGGGTGGGGTTTAGGGTTCAGGCCAGGAGGTATAAGGGTGGGCTTTAAGGTGCTGCCAGGCCTAAGGCTCAGGGTTTAGGTTTTAAGGCTTAGGGTGGGTTTTAAGTTGAGCAAACCGATTTATTCAACCCCCCCCCAGCAGTACTTACTCTTGTTGTGTGTATGTATATATATATATACATATATACATATTATGTGTGTGTGTATATATATATATATATGATATGTGTGTGTGTAGTGCATGTACAGTTCACTGACCTGACAAGGGACCACGGCGGCCCAGGATGCTGAATGATTTTATGAACACACTTCAGGTCCTAGTTGTGTATGACATTTCTTTTTGGTTTTGATTTTCCTGGCACACCCTTTTCCTAGCATGTGGTCCACTGGCATTCCAACAAAATTGTAAAGTTGTTTTATGGATAGTTTTTGGAACACAAAGTGCTTTTCTATGCTTTTCCTTTGGAGCACCTGGTCAAATAAAATCTACCATTGTATGCAAACCAAAGGCATTCTTTTCTCAACTTGTCAGGAAATGCATACAAACTGCAGCAAAACACCAACCACCAGTTGCCCAAAAACAAACCACCACTTGCCAACAACAAGCCTTTTGTTCAACCGACGACGAATCATCGGGACCGACTACGTCGACCCGAAAAGATGTCAAACGCAACGTGACGTTTGCTGACGACGTGAAGTTCACCTCTTCGTGCCCTAGAAAGTCGAAGAAGGACAGGGACCGGAAGGTGAAGTACGTCGACGTGGAAGCAATTGTCAACGATGAGGATCGCGCCGTGAATTTGGAATTCGCCAAGCACAAAGCGAGATTGAAGGCACAGATCATGAGAGACATGGTTGACGACGAGGATGATCAATGCGGAGATCGAGTTTCATTCGTACGGATCCCAGGAACGTCTCGGGTGGAAGAGGTTTCCTTCTACGACGGTGAGGATTCCATCGTTGAACGTGAACTCGATGCTGCGCACAGCAAGCGGATCATCAATCAGGGTGTGTTCAAATGCATGGTTCAACCAGTCATCATCAAGAAGAAGATCAAGTTTCTCATGGACACTGGATGTGGCCATGACCTCATATCTCAAAAGAAGATCGAGAAGCATAGTCTCGAGACACTCGTGACAGAGCCCATATCGTTCCAGACTGCAAATGGAATCACCGATACCGATCTTGTGTCGAACTTCCAGACCGAGTCGTTCGAGGAACCGATCAACGCTTATGTGTTGGATGACACACCGTCGGTGCTTTCCATAGGCAAACGATGCATGAACTTCGATTACGGGTTTGTGTGGCCACCCGGAAGGGAGCCATTCATGATCAACCCGCAGGGCAAGAGGATATCTTTGTTCGTGAACGGTGACATTCCGTACATTCGTGCCGGGAGTTCCAAGTCATTGGTTCATGATGATCCAGAGGCCAAAGCAATCACCGAAATCTTCAAAGGTGTGCTAACCGCAGGTGATGTTGACGTCAATGTCGCAGCTGCCGCCGAAGCCGCACCGAGCGAAGTCGAAGCAGAAGAAGAAGGTGACGCTCATGAACGGCCTCCTGACCCTGAACCCCATGAATCTCCTATAGAAGAAGTACCAGAGTCCGAGGCAGGACGACCTCCGGACGACGAAGGAGCAGGAGTGGGAGAAGTTCCAGTGGACGGTGACGATGAGGTGATCATTGATGTGGAAGGCGACGGTGCGCCGAGCCGCAAGGCCAGAGTCGGAACACTGAAAGCCGAAGCGAAGACATTGGCACATCTATGCACTCACCGCTACCGCAATCCTTATTGCGAATCGTGCATACGCGCGAAGATGAAGCACTTGCGGACACAACGAGGTGCATTTCAGCGTGTGATCAAACATTGGGGGGATCTCGTAACGTTCGACTTCCTCGACATGCGCAAAGCCGCCGAAGCAGGCATCGGACTCGATGATGGAGCACGTGAAGTTCTAGTTATCAGAGACATCGCCACCAAAATGATCGCAGCGATTCCCACTGCCTCAAGGAACTCCGACGAGGTTGTCATGGCCATCAAGCGCCTGATGGGGAGACGCAAGATTCATATGGCGTGCAGTGATGAAGCACCAGAGTTCGATTCAGCCATGGCGGAGTTGAAGATTGTGATCGATCATTCCCTTCCAGGGAAACCCCGTAACAACTCACTCGCTGAACGATCAAATCAAGAAGTGATCAACACGGTCGCCGCATCTATGCTACACGCCGGATTACCTGCACAGTATTGGTCCTTCGCGCTGAATTGCGTGATGCAGAACCTCAACATTGAAGATGTGGAGGGTGATGGTGATTCAGCATGGAAGCGAATGACCGGGAAGGACTTCGAAGGGAAAGCTATACCATTTGGAGCCAAAGTCTTCTTCAAGCCAACGGACACGAGGCCGAAGACATATGGCAACAAGTTCGATCCAAAAGGCATCCCAGGCATTTTTGCCGGGTACATCATCACTGCTGGTCAAGGATGGTCCAAGAAGTATCGCGTGTGGGATATGAAGGAATTTGCCAATGCGAACTTATCAATGGACGCATCTGTTCCCAGAAAGTTGATGAGGCCGTACGAGACGGAGGTTGTCTACTTCCCGGAGGAGATAACATTTCCCCTGAAAGCTGAATACGAAAGAATGAACTCAACCATTGAGGGACTCAGGGACAATGTTGAACTCGCTGGCAAGGAGATAAAAGACGTCGATGACGGAAATGACGGTCCGCCTGGAGGAAATGGTGGCAGCGGGGATGATGATGATCAAGACGGTCTACTTCCTCCACCGGATCCCGGAGAAGATCCTGACTTACAGGACATTGATCCGTCTGACATTGAGACGGAACCGTCTGGTGAAGTCTTCAAGTCAGCAGAACATGAAGCCATTGATGCCATAGGCGACAAAAGACTCGATGAGCTAGACGAAGAGCTAGGTCTACGTGCAGCACCGCCTCCTCCCGAACCAAAGGTTACTGGGGAAGATCGGCGATCGCTCCGCGAAGTCGGTCCAACCGGTAGACTCATCCCTGAAGGGGACATCGAGGAACCTGGAGAGATCATCAAGATCTTGAAAGAAAAGAAGTTGGCTCTTGAAGAGATTGAGCATTGGAGTTCAGGGAAGAAAGGGGACGGCATTGTATACCTCACTGACGATGGTGAAGCCTGCAAGATTGATAAGAGGGGAGTTCCGTACAAGATCCGAAGCGATGGTCGACGAACCCTTCCTACACGACGACCTATCCATTCCTATTCTCCGGAAGCATGGAAGAAACTGAGTGAAGCGGAGAAGAAGGCAGCGTACAAGAAAGAAAAGCGAGACAAAGCTCGGGTTGCCAAGAAGGACCGGAAGAAAGCCGCGATAGGAAAGAAGATAGTCACCAAAGCTTTGGACAGCATGATCTTTCCCAAGATTGTTCCATGTGAAGAAATTGATCTTCAACTTAACGTGTCCATTGATGACGACGATGGATGGTCATGGGCACAATCCTATGTAGATCAGTATACTCAAGAACAATTCTTGGCGGACGTCGTGCCGGCAGTCCCGGCACACATGGTCATGGACGACAACTGGATTCCATCTATGCCGTGTACGACTTCTCACAGAAACGTACATCGGGAAAAGAATCACGCAGGAGGATCATGCTTCAATGCCATGGTCACTCGACCCGTCACACGCAAAGAGATGGTCAACAACCCCAAGGCCATGGAAGCTTTCATGAAAGAATGGAAGGGATTGTGGGACCAAGAGGTGTTTGATTTCTCAACCACGCGTGAATATGACGACGTCGTTGCCGAGGCAAAGAAGAAAGGTGAGAAGGTACACATGGCGCGAGTACATGGACTGATATATGAGAAGAACTATCAGCTCAAGGAGGACGATCCTGCCAGGAAGTTCAAAGGGCGAGGCGTACTACTCGGTGATCAGGTCAAAGATCAGAATATGGAAGCCGCATTGTTTCAGCATTTGGGGAATTCCCCGGCCACGTTTGATGCCTCACGGTGGGCAGATTACTATGGATGTCTTCCTGGCAACGATGTTCAGATGGCGGATGCTATCCAAGCATACATTCAGGCAAGGTTATCGGGCACTCCCTGTTGGGTTGAACTGCCTGATGAAGCCTGGCATCCATCTGCAAAACGGCACAAATTCCGTAGACCTGTATGTCGCTTGGTCAAAGCTCTATATGGACATCCTGATGCAGGTACCATGTGGGAACAACATTGCCATACCGCGGTACAGAAAGTAGGATTCAAACCGATTGGCGACGAATGGCCGTCATTGTATTTCCACCCGCAAATGAAGCTCTTGCTCGTCATCTACGTCATCTACGTGGATGATCTCAAGATGGCGGGGCCCAAAGAGAATCTGCCTAAGGGCTGGGACATGCTGCGCCAAGAACTTCGGTTAGAAGAAGAAACGCCACTAGGTTTGTATCTAGGTTGTCGCATCTCCAAGGGCGAGGCAACGTTGCATGACAAAACGAAGGTGCAGACCGTTACCTACGACATGGAGACGTACCTGGACATGACAGTCAAGAAGTACTGCGACGTGACTGGGTTCGATCCGACAAAATTCAAGACGGTACCATCGCCGAGTCCGGCTGAGGAGACTAAGAATCACCCAGCTCGTGCTCCGGCACAGTCAGGTAAAAGCCATCGATGCACGTGGTGTGGACACACCATGCCTGTTGACAAGGATGGTCGGCTTATTCCGCCTCCACCCATTCCCAAGGCGCCAGAGGAAGAGGAAGTCAACGAGGCTAATCGCGGTGCACTTGCCCCGCAGGCAGCGAGCATTCTCATGAAGTTGCTTTACGCCGCGCGCATTTGCCGCTTTGATCTTCTGCGAAGTATCAACAACCTCGCACGCAAGATCACGAAATGGACCAAGAAGGAGGATGCTCTTCTTCATCATCTCATGGCCTATGTGCACCAGTCCAAACATCACATGATGATTGGATGGGTCGGGAACTCCTTGGAGGACTCGTCCATCGGACTGTTTGCAGATGCGGACTATGCAGGTTGTGGAGAAAGTTTGAAATCTACCTCCGGTGCTCACTTGCACATTCAAGGTTCTCACACAAGATTTCCCTTGGCGGGACTTAGCAAAAGGCAGGGGTGCTTGAGTCACTCCACACCTGAGGCCGAGATTGTCGCGGCCGACTTTGCCATGTCACGTCTTGGATTGCCTGCTATCACGTTGTGGCAGCAGCTTGGAGGTCAAGACCCCAACTTCGTCTTCTATGACGACAACCAGACCATGATCGGGGTGATTCGCACGGGCAAGAATCCGACTATGCGTCATTTGGAGCGTACCCACGGCATCTGCATTGGCTGGATGCACTCTATCTTTCAGGAGGGTTACGTTTCTCTTGCTTATGAAGTCACTGCCAAGATGTCGGCGGACATACACACCAAATCGTTCAAGGATTCCGTATCCTGGACACATGCGTGTCAACTCATCAACATTTTTCCGCCGGCCCTCATTGGCTCCCAGGAGATCATGGATCTGATGCGCCCTACTCATACCCAGAGCACGGATGAGAAGGGTCAACAGCACTACTCGTTCAAGAGCGAGGTGCCTTGCTTTCCTTACACGCAGACGCCGATCCTCCCTCAGGTGTTGTATCGTGCTGGTCTGTCCAGTAAGGAGGGCTTGCCAGAACACGACAGTGTGGACCCCATCATGGTTGTCAAGTTTCCGCGAATGTTGCGGGGGCCGCCTTCTGCGTTGCCGCCTGGTCGCTATCTTCGGTCGACCTGGATTCTTCGTGAAGGGCAGTGGCACCAGATGGAGGGCCGTGCCGTCATCCCTGATCAACCTGGCAAGTTTGACCGCTACGTGGAGCGTGCTGTGTTTCAGCACCATCCCATCCGGGGCAGCTTGCGACCGGCCGCTAGTTCGGAGGTCCTTGCGCCGCCGTTTTTGCCTCCTCCTGCCCCGCCGTTGGGCCAGTCATATGTGCGCGCCCTGCCCGCCAAGTGGCGTGCGGTGGTTGTCACACTGGCGCGTGCCATCCATGGGGGGTACCAGGGCTTTACATTACCTCTTTGTTTCAACGGCCTTTCCAAAAGTCAAGCCTCTCAGTTCGGCTATGATCACTGGTCGTCGGTGTATGAGGATGTATGGCATGATGCGGCCGAACAGAAAAGGGAATATCAAGGATATGAAGGAGCAATTGTGCCTCATGTGGTTGAGTTCGCCGAAAGCAAACCCAAAGAGGGCTTGGTGATCCAATTCCTCGACCACGATGGAGGGTTGGTCCATACCTACAAGAACCCTTACAGCCGATGGAAATACCGTATCAGTATCACCATCAAAGATGCTCCAAAGGCAGTGACGGTGTGGACATTGGTAGGAGTCGACGAGGAGAACTGGTGGAATGAGTATGCTCCTGGCAAGGACTGCATTGCGCAACATGCTCCCGATTCTCACTATGACCCTGGGTTGCAAGTGAATGTTCTGAGTATGGGGCGAGAAGTTGATGACGCCATGTGTGCCTACCTCTTCGATGTGGTGGAAGCAAGGAAAGACAACCCTAACTCCGTGATCTTCATCGGGGCAGGGGTGTTAGGCAAGAATTCGTGGCTGAGTCGGAAAATCGCCGACAACCCTGAAAGGGCCAAATTGCGGACGGATTACCCATGGGGGGAGGTCGTCCAAAGAATTGCACGCAGAGCGGCATCGTGGGGGAACCAAGTCATCATTGAGGTGCCTCCTCGCGTACAAGTTCAGGAAACCAAGCAGTACAAGGGACTCCAGGAAGACGCCGTGTGGAAGAGCATCAAGATTCAAGGATGTACTCACGGGCAACGTTATATCTTTCGAGATCCTGTATCTCCCGGAACCGCCGTCGAACTCGGCTACTGCAAGGATGAATGGGAGTACCTTGCCGCAAATGTCGCGTTGCATCCTAAGTCGTCTGACATGTGCTCGTCCAAACATTTGCACATGACTGTTTTGGACGCCAAGGATCGATCTGATAAGTGCGAGTTAACCAGCCAAATTTCCAGGAGATTGCTTAAGGCCTTGAAATTTAAGGCAACGGGCGATGGGAAATTGGTAGCAATGCCGTCGAAGGCCGGAGGACGAAAGCCTGACCGCATGATTGTTGACCTCTGTGGCATGGGCAATGGCTACGCCGTGTCCAAGTCCACTAAGGGATGCGCTCGCATTACATGTAAAGAGCTGATTGGCTCCAAGGCCGATGAGGATAGCCTTGTCGGTGCAATGAAGGAATCGTGCCGGAATGACCTGCGCACACCTGTGCTATTTGTGGCATCGCTTTTGCGATCAGGCGCTGGTCCTGGAGGTAGCGAAGGGGCTTGCGTGGGGGGTGAGAAACGTTCCGGTGGGAAGTACAAAGTTTTCAGGAGTGTCTTGAAATCTCTCAAACGCCTGCTGAAGAAGTGTGCGGAATTTTCCGACGTCTATTTTTCGCTTGACATGCCTTCTTCATGTTCATGTTGGTCTTGGCCAGAGTTGCATGCTCTTGTTTCAAGTGGCAAGGTGACGAAGGTTAAGATTGGTGACCATGTTGATGCTGGTGGCGATGGTGGTGGACGCAGGATCATGTTCTCTAACATGCCTGAGGCGGATCGTTTGGTGATGAAAATGAATGATTGCTTGGACCATGAAGCGGAGAACAGTCTGTCGCAGTGCATTGATGTGTCCTGGCGGTCGATTGCGAGGAATGTTCGCAGCCTTGTTCGAGCTCATGCTAGTGTCAGTCATGTTGCACATGAATCTGAGGACATTGCATGGCAGCAACGTCAGTGTGTAGACGCTGATGGAGGGGCTATTAGACAGCCCCGACTAAGGAACAACTAAGGTCTGACCCGACGGATCGGGGAAGGGTGTCTCTTACAGAGTACCCGGAACCGTGAAGTCGTATAGGGGTAGGTACTTCTCTCCCACGGAGGAACGACCGGTTCCCGAGCCATGGAAGAAAGCTACAATGCCTATGAACTGTCCTTCGAAGGAGTGGCCATGAAGAAGTTTTCCCTCCTGGTGGGATGATGCGGACGTTCATGAAGTTCCACACGTTTCTGCAGATGTACTCTGAGGATTCGTCGCAGAGCGTT
This sequence comes from Symbiodinium sp. CCMP2592, assembly GCA_905221615.1. Taxonomy (NCBI): domain Eukaryota; class Dinophyceae; order Suessiales; family Symbiodiniaceae; genus Symbiodinium; species Symbiodinium sp. CCMP2592. The sequence goes on along the minus strand of CAJNDT010006181.1, from coordinate 217,432 downwards.
TCGCTCCCGCCAAAGATTACGAAAGACAAAGTGGTCGACAATGATCTCATCCGCACATGGGCAGCATTCAAAGCACCTCCGCTGGTCTTGCTGTTCACGTGCGCAAATCTGTCGTCAGGAGGGGACCTTTCCATTCGAGTTCGAGAAATCCTCAAGGCTTGCTTATTTGCCGCCCCGGAGGAGTATATGAACAAACCTTATGGGGAGATCCTCGCCATGGTCATCAAGTTTGGTGGAGGCCTCAAGCACGTTGTCGCTGATTACGGAGGGAAGTTCCACGCCATCACAAGGTTTATGGTGGATGAGGAAGTGATCCGTGATGATGCAAAGCTGGCTGTGGTTGAACTGGAACAAGAAAGAAAACAAGTTCGGTTCGACTTGAACACCGCGACCAGGAATATCGTCAATGCGGACGTCTACTACAATCTCGCCGTCCTCATCAACTCCGTGGAGACGCCTTACCAGGCCGTGACGGACACAAGAATTCAACAGTGGTATACGGTGAACCAGGACTACTACCACAAGTTGCCTATGTCAGGCAGAGCACCCGACCAATCCGACTTGTTGGGAGAGCCTACGTTATGTAGGGTGTGCAAGCTGATGTACATGTTCGCAAAGCATACTGGGTATGGGCTTCGAACCTACAACCAGGAATGTGCAGCGAGCAGCGACGGCGCCGCGCCGATCAATGTCCACCAGCTGGCTTTGATGATGCGCACAATGCCTTAGGGCATGGGACACCCGCTCGCCTTTGCGATGAATTCGCTCCAGGCGTTCAGCATTTGTCTCTACGTGCTTCATTCCTATGTATCGTGGGTAGATCCAGACAGTGGAATCCCGCACTACCGATGGACTAACGACGTGCTCCCCGATTCCGACTATACCACGTATGCTTTCCTCAAGCACCATGTGGAGGCCGTATGTGCAGCTCAAGACAAGAACGGTTTCCAGTTGCCGGAGACGTTCCGTGGCTACGCCTGGAACCAATGCGGAGTCGAATCTGGATACGTGGCTGACTGCTCCACCAAACGCGCCACCTTGGGCATATGGGAAGCTGAGTTCCAACAGATGAGAGCACCGAGTCCGCTGATGCAAGATGATGGCCTATTTCCGCCCAACCTCCAACGGCATCCTAACTGGGTCTACTCATCGGGGAGAGTTGCGATGCCTACGGCAAGCAATCTCGAACCGGAAGGAATCGTGCACCCTGAACATGGAAGAACGCCGGAGCAACCGCGGGACTCTGCCGCCGGACCTCGAGCCACCCCTAGCCACGGACCAAAGAGGGCAAGGACGGACGAGGCAACGGCGTCGGCATCGTCATCTTCTGCAGCACCTCCTCCACAACAACAATCTCCACAACCGGAAGAGGAACCAACGCAACCGACATGGGAGGAAGCTCCGATCCCTGCTGGCGCTCAGGAAAGCTGGTATCACTATGTCAACATCATTGAAAAGGGCTGTCGCTCTGCTTTTCTGGCGACGATCCGTGATCGCGACGAGTACCCGCCTACCATTGACGAGACGCCAAAGTTTGTGGCCAACCACGACGTGGGGACCACGCCTATTCAGCATTACGTCAGAAGACTGGTGACCTATTTGGCAAGGATTCGTTCCGTTTCCCAAAGTGATGACAAAGGTCTCAATCTGAAGGTCTACGTGAAGCTGAGTACAAAGGCGTGGCTTCGGATGTACTCACGGCTATACCATGCGCTGGCATTGGTGTCATGCGTGCATCTTCCTTCTCCTCCAATGCTCACCTCGGCAGTGATGATCGAGGCAGATCGCGACCTTGTCGAGAGCGAATCCGTTCCGGAAGAGGCAAGAGTTAACACCATGAACACGCTGAATGGATTTCGCAATAGTTTGGGTATGGGTGGCAAACCCGATGCCGTGACTGTGACTATGCGCTCTCAGTGCACGATCCTAGTTCAGGACTTTGACATCATTGCGAGGACCAGGGGATCAACGCACACGCTGAGAGAAAACCTCAGCATGCATGGGTGGAGCGAGACTCACATCGTGAGCCCGTCGATCACCACAGGTGCCAACTACAACTTCCAAGTTACAAAAGGATCGTTGGAATCTGTGAATGTCACATTGGACGGCTTGTCCGAAGAGCAACTTGCAACCGTCACATTGCATTACCATCTGTCTCTCCAAGCGATCCTCATCGAGAATATGTCCTTTCCGATGAGTGACGTCGGTGACGGAGCGGCAATCCGTGTCAGATTGCAGCAACAGCTCAAGGAGACGTACGTTGACCCTATCATCGCAGCAGGGAAGCGTACCACGCGCCCTCCAATTGTCAACATCAACCACCACCTACGGTTCGTTGGAGCAGCTAGCAACTACCTTCATCACAAGGCTTCTCTGTTCAACGGTTTCCACGCGCTGGGAATGTACATTGAACTGGAGTTGCGGGCCCGAGCATGCGTGGTGATTCATGGATCTTCGTTTTGGTCGAGAATGTACAGCCAGATGAAGCATTCGTCGTCAGGCGTGCATTCGCCGTCAGCCGAGAAGCTGCCGGCGCCGGACTCTCGGGTCAGGTTCAAATTGGGCTACGCTATATATGAGAAGCAACTGTTCAGCGAGAAGATGGTATCAGCATGCTTCGTCGAGGCATCGAGAATCCGCTCATGGGATGAAAGTGTCCGCATTGACACAGTTGCTCACCCGTCGCTTGTCGAGATCTGGGAGGACAAGAGTGAAGTCACAACGTCCACGAGGATTTCTGTTCGTTTGTAACCTAGTGCACGTAGTCCCAAGTAGAGTGTGTAAAGTAATCACGAGAACACATGAAACATGTGTGTGAACCGCAACACGGAGGCTTAAGCAAGTCAGCCCGCGAAGTGAGAAAAGTGTGTTTGTGAGTAGAGTGGGAAGGAAGGCTTGAGAAGCCTTTAGTTTCAACATGGTAGCGGAGCTCCCTGATTCAGACCTCTTGGGAGCGATGAAGCTATCACAGGAACAACAGGTAGCTGTCGCCATGGTTTCCTTGGCTTTGGCTTTTTCGCTGATGTGTCTGGCGAGAAGCTTTGTGAAAGAACTTGTGAGAAAGGAGACGGTGGAGCGCGTAGCTCCAGCTGAGGAACAGGTGCCAGAACTCTGGTACTCACCTTACGGAGATAAGACCCACACCTCAGGAAGATGTCATGGCCTCAGGAACGCAACCAGCGTACACCGAGTACTACCATGCAAGTACTGCTGTCCCGGCGGACTCCGATCCCGGGAACAACGCACCTTCGAGTACAAGAGAACCTTTTTGGAAGCAGCAGGAAAGTACCTTTGGCTAAAAGTCTTCATGGTTGTGGTTCTCATGGGCATGTCATGGTTCATGGTGTTTGAAGTGAACGAGACCTACGGCTACCCGTTGGCCACGAACCGCATGCTGAACTACAGGAACAAGGTCCTCAGCCTCGATAACAAGAACCCCAAGAGAAGCATGTGATAAAGGAGATTACCCCAGCGGATGTTGTACCTGCCGGGATGAGCCAAGAAGGTGATCACACAGAGCTTTTCACGTTGTGGTCGCATGTACATGAGCCCAATACCAAACCGAGAACGAGAACGAGATCAACGTCACGAGCTACCTCAAGAAGACGAACGCGTACTCCGAGTTCTACAAGAACAGAAGAAAAAGAACAAAGTTGCAACTACAGTTTTCATGATGGTGATGTCACGGAGTATAACGAGAACCTAAAGAACGAAGAAGTGCCCCACGTGAACTACTACAAGAACCTTGTGTTTGAGTTGGTTTTGGAGTTTCAAGAGTACCTTGCGAAAGCAGGAAGAAGCCTTGAGCCCGTCGTGAGCTACGTCGTGCGCACGTGTCACCCAGTACTACTTCTACTTGGGACCCCGCTCGGTATGGTCACTTGGATCTACCTCTATTTTTGGGTCAGAGTTAAGCAAACAAAAAGAGAACAGTTGAAGAGGAAGTTTTCGAGAAGGAAGTTGCACAGGTCAGTTTGCAGCGTTCTTTTCAGGAAGCGAGTCTGGTTGCATGTTGTGTTGCTTTACAGTCACATGCAGAGTGCAGTTGCAATGGAGGAAGCCCTGCAAAGGCTTACGGACCTCACTGCCCAAAACACACAACAGATACAAGCACTTGCCCAAGCAATGAACAGTCAGCAAGCGCAGGCAGGTACCGCTTCACAACAACTACAAGAGCTCGCGCAGTCAGTTTCACAACAGCAGAGAGCAATTACAGAAGCAACCCAAGCAACCAACACAGCACTGTCACAACAAGCAGAGCTTACAGCAAACGCGGTTGCAGCAACAGGAAAGCTTACAGCAGACGCAGTCACAGCACTGTCGCAGCATGCAGAGTCAAGAAGGCCAGGAGAGATCGACCTCCACAAGATGATCAAATCTCCAGAAGTATTTGGCCCTACTACGTACAAAGAAGAACGTGATGGTTTTCTAGAGTTTCGATTGAAGCTGAGAAGTTGGATAGGCGCTCTCAATAACGACATCCTTGAGAAGATCAACGCAGTCGAGATGGACAGAAGAGAAGCATCATGGGAATGGAGCAAACTTAACTCAGGTGAACAAGCACTTTCAAGAAAGCTACACTCCATTCTTACCAGCTACACACGTGGCCGTCCTCTACGAACTCTAAAGCAAGTACCCAATGAGAACGGTTTCGAAGCATGGAGGTTGTTGGTGGAGGAGCATCAGCCTCACAATCGTGCACGTTCTCTACAACTACTTAACGGAGTTCTTCACTACAGGTTCGACAAGCAAAGGTCAACACAAGAAAATATCTTGAAGTTTGAGGAGTTGATTGAAGAGTACGAGAGAGCGAGTGGAGACCTTGTTGCGGATGATATGAAGATTTCTATCATTCTTGGAGGAACTGAAGGGAACATGAGACAACATCTTCTACTCAGCCAGAAAGAGACCACAAGATATGGAACGCTACGACAGTACCTCCTCTCCTACGAGCAAGCAGCAAGGTGGACTACCACAGACCTCATCAACTCAGGAAAGGACCACCAAGGACAAGCAGACATGGACGTTTCACGAGTTGAATGGTGGAAAGGCAAAGGAAAGGACAAAGGGAAAGGAAAGAAAGGAAAAGGATTCGGCAAGTCCAAAGGCAAAGGCTACAACAAAGGAAAAGGAAAAGGAGAAAGCCAGTACTACTACAAAGGCCGAGGAAAAGGAAAAGGACGAGGAAAAGGAAAAGGAAAAGGCAGAGGCCGAGGATATGGCAAAGGCGGGGGAAAAGGATACAGCAACAAAGGAAAAGGCAAAGGCTACAACAACCCAGGAGTTGGTGTTTGCCACTACTGCCAGAAACCTGGACACTACGAAGCCAATTGCAGACTCAAGCAGAGAGACATGCAGCAGAACGTCAGGAACGCACAGGAGGAAGACGAGCAAAGCGTCAGGACACAACCGACTACAGTTCCAAGCAGTAGCGCTTCAGCAGCCACAACAAGAACTACAAGCGCGAAGTCTACAGCTAAGCCAACAGTTCGGCAGATCGCGATGTACCACATGGACGACGATCCCGTCACGTACCCTGAAGTTTTCGAACTTGATGAAGACGAAGAAGAGCTCGAGATTGAATACTTTGGAAGAGTTTTGAGAGTGACGGAAGCTGAAGAGTTTGTTTTGTCAGAAGGAGAAGAGAGCGAAGAAGAACAAGAAGATCCTCTACTGAACTGGTACCTTGGACGTGAAGCACTACCACCCCAAGAAGTTCTCTCAGTGCGCGTTGTAGAGGAAGAGTTTTTCCAGGAAAGTGATCTACACCAAAGAATCGAAGTTATCCTGGACTCTGGCGCAGACGTTTCTCTTGTGCCCTCTTGGCTAGGAAAGGAAGGAACCCCTTTGAAGGTTCGCCCTTCGTCCATTCAGGACGCACAAGGAAAGGCAATAAAGACGGAAGGCAGAAGGATGCTGAACTTAACGTTCTTTGGCGACAATGGAAGCTTTTGTCGCATCCAGGAAGCCTTCACCGTTGCCTCGGTGATCAACCCGCTGATGGCCATAGGCAAGCTGTTTCGAGAAGGTTGGGAGTTGCGAGTCAACGAAGAAGAAGGTATGTGTCTTACAGATGGAAACTCAAGAATACCAGTGCATCTCCACAAGAACAGCTTGGCAGCCTACGCCTACGTACAAACTCCTTCAAGAAGCAGAGGTTACAGCAGCAACAACTACAAGATGGTTCGCACTGTTGTCCAACTCAACAAGCATGTTCAGGAAGCAGTGAACAAAGAAGAACCTGGTTGGCACAACACTGACAGCATGGTGATCGTGAAGTATGCTACCCAAAGCAGCTATGAGAACCCATCTCTCATGTATAGCCCTACGCACTTTCCGTACAGAAGCACTTTGGTGAAAGAAGAGAGAGGATGGAGAGCAGTCGAAGTTTCAAGAAAGTACTCCGAGAAGGCAGACCCTTTTGAAGAGTTTGGTGAAGGAGAAAAGGAAGTGGTTACAGCCATTTCAGCAAAGCCAATTCCACTTTGGATCCTTGGCACTCCTTACGCAGCTGGAGATCGAGCAGACCAAGAAAGCCATGGTCGTGACTACTGGAAGATGGATCTTGAGAAAGGAGAAGTTGTTCGTCACCACGTAGTACCAAGAACTGTTTTGTTCGACCCGACAGGTGTTTCCAATTGTCCTGTCCTGCTTGGAGATCTCGAGAACAGCAGATATACCCAAGGAGACTGTATCTATAGTACAGAAATCTACGAACACAGCGACGACTGGAGAGCAGACCGCCTACCTCTACGTGAACACTTTCGGTTGCCGTGGTTTGGTCAAACAAGGTTTCGAGTTAAGCCAGAAGTTGTTGAAGACCTGAAGGCAGAAGCTGCAGCAGAGGAGCTAAAGAAGAAGAAAGAAGAGCACTGCCAACGGAAAGAGGACTCAGCAGCACCACCAGCAGCAGAAGAGAGCAAAGATGAGGAGATGAGAGAAGCACAAGCAGACCAAGAAGCACCACAAGAAGTTGTTGAAGTTTTGGAGGAAAGCTTCTACCACGAAGGCGTCGAGTACACAGCACAAAGAAGCAGCCTCAAAGAACTACAAGCACTTTGCAGAGAGTACGGAGTCAAGACCACAGGAAGCAAGAAGCAGCTCTTGAAGAGACTCGCCACAGCAGTCAGAGAAGAAAGGCTCAGCACACAACACAAGGAACAACGGGAACACCACCAAGCATACCACTTAGCACCACCACAGGAACCAACGGAAGAGGAGAGAGCGTACCACAACTTGACGCACCTTCCGTATCAGCCTTGGTGTCCCCATTGCGTTGCTATGAAAGCACGAGAAGACAACCACAAGAAAGGATTGAGCAAGCCAAGCAGCTCTACGGATTCCGCGAAGCCCGTCATCAGTTTTGACTTTTGCTATACAAGCACCACAGGAAGTGAAGAGCCACCTGCAGTGACTCTTGTCGCTGTGGACAGCTGGAGTAAGGCAGTCTTGGCAGTGCCCTGCAAGAGGAAAGGAGGAGCAGGAAGCACAACACACCTCGCGGAAGCACTCGTGCAGTTCACCACGCAGCTCGGGTACAATGCCCTCGTTCTCAAAGCAGACAACGAGAACGCAGCCAAAGCACTCAAAGACAAAGTACAGAAGGTACGCAGCAGCCTTGGACTTTCTACGACACTACAGGAAAGCATTCCTTACGACCACGAGAGCAATGGAGCCGCAGAAAGAGCAATACAAACAGTACGGAGGCAAGCGAACACTATTCTCGATGAGCTCAGAGAAAGGACACAGCTTGGAATACCACACGAACACGCAGTAGTAAGCTGGGCGTTTCGACACGCCTGCTGGCTACTCAACAGGTTCGCAGTCAGTAGCTCCACAGGAAGAACGCCACAGGAAGTTATCCACGGATACCCCTACTCAGGGAAGCTTGTACCCTTTGTACTGTTGTGATGGCGAAGAGGTTGAAGATCAAAAGAAAAGGTGACAGGATATGGAACGCAGGAATATTCTTAGGCAAGACAGAGCAAGACACATGGATCGTTGCACAGCCTGATGGCATACATATCACACGCAGCGTGAGACCACTACCAGAACAGTACGACTCCAAGAGAACAAGCAGCATAGAGGTCCATACCTGGAACCTCAACACACCACTCCTTGGAGCAAGAGTACTTCCAGAGAAGAAGAACTTCCTCCGAAGGAGGACGGATTTTTATTCTCAAGTCTTGTTTTTCAACAACTTGGTTTTTCCAACCTTGGTTGTTTTCCATCCTTTTTCATGCTGAACTTTTGCCAAGCTCTGTTGTCCAGTTGCCTTTTCGGCTTCAGTTCGCTTTTCGAGTGAGGCCTCTAGAGTCCCGTCGTTTCTTTCTAGCGAGGTTCGAGCTGCTAACTTCAAGGCTTTAGCTTCGTGCACGGTGCCCCCCGAAGGGGCGCCAGATGGGAACGAGGCCTCTTGACTTGCCTCTCTCTGAGCCCTCCAGTGCCAGCAGTTCCTCTGGCTCCGCCTGGGAAGCAATAAGCTCACATCTCCACTCTCTTCAGCTTGAATGCAACATTGTGGAGAGTAGGGTGCGAGTGCTTGAAGATCGTTTGGAGCTCCTGGAAACTCAGGCACAACAAACTCAGGCACGGGTCAGCTTGTTGGAAAACTTCTTGCGCCTGCTCAGGCTTTGCTGCCGTAGGCTGGCCTAGGAAGGCATCTTTTGCAGAAAACTTTGCAACATGCAGCCTCAGTCTCTTTCTGCTGGGGGCTCCTCGACTTCAGCTTCATCATCAGGCCCAGGGGCTCGCTCTAACCTTCTCAAGAGCATAGATCGTATGCTGCTTGAGTCCAGACACAGTGTCGCTGGCTCCAGTGATCTGGAGCTGCCCTGGGAGTCAGGCATTCTTAAGGAGATATTCTGCCCGGAGCATGCTGCCCCAAGCATTCCGTCAGTGAAATTTCCTTTTGATATTCCCATTTCTTCAGCTTCGTGCCTGGGTGAAGCGGAGAAGCTCGCAAAGCCGGAGCCTCGATCCTGCAGCTTCTTCAAAGCCGTTTCTCAAAAGGTCAGAGTGGTGAAGGCTCCGATCAGCCCTCTTGATAAACGTGAGCTGCTTTGCCAGAGGTTCCATGTGTTGCTTTCGCACTCTTATTCGGGTTCTAGGCTAGGGGGGATACTTGCCAAGGAGTCTTTTGAGAAGGGAACGCAACTTGTCTCGGATGCACTTGGGGGTAAAGCCCTGTCTACCCTCCAGAAAAGGTACGGGCAATTATCCAAGTACGTCACTTGGTGCAACGACACAGGATGCATAGGCTTCCCCCTTTCTTCGGATCTTGTTCGGCAATACACCGAGTTTGCAGTGAAGACCAAAGGGCATGGATCAGTGTCCAGCAACCTTGAGTCTTTCAACTTTGCGATCTATGTCCTTGGTGTTTTCATTAATGAGCCTCTCCGGTCTGACCCGGTCCTGACAGGACGTGCTCGTCGCGAGAGATTGAACAAGCCTCCCAGGAAGCAGGCTCGCTCGTTTCTCGTTGCAGAAGTGCTTCACCTCGAGGGTTTCCTTGCATCCGAATCCAATGCTCTTTTGGACCGGTTTGCCGCTGGTTGCATGCTCTTTGCGATTTTCTCCAGGGCGAGGTTAGGCGACTTGAAGTCCGTGTCAAGGTTCACGCTTGACCTTGCAGAGCCATCTGCAGACTGCGCCGAAGGGTTTTTGGAGTGTTACTCTTATAGCCATAAGACTAAGTCTCTTAGCAATGCGCTCGGCTTCAGGTTGCCTCTTGTGGCTCACGTTAAAGGACTGGGGCCTCGCATCTGGGGGCTTGACTTCTTGGAGGTTGCACGGCAAGTGGATCAAGACCTTCTTCAGAAGGACGATGGTTCCGCGCTGTTGTGTGTGCCCACGTCTGTGGGCTCCTTGCTCAACCATCCAATCAAGAATGAAGCCTTCGTGGTGTGGATCAATGGCATCCTTAAGGATCTCCCCTTCTTCGGAGGTCACTTCACCGGCCACACAGCAAAGTCTACCTTACTTCCTTGGTTGGCCAAATGGGGCGGCTCTGAGGATGACAGGGCCATTCTTGGGCATCACATGCCTAAGAGCAAAAGCGTAGCCACTTACAGCAGAGATCTTCAGGCTGGGCCTTTGAGGGTGCTGTGGTCTCTTCTGTGTGACGTTCGGTCTGGAGCTTTCCTTCCTGATTGCACACGCTCTGGCCGCTTTGTCCGTCAAGTCGATGATCCAGGAGTGGAGCCGGCCCTTGATGCTCTTCCTGGTTTCTCTGATGGGGCCCTCAGCCCTGACCTCTACCTCGGCGCCTTAGGTGAGGTCCAAGAGCCTGTGAGCATGGGCAGCGAGGTTGGCCCTGATGAGGAGTTGGCGTGGTACCGCAACCAAGAGCTGGAGGATGCCGACGTCGATGCTTTCATCAACGCGAGCCGTGGCAGTGAGCTTGAGCCCCGGGGTCTCTCAGACCCTCCGCCCGAAACGGGGGCTTCTGACGATCCCCATGCGGAGGGGGACCGAGATGGCAGTGGTTCAGACTCTGAATCGAGCTCGAGTTCCAGCTCTTCTTCGAGCTCTACAAGTGCTGATGAAAAGGTCCAGGCAGCAAGCGACTTAGCATGCAGATTGAGGCATCACGTCGTGGAGGGATGCAAGCTTTACCAGCATTGCAGGACAAAGACTGTGCATCGCATGCTTGAAAACTCGAGCGATGATAAGTTTGTCTGTGGCAGGCCTCTCACCAAAGACCATCGCCCCTTCAGGACCTTGGTCAAGATCACCGCTTGGGATTGCAAGCAATGCGCTCAGAGAAAGCCGATTAGCAACACCGGCGCCCTTGTCGGTGCGCTTGATGCTGCCTTGGGCAAGCGTTGACATCTCAGTGCGCTGGGCCTTCGGCGTCAAGAAAATTCTTTTAACGTGCTGTGCTAACTTTCCTTCAGAAGGAAAATGGCAATGTGTTGGGCACCTCTCTGCCTAAACCTGACGCGCCTTGTCGGCTGCTGAGAAAAGAAATCGTGACTGGGTTTGTCACTCATCTGCCTCCGCATGCTGACTGTTGCGCGCGGCTTTCCGCCGCTTCCACTGACCGGTGCGACTTCATGGTCGGGTTTGTCACCCTTCTTCTTGTGCGAAGTATTACTTCACTTGAATCTTGAAGAGATCTTCTTATGAGCGGCTTCCCGCTGCATGGGTTTGACACCCATCTTTCAGAAGCTCGGGAGTTGCTTCCGGGAGTTGCTTCTAAAGTGCGTGGCTTTCCGCCACTTCCTCTTCGGAGCATGGGTTTGTCACCCATTACTCGGGAGCAGTCTCGAGAGTTGCTGCTGATTTGTGTGGCTTTTCGCCACTTCCTCTTCGGAGCCATCGCATCGTTCACGAAGCTTGGGCTCTAGGATCGTGTAGTATCAGCCATGTCCCTGCTGAAATCTGAGGCGGCATTTGAAGAACTTGCCACGGAATGTGGCCTTTCAAGTGCACAGCTGCTGATCCTGAAAGGGAAAGGTGTCTCGACGATGTCGTCATTGGCCTATGCTGTCACCACCCCGGGTGTGCAGCCTACGGAGCTTGCCCTTCGTCAGCTTTTGGATACTGCCACTCCTGAAGCTGTTTCAGTTGGTGCCTTATCATCCATTCGACGCTGTGTGTTTGAGTGTCAGACTTGTGTTGTGCAGCAACTTAAGCTCTCAGTCGAAGGGCATGAGGGAGACAAGAAGTACGACCTCCCGCCTGCTGAACGCACCAGCCGCATTGCCGCTCAAAAGACCAGGCTTGTCGGTTTTGAGTTAACCGGCGCGATGGAGTGCGCATACTCCTGCTACACTCTTGTGGGCTCCATGCTTGAAGCCGACTCACCAATTTACTTGGAGCCCCATAGGTTCATCACCAGGCAACAGGAGGTTTGCAGAGAAAAGCCCAAGCGTGAGATCGTGCTCGATGGGGGCACCAAGCTCACTGTTCGTGATCAGCAGAGTCGTGATCGTTGCCAGATCACCAATGAACTTCAGCTCTGGCAGGCTCTTACACGTCGGAGCTTAGCCTGTGACCTTATGGGTGCCATCAGCTTCCAGGTGCAAGAATCTTGGCACCGCTTTCTGTTCGATCGCATGGCTCAGCCTCCCCCTCCGAGGTGCAGCAAAGTTTCCATGGAGCAATTGTTGAGGGCTGATCGTCAGGCTTGGGTTCAGTTGGCTGAGACGGTTAAGACGCTTAAGAGGGATAGTGCTGGCGTGTTGCCTCTTGATGCTGCCTTCCCGGGTCTTCGCACTGACCCTGCTGTCCTGTTCAACCTCCTTCCTTTGAGGTCGCCTGATCCTCCTCAGAAGATCCCGAATCCGGATAAGGGCAATGGTAAGGGCCTTGATAAAGGTATCAAGAGGGACTCTGAAGGCCAGCCTCGCAAAGAGTCCCAGCTTCCTGATGCCCTCAAGAACATTCCAAACCTTAAGAAGAAGACCTCGAAAGGCAAGCGACTTTGTTGGGCATACAACATCAAAGACAGGGGGTGCAGCCATGCTGAGGCTGGCAAAGCTTGTCGCTTCGGTCTTCACTTGTGCATGCGCTGCGAGAAGCCTCACCCCCAGTTCGAATGCCCTGCAGCTTCTGCTTCTTGACTCTCGCGCGAGTCCGGGGAGACCTGCACTGACGAGGCACCTCAGGTACCGGCTCCTTGTGCAAGCTCCCCTATCCCCATCTTAGATGACATTTTTCCTTTGCTGCCTGACAAGGTTGATGCTTCTGCCGAGGTTAAACATCCGGCCGAGGAATTTTCGCTGGGTGTATTGACATCTGGCACCGCTCCTTCGCGCAAGGACGTTTTGCATCTTTCCACACTTCTTCCTCTTCCCTTTGATGCTCCTCAGCCTTCTCGGGATTTAGGTAGTGCCGGTCAATCGTGGACCACGGGTCTGTACACCAAAGGTGGTATCACGGCCCTTCGATCTAATGTAAAATCCTTTCCATTTTCGTCTTCTCTGCTTTTTGCTTTCATCAGAACCATCAGTCCTTCCTTCGAGTGCACCAGTGCTGCTCTCTTTGTCGACTCGCAGACAGCCCTGCATCGCGACAGCTACAACGCGCACCTTCCCAATCTGTTGATTGGGGTCAACTCCTTCTCAGGTGGCCAACTTTGGCTTGAGGGAGAGGGACCTCATCCAGTGACCGATCCTTCAGGTGCCCAACTTCCTGGACAGCTGCACGAGGTCTCCCTCAGTCATCTCACTTTCGATGCTTGGAAACACAGACACTGCACAATGCCTTTTTTGGGGTCTCGCGTAGTGGTAGTCGGGTTCTCGGTTGCTAGACACGAGTCGATGCCTCTGGCTTGTCGCAGTGCTCTTGTATCCTTGGGTGTGCCCTTGCCTTCCATTGAGTGTGGTACCGATGGTGCTCCTGTGCTGGAGCCTCTTCCGCCAACTGTGCAACCCTTCTTGGACAGAGTTAAACTGCGTATCTCTAACCGTCCCTCGAGTGACCTAGCATTCCTTGAAATCTTTGCCAGGCATGGTGGTGTGTGTGCGGCTGTGCGCAGCCTCGGCATGCAAGGCTTTGCAATCAATCGTCATCCCCGAAACACTCGGGCTCCTGTTGTTCCGTTGGATCTTTCCACTGACAGCGGCATTTCGCTTCTGCGAGACATCCTTTCGAAGGATAATGTTGTTGCTGTGCACATGTCACCTCCTTCCAACTTCAGTGACCTTGCAGTAAGCATTTACACGGAGTGTTGCGCCAATGGTCTTCTTTGCTGCCTTGACGCCCCGTGCAGCTCCAACCTTTGGAAACTTCGTGACCTCCGGGGTGCCTGTCCGCAAATCTCCACCCACTACAGTCCTTGCTTCGTGCACGACGGGCTGTGTCAGCATAGGCGCCTGCTTCACAACTTCCCTGCACTGTCAAGCCTTAGCTTTCCGTGTGGAGGGGGATGCAAACCACCAAATCCGGCGTTGCCTTTGTCTTCGTCCCCTGGTCAGCTTTGTGCCATGGCAGCAAGGGCCTTTGCTGTTGAATTGCAACACCAGGGTGCTCGGTTTCCAGCAGCAGAACTTCAGGAGCTTGGGCTCCCGTTGGCACGAGCCGCTCAGGTTGCCTCCGGAAAGCAACCCAAAGGCAAACGTGTTCCGCCTTTGGTCTCTGAGTACAAGTCCATCATCACGGTCACTGGCCCTTCTTGTGCTATGCCCCCGAAGCAACTCTCGGAAGATTGGGCCATTCCTGATAAAGTCTTGTGCAAGCCCTCCTTAAAGCGGCTACCCAAGACCGCCAAGCTGATTCGCACTGTGCCGTCTGCTGGGGGTCCCTGCAGTGCTACTCGACAACTTGGTTCTGATAATTCGGGTTTAGCCCCTTCTGATAGTTCGGGTTTAGCCCCTTCCTCCCCTGTGGACGACTCCTTAAAACCTGGCGCCCTGCTTGATGCCTGTTCGAAGCCTGGCGATGGCCACTCTCTTGGCGCAGCCCCGCATGAGGAGCGAACTTATGGTATCGCGTGGACCCCAGAAGAGTTCGTCAAACAGGCTCGCGGAGCTCTACACCCCAGGCGTATCGAAAATGGTGTGCCAAAGATTTTAAAAGAGACCATTGTGCGATGCGCCCAGGAGTCACCTGCCGACCTTGCCAGGGAACGCACTGCTACGTTGAGGAGGTGGATGCTTACCTCCGAGGAGGCGGCATCCCGTGCAGATCCCTCCGACATGCCCGACCACTGTGCCGCAGTTCTTGGTAAGAAATCTATGAAGGTCTTCAAATCGCTCCTGACTGAGGCCGAGTACCCGGACACAACCTTGACCAAGGACATCTCAACTGGGTTTAACCTTCTAGGCCCCATACCCGCATCTGGAGTCCTTCCCTCTAAGGTTTCCGCTGCCTCGCTTACCGTTGAGGATGTTCGTGCAGCCACTCCCCTTGCCAGGAAGGCCATCCTTGCCTCTACCAGAGAAGGTTTCGACCGCGAGGTGGCTGAAAGTGTTTACCAGCTTACGAAAGATGAGCTTGCGAAAGGGTGGCTTAAAGGACCTTTTAAGGAATCGGACATCCCCCCGGATGCCATAGTCACTAGAAGGTTTGGGATAGTGCAATCCTCCACCGATGCCAAGCTAGGGTCAATCAAGAAGGTGAGACCAATCGATGATTACACGGAATCTCTTGCTAATCTCACAAACAGTGCTAGCGAGACGATCTGCCCTCACGGGGTGGACGTTGTGGTCGCAGCATTGTGCCTTCGCATCAGGTCGGCCCGGAAACTTGGCAAGCGCGAGCAACTTGTTCTTAGGACGATAGACCTTAGAAAGGCCTATAAGCAACTTCCTTTAAGCACTGAAGCTTTGTATGATTCTTTCATAGCTGTGCTTAACCCTCACAGCATGGAAATTGAAATATACCAGACAGTTGTGCTGCCCTTCGGCAGCAAGCCGGCCGTTCAGGGATTCTACAGAACTGCCTTCGGCCTTTGGTGGATCGGAGTCCGGAGCCTGATCCTGCCATGGTCTCTGTATTTTGACGATTTCGTCTTACCCTGCTCGTCCGACGAGCAAAAACATCTTGACTTAGTCCAGTCAACATTTTTCAGGATCGTTGCCTGGGAAACGTCCTCCGAAAAAGACAGTGGTTTTGATGCAGTAGCCAAAGTCTTAGGAGTGCAAATATCCTTGGCTGATTCTAAGAATGGATTGATCTCAGTCCAGAACACCGAGGCCCGCAAACGCGAACTCTGCTCATCCATCGATGAGGTCCTGACCCGAGGCTTTGTTGGCCAAAATGAGCTTCTCTCTCTACGAGGGCGACTCCTGTTCGCCGAGAGTCAAATCTTTGGACGATCAGCTTCGCTTCACATGCGCAACCTTTCGCACTTCTGTCAAAAGCACGGCAGACTTGTGGTTAGTGCTAGCTTAAGGGCCTCCTTGACTTTCTTGAGGGACCGTGTAGTTCTTGGCAAACCAAGGTGTGTAGACTCGAGTCTTCGACAAGTGTATCACGTGTACACTGACGCTTCCTACGACGATCAAGGGGGTGGCCTTGGTGGTTTGGTTTACGACTTTAAGGGTCTGTGCCTTGCCTGGTTTAGTGAAGTAGTCACCTCCAAGGACCTTGAGATCATCAACCCTGATGGTAAACTTACCTTGATCTACGAGCTAGAAACCCTTGCCGCGGTCTTGGGTGCCACCCTAATCCCTAACCTGCGCCACTGTGACATTGTGCTCTTCGTTGACAACGAAGCTTCACTGGCGGCTCTCATCCGAGGACAATCCGATTGCCCTTTCGTGCAGTCTCTTCTCTCCCGCCTCTTTCAGGCTGAAGAAGAGCGTGATCTTGCGATCTGGTTCGAGCGTGTTCGCAGTGAAAGCAATCCTGCAGATGCCCCTTCGCGGGGCGACCACAGTTTTCCCGCCTTTTCCAGGCGGCGCTTCAATGTGCAATCCTTGCTGACCGATCTTTGCGGTTCTCTTCAAGGGGGGGCCTCGCAAGGTACCGATCTGTCAGCTCCCACTGCGAGTTAAAACGAAGACTGTGTCCGAGTGTTGCCTGCCGCATTTGATTATCAATTCGCAAATATATTTGTGATTGATTTTTCATATATCTCATTTATAAACAAGACGCAGAGAATAAGAAGAACTTCCTCCGAAGGAGGACGGATTTTTATTCTCAAGTCTTGTTTTCAACAACTTGGTTTTTCCAACCTTGGTTGTTTTCCATCCTTTTTCATGCTGAACTTTTGCCAAGCTCTGTTTTCCAGTTGCCTTTTCGGCTTCAGTTCGCTTTTCGCCCACCCTCCTCACCCTTTGGCTTTTCGCCTTTTTCCTTTTGCCAGTTTCACTCCTTGTTCTTTATGGCCTACCCCTGCCGTTGGGCCTCGCAAGGTACCGATCTGTCAGCTCCCACTGCGAGTTAAAACGAAGACTGTGTCCGAGTGTTGCCTGCCGCATTTGATTATCAATTCGCAAATATATTTGTGATTGATTTTTCATATATCTCATTTATAAACAAGACGCAGAGAATAAGAAGCAAAGACAACGACCACAGCTAAGCATCCTGCCCCCTGTTGCCGAGGAAGAACGCGAACAGCTCGAGAACGACGAGGCCGCGAGCGACCCTCCGAGTTCGGAGGATAGCAGTGAAGAGCAACAGCAAGCACTTGAAGACAGAGAGGAACAAAGCGAAGGCAGCAGCATGAGTGTGACGAGAGACAGAAAGAGAAGAGCCGAGGTTGATGATGACACCCTTTTGGAGGAACTCAGAGCAGGTGAACCACTCACAGCCTCAGCAGAAGCACTTTCAGCACCAGCTGAACCAAGAACAGAAGCAAGCAAGCACAGTCTTGAGCCTGAGGAACCAAGCTCACCCAGCAAGCTAAGAAAGCAGGTCAACAGAGCAGAGGAAACAGACGGTTACCTCAACATGCCTCATGATGATGAAGTCTACGAAGCAGATGATGAGTTTTTGTACGAGTCGGAAGAAGAAGAAGAGGAGACAGAGAGTGAACCAACGGAAGTTTCTACCAAGGTCCCTGTCGAGTTCTTCGATGAGGAGAAAGGACCACCGAATGTGGATCCAGATTTTCTTCAGAAGTTGGATGATGAAGCTACAGTCAAAGAAATCAAGAGGTTAACAAAGATGGGAGTTATTTCTTTGGTTTCTACGGACCCTCAAGAAGCAACTGAGAACGTACCTCTGGTAGACTCAGAACAAGAACTTCACAAATGGTTGACAACGAAGTTGGTGAAAGATTGGAGGTTCAGAGAAGCTACAGGTTTTGAAGTTGACGAAGCCACAGCAGGAACAACAAAGCCCAAGCAGATTCAAAGATGTTGGCAGCGACGTGCCAGGCTAGTAGCAAGAGAGTACAAGACAGAAGGAAAAAGAGAAGATATATTTTCTCCTGCGACAAGCCCAGGAATTACGAAACTGGTACCCATGCTGGCTCTCGCCAACAATTGGGCGATCTACAGTGTCGACGTGAAGGACGCGTTTCTACAAGTCCCTCAACGAACGCCTTGTTTGTGTCGAGTACCTGAAGAAGCAGCTCACGTTGTACAAGCAATGCAGGAACAACCAGAACGCAACCCTGGAACTTGGTGTTGGAAGCTAGGAAGAGTCTTACCAGGTCAACGCGACGCATCCAGTCTTTGGTCAGACTTTTGTGATGGTCTTTTGGTGGAAGAGAAGTTTGAGCGTTGCACAGCAGTTCCAGCACTTTACCGTCTTCTACGACAAGGAAAAGTGGTTGCAGTCTGCATTGTACATGTAGATGACTTGCAGTTTGCAGGCAAAAAGGAAGTCATCGAACCGATCCTCAAGAACCTCAAGAAGAAAGTGAACTTACAAGTTGAAGGACCTCTTCTGAACGAAGAAGATTACGAGAAAGGATTTTCTGAAGAGACCGTGAAGTTTCTCAAAAGGAAGTACACGTACGAACATCATGAACTACGAGTACATAGCGATAGCAAGTACGTGAAGAAACTCGTGGAGATCCTCAAGCTGGAGAAGAAGAAGGCCAAGAACTCTCCTTGTACACCAGCCAGTCAGGAACCTGACGTATCCCAAGAACTGGACGAGGAACAATCGAGAACTTACAGAAGTTGTGTTGGCATTTTGCTGTACGTGGCACACGACCGTCCGGACATCCAATTCGCAGTACGCAGCTTAAGTACTGCTATGACAAAACCGACAGAACGCAAAAGAAAGGAACTGGAGCACTTGGCGCTCTACCTCAAAGGTCAGCAGAAGCAGAATACATGGCACTTACAGGAGCAGCAAGCGAAGGAATAGGTTTGCACGCAGCAGTTCGTTTCCTTACAGGAGAACGAGTACTACTCAAAGCATACACGGACAGTTCCGCATGCCGCGGAATTACAAACCGCCAAGGAACAGGAAGAGTCAAGCACTTGCAGATCCGTTTACTTTGGTTACAAGCAGCAATACGAAAAGGCAAGCTTACAGTACATGCAGTTGGTACAAAGGAAAACACAGCAGACCTAGGAACAAAGCCTCTCAGCACGAAAAGAGTGAAGTTTCTCCTGAACATGATCGGCATGTGCAACAGCGAAGGAAGAGTTGGAGAGCAAGAGCGAGAAGAAGAAGAAAAGGCACAAGTGGTGAGAAGACTCGAGAAGATCATGAAGAACAAGAGCAGCATGTTGTTTGCACTTACAAGTTTGTTTGCGAGAACTGAGGCAGCTTACGTACAACACGTACCTTTCGCCGCAGCTCAAGAAGTAGCAAGCTCAAAAGAAGTCCCAAGCAGTCCTGGAAGCATGTCGCTTCTGGAAGTCCTAGTGACGCTCGCCATGGTGTGCATGGCGGCGGCATACTTTGTCGTCAACGAGATGAGAAAGCCGCAGAAGCACAAGAAGTCTAAGAAAGAGGAGAGAAGCAGCAGTGAAGAAGAAGAAAGCAGCAGCTCAGAAAGCAGACGAAGAACCGAAGACAAAAGAAGGAGGAAGAAAGCAGAGAGAGAAGCGAGGACTGAAGCTCCTGCCGCTCAGGTGAACTACGACGTGGACTCCTTCGACGAGGCAAAGAAAGAAGTGACAGAGAAGACAGAGAAGTTGAAGAGGGTTGAGGAAAGCCTGGAGAAGGAAAAGGAGGAGTTCAGGAACCAGAAGGCAGAGTTTGAGGAAACAGTGAAAAGGTTTTTGAAGAAGCAGAAGGAGGTGAAGGAAAAGGAAGACAAAGTTACAGAGAGAGAAGAGAAGTTAGAGAAAGACCAAGAAACCCTCCAAGAGCAAGCCAAGGCCTTAAGCGAGAAGGAGACAGCCCTTGAAGAAGCTGAGGAGAACGTCAAAGCAAAGGAAGCAGAGGTTGAGAAGAAGAACAAAGAGGCAGAGAAGAGAGAGAGAAAAGCTCAGGAAAGAACCGTCGGCTACGACCAAGAGAGAGAAGAGTACGCCAAGAAGTACGTGGACGACGCAAAGAAGGACTTGGAGAGAGAGCTTTCAGTACTAAAGCAAGAAGAGAAAGTAAGGAACCAAAAGCTCGACGACCTCCAGTACGACTACAAGAGCCTCAAGGACGACTACCAGTACTTCAAAACTTACTCGCAGGAAGTGGACGCACTTCTACTTGCAGCTAAGGACAGGATCGTGAAGTACAAGAAGAAGGTCAGAAGCCTCAAGGAAACCATAGGTGCAGTCTTGTCAGGAAGTGAAGGTGAAGAAGAGACAGACGAAGCGTACAAGACCAAAGCAGAGGAAGAGAAAGAGAAAGCAGAGGCTAAGGCAAAAGAAGAAGAGAAGAAGAAAGGAAAGAAGCCAAAGCAGGTAGAGACAGAAGAGCCAGAAGAGAAGCCCTCAAGCAACCAAGGAGACGAGAACACCTTCGACCCGAACGACATAGCCGAGTTCACGCAGCTTGGTTACGTGTGGGAGTTCAACAAGAAGACGCAAGAGTACCGCGCGAAGTGCGAGGACAAGAAAGGAGCCGCAAGAATCAAGAACGCTCCGGTGAAAGGCCGCCTCCTTTGGAACAAGGTGACGGAGTGCTACAGAAGGCACAACGCTTGGTTTACAGACGGAAAGGAATTGGATAAATTCCTCGAGACCAAGGAGAACGAGAAGATCGAGGAAGAGGTGCAGCGACGCATCCACGCGAAGGGCAAGTACGACAACCAAGGAACGAAGGGAAAAGGCCCTTCCTGGGACGACGGACAGAACGACAGTTGGTGGTACAACGAGCAGTGGAACAACGAGAACTGGAGCACCACCGACGACGGCAGCAACTGGTACGAGAACGCGAACCCACAGAACAAAGGCTACTGGCAGACGCCAGAAGAGTGGGCACAGCAGAACCAGTGGGAGCAGTGGACACCCAAAGGAAAGAGCAAAGGCAAGAAGTCCAAGAACTGGGTACAGACCCAGTGAAACGATCCCGAGAAGGGATGATCGAGAAGGTCAAGCAGTGAACGCTTGTACATATGTACATAGCTAAGCAACGTAAGACTTGATGTATATTAGCACAAGAATTCATGTACAAAGTGTGAGCAAATGTATAGACGTAGCAAACTGGGGCAGTAAGCCTAGGTAAGCTACAACCTTCCAAAGTCTCACAAGAAGTTTCACACGAGGCAGGTTAGGAAGGTACAAGGGCCAGAAGAGGCAAGAAGCCGGAGAAGCCAAGAACAAAGAAAAGAAGCCCGAAAGAAGAAAAGCCCGTAGGCTACGTAAGGGCAGAAGGAAACCGGGGTACGGGCCTCCCCGCAAAGAGTCCATAGGCTGGACCTAACTAGAACGTAGCTGTACATACAGAGTAGGTTTTTCAGGAAGGCCAATGTACAGACATAGAAGGCCTAAGTAGCAACAGGGCAGGAGTGCAGCTAGGTAAAAGACCAGGAAGAACGGAGACGAAAGTCCCTAGCAAAAGCACTGTACAGAAAGCCCTAGCAGTTTCCAAGAACACCCTAGGAACCCGCAAGAACTTTCTGAGGCGGGGTGTTCGTTTGTAACCTAGTGCACGTAGTCCCAAGTAGAGTGTGTAAAGTAATCACGAGAACACATGAAACATGTGTGTGAACCGCAACACGGAGGCTTAAGCAAGTCAGCCCGCGAAGTGAGAAAAGTGTGTTTGTGAGTAGAGTGGGAAGGAAGGCTTGAGAAGCCTTTAGTTTCAACAATTTCGCAGACGTGGTTCACGGGAGAACAGCAGCAGCAAATCAGGTCCGGTGCCCAGGGCGACACAGTTGCTGAATCGTCCGCGGTTACTTGGCAGGACTTTGACATCGCCATGACCGTTCCCGAAGCCTACTACGACAACAGGCACTACTGGTTCCGGATCGACACCTACGCAACCGCAAAAACCGGCTACGTCAAAGGGAGAGCGTTCTATTGCCCTGGCTGTGACGCAATGAAATTGGCTGAGTGCTACGCACAAGCCTTCTTCAAGCCGACGGGGAACGGGTATCCTGGACACTGCATTGGGTGCGCACACACTTCAGCTTTGAAGGTGCAGCATCACATCAACTCCTTCAACGACTTAGTCGCGTCCCAGAAATACACCTTGGCGTGCGCAAAGCACCTCTATGACTTGAGGCTTCAGTTTGTGGACCCTCGCATGGACATCAAGGAGTTCCTCAAAGCGTGTGCGGAAGTGACCTACGAAGACATAGGCAAAACGGTTTCTCACTACGGTGGTCTCCGGATTACAGCCAGTCAGGCCATCGAGTACGCGGCATGGGGAAAGGCCAAACAGTTGGCATGGGACAGAGGATGCGATTCCGAAGGGAAGACATGCTACATCTGCTACTACGATGCCGGGAACTGCCCCTACGCTGGATTCATGAGAATGCTTTTGACTCCGGAAGAGCGCCAAGAATGCTACAGAGGGTCAGCCTTGCCCAAGGAGGAACTCTTGGGCGACACGATGGAGCTGGCACTTGGGCTTCTTACGATTGCGATGAGGTATCCAAATCATTTCCCGAATTGGGGTGGCCTTGAAGGGGCAAATGCGTGCGTGAGGGGGATCGAAAGATCATTCTTCCGCTATGCGTCGGCCGAGGCTATCGAGCTTATCACGGTTGACTCCCCACGCAAGAGGACACCGCCCAAGAAGAATGAACAAGTCGCTGAGATCGTCAACAACTTGTCCGCTGACCTCGTGATTGATTTCACAGGGATCGTCGACGGTGATGTCTACCCCGTAGAAATCGCAAGGACCGACGAGACACAGGCCGCTGACAACGTCACGGGCGATCCGGGGGTCTCTGTTGCACCACCAATACCTACACAGGACGTTGATGTGGACGCACAACCTGAAGAAGAACAGGGTGCTGAAGAACCTGATCCCAGGCAGATGATTCGTGAAGGACTCGTCGCGCAGCTTCAGGACTATGTGGGAATACTTGCTCAGGGCGAAATGTCGGTCGGGAGCAATAGTTTCACGTTCTGCGTTGCTTGTGGCAGTGAATCACATCATCTGTCCGATTGCACGGAAAACGCTGCAACACGAGATCTGGTACTTCGAAGCATTCAGGTCATCAAGGACAGTCTTCTGTCTTCGCTATCCACGTCGACCACCTGCACAACAAGCGGAGCCAATGGACGTTGATACCACAGACCATGTGAGCGTTGCTTCCTCGGACCGACGACCCAAGGCCAAAGCCCGACCGCGACGCGGAGGCGAAGCCGTTCGGGGTGATGTGGTCTTGATCCGTTACGAGAACAAACACAACCTTTGCACGGAAGTGGAGAACCGTCGAGGCCTACATGACGCTTGTGGTGTACCGCTACGGGACATGGGACCCGAGAACAGTCAGCGGGTGGTGGATCTCATTGAGCAGCTTTCGGACCATCGTGACCGACGACTGCCTCAACGAGGAGATCGTCCAAGCTTCGAGTATGATGAGAATACTCAGGAATGGGCAAACCCAGGCTACGAATCCATCGGCGGCGGAAGGCCAATCCGATGCGGAATTCTTGACCTGGTCCCGACCAAGGGTGCAAGCTTCATCAACAACCGATGGGACATCGTGAATGAAGTTGTCCTTCGCAACATCACCCATCATCGAAGAAAGAACGCAGATTGGGCGCTATCATGCATTCAGTCTGACTTGCGTCACAGAATTGCCAGGCGCCCAGGTTCAGAATGGCTTGACAATAGGTGCCAAGTGGCGTTCAACAGCGTCATTCGATGTGATGAAGGAGGGTGGGTGCTGATCGAGGACTTGGTGAGGCAAGAGCAACTATGGACCCATGAAAGCAGACGCATCACCGAAGCGGTCTCAAGGACCGACGAGTACCAAAGGAAGAGAGTGTACAATGAAAGACTGCAGCTATTGTTCCAAGGGGATATGCTTGCAGCCACGAAACGCCACAAGGCCAAGATCCGGCTACAGTTCCTGGGTGTGAGAGTGAAGAACCCCGGCACAGAGACTCTTGGGTCTGCGAACTCGAACATGTTGGTGTCAGTTCCAGATCAGATCACAGAGATCCAGAACAATGACCGTTGCCGACACAACCAGAGGTACCTGAATGTTTGCAACGGCTGGGTAAAACCATGGGCCGTTCGGGCCACAAGTGGTCACTCTACGCACTCCGATCCCCAGAACAACTTGCTCCAGTTGGACAAGGACAGGTTCGCAATATCTCCGTCTATGACCCTCTTGACACGTCTCGGGGGCGCGTTCCACGCTACGGCATGCCGCAACTTGGATTCCATTGTTCTGCAAGGCATCATGCCTGGTTCGGAGGATCCCGACGGGGACTTCGACCATCGGCGTCAATTTCGGGACAACCGAGGCGGCAGACTCCACAGTTACTGGGGGGTGTTTGCACCGTTCGACAACCGGAACGCGACGACCAAAGCTCGGGTACACGGGCCGCAAGCCAAGCACATGCCACTTGTGGTCCTCCATGTCGCTTCGACAGATCTTGCCCGAGAGGGTGGACGTATCACAGACAGCGGTATCATCATCGTTGGTCGAACGATATCGTTCCAGTTCGTGAAGGAGGTATGGTTTTGCGTCCCGAATCCTCAAGATACACATTCTTTCGCTCTGGTGGAAAAGATCTATGATGAACGATTGGAGAAAGAGATGGTGTTGGACTACTATGGATCACCATTGCTCCCTGAATTCGAGAGATATCGAACACCAAGCAAGATCATGGAACTGCTTTGCGAGATGCCTCCTGGACCCCACGACACAAGCAAGGAGCAGATAATGCGAGAGCTTACCACTGTCTTGGAGTCCCACAGGGAGAACACAGTTCGGCATCACTATATGGACAAGGGCATCGAGTTTGTCATCAAGAACTGGCGACCCGAAGATCTACGAAGAGATGAGGATGGCAGGAGAATGAGGGTGTGCCCGGCGTGCTACAACATTGTTCCAGCATGTTTTTCTCGATGTACATCCTGCTGGTCACAATTCGTTTCTTGCGGATACTACCAAGGTACTCCACAACGGGAGACTCCTACGGAGATCCCAAGTGACTTCATTGCTCAGACAATGGAGGCTGCAGCAGCAGCAGTACCCGAGGCAACCGTCGAGGAACAGGAAGCCATGGAGACAGAGACGGTTGCGGAACCTGAAGGAATTCCGGAACCATCTGTCGTCGGGGAAGACGATCCAGAACAGGAACCTGATGAAGAAATGGACACGGAGCCAGGAGAGGACTTTGATGACGAAGTACCAGATGCAGTGGCACAGGAACGACGTCCCGTCCTCATCGCCGGCCAGTCTTTGAACATCGACCCTGAGCTGCAGCTCGCCCGCGCCGCCATGCAGCCGTCCTACTACCCCGGAAAACGAAATGCCCATTGCATCGACGCCAACATGGCTGCTCTTTCGTATATGGCATTCGTGGTGTGCAGAACCATCTACAAAGCTTGGTCAGGATTCGCGAAGTGGGCGATTATGCCGTTGTTTCAGATGAAAGAGAATTTCGCACATGGCCAACGCTATGATGTGCTCGGCAAGTGGGGAACATTGGCTGAAGTGGACAGAGAAACAGGTGTGAGTAGGGATGTGACTGATGAGGAGATCATTCGCTTCGCCAAGGAGCCTGAGAACCTCAAGTCGTATGATCCCAACGGGACTTACACTTTGAAGCGCTTCCGGACGAACCAGATGCTCTCGTTACTGACGCGGGGAGCCAACATGATGGGAATCGGCAGGGGCAACTTCAATCCTACCACGTACTTGAAGAGTGACAAGGATGAAGACGTGAAGGCGATGCACTTCTGTTGCCTGAACGTCCTTTGCGAAGTTATCCCGATGGTGACAGGACATCAACAATTTTCGGTACTACGACCTACGCCAACTGGACCGGTGGACTTCCTGTACATCGACCCGGTCGGCATCCTCTTGACTCACGCTGATCATTCAGTCCAGACCATTGGATTGCTGGTGGACCACAACGTGCAAATGCCTGCACATTTCTTGGACAAACTGGTCAAGTCCAGAGTTGAGAGACAGCAACATCCGAACGTTCGACGTCCTGAAGCACTACATCACATCTCGGCCGAAGAGTATCTCCCTCCGGGTGGTACTTCCATCATGGACACGCCCGTCACTACGGAGGAACGTGCAAGCGCTTCTTCGGCAAAGGGACCTTCAAAAGGGCGTGAGAGAACCGGAGGTGAACAACATGGAGGCTGGAACTCCAATTCCTACTATGACTACACCGCCGGCAAAGGCCGAAACAAAGGCAAGGACAAAGGAAAGCAGAAGAGCCAGTATCCAGAGGAGAACCTCCGGCCCTGGGAACGCGATCCTACGTCCACGCGAAGATGGAGGTGAACCAACGCATGATCTACCTCATCTTCCAGTTTGTGACCTCTGAGCTTTCCACGTGGAATCCCATCGCGAATGCTTCTTTCTTCGGTGACGCCTGATTCGTTTGCCATTTCAGGGGATCGTTACCGACGTAGGCAAGTGTCACAACGTTTCTAATTGGGATGCAAAGCTCTGATCCTTATGTCAAAGTTGCGGCGGAACAATTTTCTGATATTCCTATCGTGCCATCTTCCGGTTGAGCAGCGTCGGAGACGCAACTCATGGGGGGTGCGAGCGGACTGCGATGCCTTGTCAAGTTCTAAGGTGTCACTATAAGAGCTGTGAGCAAGACCGTGTAAAGTGCAAGGGAAGAGGGCACGCTACGCGTCCCTCGTCTCTAGGAGTAGGCTTGTGGTAGTGCTACGCACACCGCATTGCCTATCCAACCTTTCTGTATGACCGCCCATGCAACATTGGCTCAAGAATGAGCACAAGCTCTAGAAAGCATTGCCCATAGCTAAAGTGCTATAGTCTTCTGTGATTCCCTGAGTGGACAGAGCTATCCCGTGCACAGACGATCCACCGCCGGCCGTGAGTGTGCAAAACGAGCGAACGCTGGATCTGCCTGCATAGGAGTGCGTGTGTGGAAGTGGAAGTAACAGTGATCCAG
Source organism: Symbiodinium sp. CCMP2592 (assembly GCA_905221615.1). NCBI lineage: Eukaryota > Dinophyceae > Suessiales > Symbiodiniaceae > Symbiodinium > Symbiodinium sp. CCMP2592. Next base: position 190,607 of record CAJNDT010006181.1, on the reverse strand, counting down.
TCTGTAGAGGGCAACCGCGCCATTATCCAATATAGCTCTTTGTGGGGTGAGCGACAGAGAACATCACCAAGATCAAATCCCCACGCAATATATATATATATATATATATATATATACACACACATACATGCATACGTGTATATACACACATACATACATGGATACAGATACAAACATATAGACCTGTACTTCCACACATACAAGTGCAAACGCACACACATGCATACTTGCATGTATTAATATATCATACCCTACTTGATGTAGCATAGCATATCCTATCATGTATCATGTCGTTTCATGCCATGCCACACCATGTCTATAGGTATTGTGTACACATGCATTATCACCCCCTTCTCGCCCACTTGCCCTCGAACCACAAATCCGAAACCGTGCAAGGGTAAGCCTGGTTGCTTTCCTTTCTTCGCTATGAACCAGAAGAGGAACAATTGATTGTCAGGAACCCTAGCTTAGACATATAGCCAATTGCCGTGAAAATCCACGAATGTCTCACACCGATGCAGCAGCTGCTTGCAAACTCCTTGTCGGTGCCGTGATCTCATTCCTTGACTACCTGCCTATCTTTTATCTACCTATTGAATCTTCAACTCGGTTTGTCTATCTAGAGTATAGATGATATACATAGGTGTATGGTTCTGTGGTTTATGTGTCTGTATATATATTATACAGTGTATAATATATATACAGACACATAAACCACAGACCCATGCTAGGTTGGGGCTTTCTAAACCAGCAAATACATCTACTCCAACACAATACATTAACGCACGACGCCTTTCTGAATCGAGAATGGTAGGCACCGTAAGCCACTCATATTCGTGCCTGTTCACAAGGTCAATCTTTCTAGATCCAAAGTTCCCTAAGTTCCCTTATCTGGTTTTGCCCTAGAAAGTCATCCTAACCCGGGCTTACCCGACCCTGCAAGGCCTTCAAAGAGATTGATAAGACGCTCGGGCAGATGATAGTTAAGCTGGGTTGTCGGAGCTAGGTCAAGTCAGTAAAGTCTAGTTGCAATGGAGTATACGTAGCCACGAGAACAACTCCCCTCTCTCTCTCTCTCTCTCTTTCTCTCTCTCTCTCTGCATGTGCCTGCCTTCTTGTCCGTGTCTGTGGTCGCTTGCTTCGCTGCGATCGCCTTGATACTTGTCCCTTGTTGTCCGTGGGTGCGATCACTGCGATATTGTTTTCAATCTTATCTGGCAAGCCCTCCTCTCTCTCCCTCTTTCTCTCTCTCTCTCTCTCTCTCTCTTTTTGTCTTTCTCTTTCTCTTTCTCTCTCTCTCTCTCTTGCTTTTTGTCTCCGCCCTTGAACTTCCTACTTCATTGATCTCTCTGTCACTTTCTCTCTCTGTCTTGCATTATTTTCTTTTGTTCCTCTGAGTTTCTCTAGCTCCGGTCTCTTCTGTTCGTTGCAGCAGCAGCTTTGCAGGTGAGTTCCACCGATCCCCACGTCATGCCGGTGCTTTTGTTCCTGGGCGGCAGCAGAAGCCTCCTTCAGAGGATGATGCTTTGCTTCGAGCAAAGACGCTGGTTCTTGGCAGCCAGCTCTCACAGGAGTCGCTAAGCAGCACGCTGGGTCACCAGGGCACCTTCCAGACCCCTCCCCGCAATCCGTTGCACCATGCATACTCAGCAGACGCCCAGCCAGCTTTTCCTCAAGCCACTCCGAGCTCCGAGGGCGGCAGCCCACTGGAAACCCCAGGCAGTGCCGCCACGCCATCCCCAATTCACCCCGAAAGTGCTCCAAAGTCAAAGGCTGCAGTGCTGGCTCTGAAGGATCAAGTGACTCCCAAGGCAAAGGCTTTGGCTCTGAGGGATCAGGCGACTCCCGAGGCAGCTTTGGCTCTGAAGGATCAGGCGACTCCCGAGGCAGCTTTGGCTCTGAAGGATCAGGCGACTCCCGAGGCAGATCAGGCGACTCCCAAGGCAGCTTTGGCTCTGAAGGATCAGGCGACCCCCGGTGCCCAAGCAAAGGCTGGGGCGGCTATTGTTCTCCAGACTCCACCAAAGGCTCCACCGGCCAAGGCAACGGTGCAACCCAAGAGCAAGGCGGCCCCAACAGCTCCCCAGAAACAGGAGCCAACCATGTACGAGGACGGCACCTATTGGAGGACAGAACTATGTAACTAAGAACTCTTCTCTTGGTGGTAACATAGACGGGTCAGTAGTTGCCCGGTAGCCTTGAAGCTGCCAGGATGAAGCGATGGACCAACAACAAAAAGTGCAGCCCTGAAGTCTTAAAGATGTTCCAGGATTCAAGCAAGAGTTGCCTGACTATGTATAGAGCATATCACCTGATCACCTGTGTGTTTGTGTGTGTGCGCTGTCTATAGGTTCTGTGCGGGTTTGGGTTGCGAGGCTGTGTATTCTTGGGTGAGCGGGTGGTGCTGTTTCCGGACCCAGGAGAGGAATTGAGGCAGCTCCTGCTCAAGCACGGGGAGATGAAAGATGTCGAGGTAGAGGTGAAGCGCTGGCAGCTGCAGGAACAATCTGAAAAGACGAAAGGTGGCAGCCACACGGAGGTCAGCTTGTCTCAGAAAGGGTGGACCGAGCACCTTTTATGCAACAGTGCAAACATGCCTACTGCGAGATATGACCTTTATTCTTGATAAGTGAGTCATCCTGCTTTCTTGTAAGGACGATGATCAAAAACTCGAAGGAATGGGCTCGTGCACGAGGTCTCCTGTGGGTGAGCGAAGTCCATGGAGCCGAAGAATGGAAGATTCCGACGGACTTCGAGTTCGAAATGCTGAGCAAGACTGGTACGAGCACCACGCAGACCGCGGGTGGAGTGTTCGAGGACCGTGCTAGTGAGTTCGTGCAGGCTGTATGGTAACCGTGTGGTACGTCTGATTTAGTTACTTTAGTTATGTTCCTACGGGACCTCGGCAGGATCCGGATGGTAGTATGCTGGAGCCTCTTGATGGAGAAGCCCAGATGGAGGAATTCGTAACGAGCCTTGGCTATGCTATACATCACACACTGCCCCTTGCTTGCCAACCCGAGCCTGCAATAATGTGCAACCCGGTGCAGTGCTGTGTGTCGTCGACATGTTTTGGGAAAGGAGAAGGCCCCGCCACCGCCCGCATGGTGCTGCATCAAGTGCAGCATTGGCTTCCACAGCAACTGCATCGAATGCAAAGATGCTTGCACTCCCGGTTTTGCAAGCGAGCGCCGACCCCTTCAGTAGCTTGTTTGAATGTTCCAATTTCGAGTGGACGTCCTATGCTTCGTAGCAATCATGACTTGCATGTCTATATGTATATCTCAGGTATGCTTTCGCAGTATGTGGATGTGATGGGGAAAAAAATCGACAAAGCCGAGGAGCTCAAGGCATGGCTGGTATGCTTGTGCGATCAGAAGGAATGAACTGCTTCTCACGTTTGCCTTGAGCTATTAATATAACAGGAGAAGTTGGAAGGATACAAGTGTGATCGGGCCGACAGGCCAATCTTGTGACTCTGTGTATATACTGACCCAAGTCCAATTAATATCTTACCGCCCCGAGCATTCCACCTATCTTCCCTGCCAGGATGGCCGAAGAGATCGACAACAAGGTGGGTTCGATGCAGGCAGTTCGCAAGGAGCTGCAAAAGTTGCAAGATGAAGAATTCGGAACGGAGTATGTTCCGACCAGGCAGGGTTTTGAGAATGAGCCGAGTGCAAGTAAAAGGCATAAGAATCGTGAGGGTTTCTAGCTATGCTCTGGTAGAGGTTATTACAAAAGAGAGGCCATGGGTACTTTCAGGCTTGTGCCAGTCGCAGGGAAGGTTGTCTATACTGTTTGATAGCATGAATTATAATATATATATATATATATAACGAAGATGGTATACGGTAGAGAAGCAGTACAATCATAGTCTCGTAAAACTGATAGCTTTATGAATAAATAGATATAAATAAGTATATATATATACACCTAACAGTTTACAATAGAGTATATGTATACAGAAGGGACTGCCATGGGGCCTGGGTTTTTGCACGTCCAATGTTTTGCACTTTTTGCACTACTTGCTCGGTACTTGTCGTTCAGGGTTGCTTTGCATGCTTCGGAAGGCCCTCTGGACCCCTGGAAGTCCTGCAAGCCGTAGTTACACTCGCACAAGCCTTACACCCACACCCTAAACCTTCAGCAAAACCAAAAAAACCAAAAAAAAACAAACAAACCAAAAAAACCAAACAAACCAAAGAAACCAAAAAACCAAAAAAACCAAAGATTTCCGCACTAGTCTGAAGGATTCCGACTAGTGCGGAAATCTTTGGTTTTTTTGGTTTTTTTGGTTTGTTTGGTTTTTTTTGTTTTTTTTGGTTTCCGCCACGGCTGATGTGCCCGGACAACCTTCCGCTGTGGCTGTTCTTCTGCGTGTAGGGTCTACGTAAACAAGACTACTGTCTAATCTATCTTATGTTATGCTTATAAGCAGTCCGGCTGCTTATGATTCTACGCAGGCTTTCTGCTTATAAGCAGTCCGGCTGCTTATAAGCAGGCTGTCTGCTTATAAGCAATCCGGCTGCTTATAAGCAGGCTGTCTGCTTACAAGCAGTCCGGTTGCCTACAAACAAGCCTTCTGCTTAGTAGCCCTGCTTATAAGCAATATCCTGCTGTTTATAGGCACTCGTGGGCCGTATGAGTAGCTATTCTAACCCCACCCACGCGTGCGCCAGACACCAACCAAGACGGAGAACACGTTAACGCGCACCAATTGCACAAACATTACCGTAAATTTGATTTGATATCCTGACCTGTTGCATGTTTGATGGAAGAACATGCCAAGCTTATCTAGCATACCACACCACGTGAATTTGTTTGTATTCCCGGTTTCTGTTGAGTATGCAATTCATGATTTGTGGGGGGGTGCGTATGAACGCCCTTCCTTGTTTATGAACACAGACTTGTTTAGAAGAAGTGGGCATCTTATAGAAACGCTGTGTGTGCGAACAATTCAACGGTCCAAGCACCATGTAAACCATCGGGATATGTCAAGGGGAATCGCGAGGATGGAAGGCATCCAGATGGGCCTCGACCATATCTTTTGAACACGTGTCGGGTTTGTATACTATGTCATATACTGCCGCACCATGTCATAGAATAGATGCCAGGTGCTCTAGAAAGTCCGTTTTACACATGAAGGTTACCTTTTTATACGCACAAATATTGCAGACATGCGTGTAGATAAGATATCTGACCATCTTCCATCTATCTATCTGCCTATCCATGTATCTATCCATCTGTCTATTTGTCTACCCATCCATCTGTATATTCATATACATACTGGTCTCAGCATGGATGATGTCACCGACCTCTTAACCTGGCAACTTACAGACATTGTAAAACCCGGATGCAATCTATGACAGGATATGTTATGGCACCGCACAATAGACAAAGCACGTGTGTGTAGTGTATATGTTTTCGCCGATTTGCAGAAATACCGTCTTGCCACGGTCACATTAGCTGTGCGTTGTTGTGGGGCCCAGTATAGCAAGTCATTGAGAAATGCGGCTGTACTGAGATATTGCAATGAAGATTGAACTGAGTACTCACACGCCACAGCCTTCAACGAGTCAAGACCTAGGGGAATCAGAACACGGAAAGTCGGCTCTGCACCCGAGAGTACTGGGTGTTAAAGTTGTAGAATGAGCTGGAACGATGTATGAAATACTTACTCATGTTTCATATTTCCTTTCACTTCGCTTACGAGCGCCGGCATATCTGCCGTGCACTTCGTATTGTGGCAGTAGAGCGTACCATGGTAGTGCAAACACAGAAGCAGTGCATGCATAGGCTTGTGAGTGTATGTATCCTTGTATTAGTAAGCGAAGGCATGCCCGGGTTTCTGTGTGCATCGTTAGTTACAGCGCCATAAAACCAGATGTGTATAATATATGTGTTCCCCTACTGGCAGAAATATATACAGTTTTGCGATAGTCATTGGGGTTGCGGATTGGGCTGAGACGCCACATAAGCAAGACGTACTGACATACTGAAATACTACAATACAGACTCAACTGCGTAGTACTCTCGCAAACACACAGACCTTCACCACCGAGTCAGGACATCAGGGAATCAGAACACGGCAAGGCGGCTCTGCACCTTAGATTACCGGGTGCTAACGTGGTAGGTTAAAGTGTTAACATAAGCTGGAATGATACATGAGGCAACTGCTTAAATGATTCTTTCATTTCGCTTGGAAGCGGCTTAGTGGTTTGTGGTGGTAGAGCATTCCACGGTTCATGCAAATATATACAAAAATCACATGTACGGGCTTTTGAGTTTATGCTTGCTTGCATGTGTATCTGTAAGAATAAACATGCCGGCACATTCACGTATATATATATATATATTCAAGCACATACATGCCTCATAATGTTACACCTTTGTCAACAGTAGCATGCGTAAATGCATGCGCGCATAGCAAAATTCTATATGAGACCAAGAAACACAGTACTCAAAAAACCCAGGCCCCATGGCAGTCCCTTCTGGACAGGCCCCATGGCAGGCCGCTCTCTATGTATAATAGTACATGTCGTCTATGGCATATATACTACTAGATAGAGTTTTGGCCATGTCTCACATCTACCGATCGTTTCACCTGTCTATCCCATTTATATATAGCTAGCTGTGTTGCTGTCCTCCAATGCTCCTTCTCATCCTCTCCTTCTCCTTCTCTCCCTCTTTTTCTCTCTCTCTCTCTCTCTTGCTCGCTCTCCGTCTCGCTCTCCCTCGCCCTCTCCCTCTCCGCTATCCCTCTCCCTTTCTCTCTCCCTTTCTCTCTCCCTTTCTCTCTCTCTCTCTCTCTCTCTCTCTCTCTCTCTCTCTCTCTCTCTCTCTCTCTCTCTCTCTCTCTCTCTCGCTCTGTCTCTTCTCCTTCTCCTCTCTGCTCTCCTCTCGTCTCTTATCTTGCCTCTCTCTGCTGGCCAGGGAAAGCAAAGCGCATCTGATGAAGCAGATGGCTTCCGCAACCCGTGCTGATGTTGCCCTGAACAATGTGCTCTCGCGGGCCAGGCTGGTATGTTCCATGAAACCCATACAGCATAAACCTACTGGCTGCTTATAGAATTCCGAATTGCCTGCAGGGCTTTGAAGCCTCCCAAGAAGGCCGGGGCGAAGGCCTCGCCGAAGACCAAGGAAGTGCCAAAGAAAGGAAAGAACAAGCGCTCGGCTTCGCCTCCGAAAAAGAAGGCGGCTAAAGCTGAAAAGAATCGCAAGCTCGGCAAGCTGAAGGCTATGAAGCTCCGTGGGAAGGCTAAGAGGAACGCCCGCAAGTGAGCGCATGATCGGGATGCCGAGTTTTGACATGTTTAAGTGGTGGGATGCTTCAGTACTCATGATACAACCAATGTTCGAAGATAATTCGTGCTGATTCAGAATCCCACTCAAAGCTTTTGTTGCGATGGCCCGGGCCTTTATGCAAAAGGAGGCCACATCTCTCTGAGCTTGAGGAAAGCTGCTCGTGCACAAAGACGCCTACCTTTGTGGTCGGGAGGTTTGATACGCCTTTGCGAAGCTGCCAGTGTTAATTGTAGCTATCCTAAACAAAACTTTCTATTTGGAGGAGCCGTGTTGACTGGTACATTGCACCAAGCCCAATCTGTTGTGCAACCTCTTGAAACCTTACAGGTGGCAACTAAATACCGGTAGCCTGGTGCCATTTCCCAGCAGCAGTTGATATCGCATAGCCTGGGCCGTGGTAGCTGCTCACGCATGATTCTGCTTTCAATATGCCAGGGGCAATTGGTGGCCGCCACAACAGTGCACCAGGCCAGGGTCGGGCATGAGGTCGTTAGCGCAACGATGCTGACATGTTGCTAGGCTACGGTCGTGCTGGTTCTGATGACGAGGATGAATCTTCCGATAGTGAGTTGGCCTTGGAGCTCTTGGATGACTACTTGAGTGGGGCCTCTTGCCTGGAATTTGAGTACGATTTCGGAGCACAAACTGTGCATACTGTTGCTTGGAGTGGTGCTCAGGCTACAACAGCCAAGCGAACTTGTAAGATCGCCTCTATGATATGTCGTGGACGAAAACGAACATCACGATTCGGCGCCGCAGCTGAATAATTGTGAGCTGGTACCCCCTACCACATCCACTCTGTTGTGGTAAACTTAATAAGAAATCCAAGGCCGAGATGATCTACTGTACAGAATAGCACGTGCTGGACAATCCAAGACCAATGCAAGTCTAGTGTCCGCGTGCGGGTGCTTCTGTCTGCTGGGTGGGGCGTAGGAACGAAGCGGAACCAAAACCATCTTGACGTCTCACCTCCCTTGCTCGAGTTTTAAAGAAAAAAATTTTCTAACGAATTTTCGACATGCTTGATTTCATGTTCATGTTCCCTTTTTCATGAACAGTGAAGCATGTTACTGCATCTGAAGCTCACCGGCTTGCAGCCGAACCTGGAGGACGAAGGGAGCGATGCTGCGCGTTGGGCTCGCCTCCGGCGGCTTGAGCAGGCACGGCGGCCGCTCTTGGTGTCACTGGACAATGTGGTTGCGGGCGGGGTTGCTTCAGCTTCGGCCGGGCCTATGGACACCAGTGGCGTATCGACTCCTGGGTCACCAGTGACGGCTGTTGCTCCTAGCCTTCCCGAGCTCGCTCAGCGCCTGGAGGTGGCGATTGAGCGCCTGGATGGTCTTGATGCTATGGTCGCCACTTTGACCCACCGTCTGGATTTTGCGCTAGATCGCATTGGTTTCATCGAGGACCATTCTCTTGTCCAGCTTGAGAAAATTATCCGTGATCTTCGACTACGACTCTCTGAGTGTGAATCCCATGCGTTGACTGACCTCAGCAGTCGCAATGAGCTTCGAGATGATCTCACTCGGCATGTTCAGGCTTGCGGCACCCCTGAGGCTCATGCCGGACTCCGGCGTCAGCTGGCGCAGATTTCTCAGGAGGTGCAGTTCTTGATGGAGACACGCCCTGGGCCTCGTACTCCATGATGCCGGGACGGAAGCAGGGCGGTTTTGACTCTGGAGACAGCTGTCTTCTTCTGGGCTTGGGCCATAGATTTTGTTGGCTGCTGGATCCTCGAAGGTGCTGGCAGTTCCATTTTGTAGGCCAAGGTGTTTCGGATCACCGCTGATACAGCGAGCTCAAAAACCAGTCCGTGCTTGCGTGAGTTCTCCCGCATGTCGCGAGTTCAGTTCATGCCTGAGTGCTTCTCTGAAGTCCCAGACGCATGTGAATGATCAAATGCTTCCGTGCCGCCTCTCTGGCTGAGGGGCGAGTCAGGAAGTTACCGGAGTCCATGTCATGCTTTAATCATGTTGCATGAGCCGCCGTGATCATAACGCCTTTGCATACTACCTGTCGTAGCAGTCTCTGATGGATGCGCCTCGGCCTCGGTCTGCTTCAAGCTGCAGGGAGTCTTCTTACTATTCCGAGTCCAGTGAATTCTCCAGTGAAGATACCGAGAGCAGCGAACCACCTGTTACAGTCTTCGTGCCTCTTCGCATTCGCTTGCGCAGCTTTCATGTGCCTCGCCTCGAACATTGTGCTAGCAGCCGGCGTGGATTCAAGAACCTCATTTTGCGAAACCACCTCGTGGCTTTCACGGCTAGCTACAGGTTCGCCCGGGTTCTCTTGTACCTCGAGGCCGATCAGTGGGTGCACTTAGCTTCGAGTGCTCGTACCGTGCATTGCCGCTTGTGGCAATTCTTCAGGCTTCGCCCCTAACGCCAGTTGCCCCGCGTTTCCTGGCTCCCTCCTTCCTTCTTTCGGTTTAGGTCCCTCTACCATAATCCCTGCTCACCTTCAACTTTCCTGCCACGGCTGGCGGGGGATCGGAGTGGCAGGAAGTCTTCGTCTCAGAGCGTCTTCGTGCAAGGGAAGAACATTGGGAATGGATTTGAGCGAAGGGCAGTGGAGTGTTTTTCCAAGGGAACGCACAGCGTGCTTGTAAAAGCTGATCCTTGCCGTCGTGCAACTGTGCTTTGCGTCTGTCATTGCATAAGGGCATTAAAAGTGAACTGCTCGGCTGTGCTTGTAATCTCGAGTTTTGGAAGGCAGGATGCAGGACTTCGAGTCTGATTTTGAGCCATTCGGCCATGGCGAGGATTTGTTGGACGAGGTCCAGGATGGGGCCTCGGAACATAGAAGCTATGGCTGTGAGTCTAACTTGGGGAGCTCCGACGAGAAGGAGCGGTCGTGGTCCCATGTAGGAGGGTCGCGTCGAGACGAGGCCGAGTGGTACCGCGAGGCTGCTGAGGATGGCCCCGACAATGATGGGGCTGAGTTCTTCAGACCGGCCCGGCCCCAGCATAGAGCTCAACGATCAGTCGCACCGTACGAGGCTGCGGAGGTCCACCCTGCTGTGGCTCAGGCTCTGTTTGAGGAGAAGAGAAAGTCATCCTTGAAGTTCATGTGGGAGACCGGTTTTGGGAAAGAGGTCTTCAGCGGGCCATTGGGATTTTGCCCGACTTACCCGTTTGCTCTGCCGGTGCTTGGTCGAGCTGATCTCTTTGCGCGCATGACTTCGTCGGCCTCTTCGTCCAATCGGACCGATTGGGTTGCTTTGCAGCCCTTCAAGGCTAAGAGGTTGTTCGCAACCCGGATGTCCCGTTCCGAGGACCAGTTGAGGATTGCGGCGATCTCTAGGATAAAGGAGGTTGTCTTGTATGACCCAAACGACTCCCGCCTTGGCCGATCATTGCTTGAACTGAGCGGGATGCTGGTGCCAGAACACCAAATGGTGGCCATCTTTGACGATACCTATGCAAAGAAAGCTACCAGTACTTTGAGCAAGAGATCCTGTGACTACTTGAAGTTCGCGAAGTGGCAGGTTCAGGTCAACCATGGCAAGCCTCTGAGGGTGCTCGAGAAAGACATGTACGATTACGTTTGTCAGCTTCGAACCTCTGAGGCTGCGCCGACGTCGGCAGCGGCCTTCATTTCGGCCTGGCGTTTCTTCCACTTCACTACCGGGAGTGCCTCTGAGGACAACATTGTCTCTCAGCGAGTCGAGGGGGCAGCCCACACTTGCTACCTGAAGAAGCGGCCTCTCAAGCAAGCTCCTCCGTACAAGGTGTTGCAGGTCAGAAAGCTCGAGGCCATTGTCTTCGCAGGCAGTGATTTGCATGCGGTGATCTGTGGATTCGGGCTGTTTTGCCTTTTCTCTACTGCAAGGTGGGGGGACGCAGCCAAAGCCACCGGTCTCAAGATGGATTCCCATGGACGTGTGTTCCTAGTTGAGGCAGTGATGCTTGGCCACAAGACGGCCAAGAAGGCCGACGACAGAACAACGTTCATGCCCCTCATCGCCCTGGGACACACCTTCGAGGAGGAACCTTGGGCAACAGCTTGGCTGAGTGCCCGCTCAAGGATGGGTCTGGATGAGAGCATGATGATCGTCACTTACGGTCGTGATGTTATGACGCCCGTCTTGGCAAAGCTCCAGCATCTGGTTGATGCCATCAGAAGTCACCAGTTCGACCCGGATCAGCCCAGGGCGGCCAGGTTGCACAACCTTGTTCAGAAATTGAACGAGGAAGCGGACATCGAGCCTTATGCCGAGCGCCAAGCACATGACTTGGAAAAGCTCGACGAATCTGAGTTGTCTGATGTATCCGCCGAAGACCATGATGGACTTGGAGCGTTGCCCAGCCTGGTGCCCGGTCTCACTGAAGATCGCGAGCCGCCAGAGACAGGAGCCTACGTTCGCCATCGGATCTCATATATCGTTCACGCCCTCGGGACCCCTGCCTCCATGCTGAGATGCGGGCGTACCTTGAATGGGAATTACGAGAAGTACACATTTAACCCTCGGCAGCCGGGCGAAGATGTCTTTTGTGAACAATGCAGGTCCGCCCGAGCCCCGTGGGATCAGGCAGCCTGACCAATGGAAGATTTGGCAGGAGAAACAAAAAGGCGTCAAGCACTGACCGGCATTGCCGAGGTGGTCAACGCAACCGGGTGAACCCGACGACGCGACTGTAAGCTTTTGCTTCAGTTAGAGTTTTTGCTTGCTGGGAGATCTCCTGAGCCATGGCGTCTACCATATTAGAGTCTGAGGCCGAATTCACGGCCCGAGCCCAGGCCATCAACATGGAGGCGGCCTTCTTGGATGCTATCCGGAAGGCCGGCATCAAAACGTTTGGGCGCCTGGCTTACATATGTGCTGTGAACCCTCAGAGCGGTGATGATACCGGACTGATCCAAGCGGTCGAAGACTTGATCAAGCGGAAGCTCGACCCGACCGAGATCCCTGACTTGAGGAGGCTCTGGTACGAGGCCAACACGTTTGCCATATCGGATCTCAAACAGAGAGTCGAAAGATCATCCCTCGACCCTCCTCGCGAATTACCTCTTGCTGAGAGAATGACCAGACTTCAAAATCAGAAGAAGAGGCTGCAGGGGGTGGTGTTCACCGAACGGGTGGAACCGTCTCATGGGCTCATCGACAAAATCCAGTCGATGATCGACTCCGGCGCTCTTGTATACCTTCCGCCGCACAAGTGCCCGTCTCGAGCTTTAGAAATTTCGGCCGATCGTCCCGGGCAACAGGTCACGCTGGATGCTCAAGGTGGGCTGAAGGTGTCGAAGAAACAGCTTGAGCTGGAATGCGACGTCCATGGAGAACTTCGCCTCCGCGAGGCCTTTACTCGACGGGCCTTGGCCTTCGACCAGCTGAACGTCCTGTCCTATCCTTTGCAGTTCATGAAGGATGGCATACTCACATGTTTGACGCCATCACACGTGATCCTCCGCCAGGGCATAAGTTCACCAGCATGGCTCAGGCACTGAATGCCGATCGTGAGCTGTGGCAGCTCATTGCTCAGGAAAGCCGAGGCGAGCTCAAAGTCGTTGCTGGCGCCGCCCCGCCGTTGGATAAGTTCATGGCCGCCTTGTCCACGCACACCCGTGTCAACATCTGCCTCGCCAATCTCCCGAAAGGCTCCGGCAAGGGTCCGGGGGGCAAGACGGATCATACGGGCCAGGAGGCCAAAGGGGGTCGTGGTCGCGGTGGCAAAGGCTCCAAGGGCGACAAAGGCAACAAAAGAAAATGGGATGACTCTGTGGACCCCAAGCGTGCTGAGATTTTGCAGTTGCTCAAGGAGATGCCCAAGGGTTGTGTGTCACGCATGCCGAAGACTCGGCAATTCCTATGTGTCCTGTTCCAGCATGGCAAATGCCCTCAGCAGTCTAAGGATCGCTGTGACCGCGGACTGCATAACTGCTGGCATAAGGACTGCTTGCGCAAGGGAGTCCCATACTGTGAGTGCAAGCACTCGTGACTAGGCCCTCCGGGCCTACCCACTACGGACGTGGCACCATATGCAGTTCTCGTCGAGTTGTGCTGTGGCTCGGCCATTTTGTCCCACGCAGCTGCGTCCCAAGGATGGCAGGTGTATCCCATCGATCATCACAGCAATCGTTTTGAGTCCCTTGTTTCTTTTCTCCCGCTTGATTTGAGCACACTCTCTTCGCGTAAGCTTGTGGATGACCTCATCCACCACGTGCGGCCGCTTTGGATCCATTTTGGCCTTCCTTGCGGCACGTCAAGCCGAGCCCGCCAGTTGCCAGTTAGCCCCAAGCTGCGTGCCAAGGGAGTCCCCGCCCCTAGGCCTCTTAGGTCGGCTAGGTTCCCCTTAGGGTTACCCGATCTTTCACCGCTTGAGCGCCAACGTGTGGAGTCAGCTAACGCTGTCTATGTGACTTGCGTTCATGCGCTATTCGCAGCTTGGAAGGCCAACGCTCTTATCACAATTGAGAACCCGTCTCGTGCATGGACGTGGGCGGCTTTGGCTCAGCTTGTTACCCGCTTCGGACGTGATCATGGCTGCCCAGACTTTGTTGACTGGTTCTTTCAGCTTGAGGATGTCCATTTTTCGATGTGCATGCACGGGGGCCAACGCAAGAAGGACACCCGCCTACGCTCCAGCCCAGGCGCCTTCAGCTCCTTGGCCGTGGACTGTGATGGACTTCACGATCACGCCCCATATGGGCACAAGTGGTCCGGAGGCAGATGGAACTTCGACACAGCCTCCGAGGCACAGTACCCACAATTGTTGTGCAAGCGTCTTGTGTCAGCCGCTACTGCCGCTGTTTCGCCTGCGCTCCTGGATGCCACGAGGCTGCACTTCCGTCTCGACTCCTTGGCTGCTGTTGGCGCCCAGACCGTGAAGCATCCACCTTTGATACCCGAGTTTAAGTCTGTCCTGTGGGGCGCTGATCGCCCGAATCAGCCATGCAAACCGCTACCCGACGTCCCCTGTTCTCAGTGCGACAACTGCCCGGCTGCCCCCGGGTGGCCCGTCCCGTTGTCCCTTGACATTTCGATTGAGACCCCTCTGAGTGCCGAGCCGGCTGAAAAACTGGCGTGGACCATGCTACAGGACCGCGAGGCGTCCCAGGATCAGGTTCTTCAGATGGTTTCCTTGCTGTCACAGTCTCCTAGTTCGAGGCGAGCCAAACTACATGAGGGCTTGGCGTGGATGACTGGGGCTTATGTCTTCGGGCCTCAAGCTGGGCTGCATGGGGCCTCGTCTTCTATGCCGGCTGTCAGCTGCGTTTTGGCCCAGTTGGCCCGACATTTCGCACCGCAGGCTGCCTTTTGCGCTTTGGCTGTCTTTTCTGACTTCTACAGCCCTCGGCATGTGGATCAACACAACGATCATTCTTTCATGAACGTGGTCATTCCGCTTTCCTGCTTCCGGCAAGGAGGCATCTCTGTCAACGATACCGTTCTACCGGTGTCCGAGGGACCCTGTTTCCTGCAGTCAGCCATGCCGCACGAGGTGCTGCCAGCCCTGGGCAAGAGAGTCACTCTGGTGGCTTATGTTACGCGGGCCTGGCAAGGTCTGTCCCCTGCCCAATGTCAGACCTTGCGGAGCTTGGGTTTTCTCTTGCCATCAGACTGCCAATCACCCTCCAACACGGCGGGGGAACATGAAGCCGGGCGATTGGTGCATTCTCAGCCTGGAGGCCCTAAGGCGTGTGCTTGGGGAATCTACCATTCGATGGAGGAGCATGTGCAGAAGGCCTCAAATTTGAATCACCCAGTGGACTCTACGGGGTCAGTGCCGGACAACATCAGAAGGGCCATTTTCGACATTGCCACATTGGGACCAACCTTCATTCGGGAGCTGAGGGAGAAGGAGATCGTCTCGATCGAGAAGAGGGCAGCTGAGCTAGGCAGCGACAACAAGCACCCCATCACCAAGGGCAAGTGTCTTTCCTTGTTCAGGGAGCTGGTGACTGAGACACTGTTCCCCGACCTTGAAGTTTGCACCTTTATGGAAGAGGGCGTCCCTTTGGTTGGAATCGAGCCTTCTTCTCCATTGTTTCCACCGAGACCCAGACCGATGAAGGCGACCCCGGAGCAGCTTGACTCTCAGGCTGCATGGAGAAGACGTGAGCTTCTGTCGAAACCTCCCCAGGCCTTGGCCGATGACGAATTGGAGATTCTCAATGCCGAGACCGAGGAGGAGTGCCGATTGGGATTCCTGGAAGGGCCATTCTTTGACGAAGCTGCAGTCACGGAAAGATTAGGCTCGGAGGAGTGGTCTCCCAGCCAACGCTTTCTTCTCCTCCAGGGCGAAGAGCGCAAGCCCAGAGTCATAGATAACCTTCGCGACTCGGGCGTCAACGCATCGTTCGGATCTACATCGCATCTTCATCTCCACGATATAGACTTTGTAACTGCCCTGACGATGCTCATAGCCGACGTCTGGAACTGCAAGGACGAGGTCAGGGTCCCGCTGTCCACGGGGGAGGTTCTCACTGGCTGTTGGCATCCGGATAGCTTGCGGGCCGAGTGGACGGGCCGATGTTTCGACTTGTCGAAGGCCTACAAGCAGGTCCCAGTGCTCGAATCATCCCTCAAATACGCTGTGATCGCGATGCCTGATCGAAAACGCAAATGGGTCTTCTACCTGGCTCGTGGTCTTCCCTTTGGTGGCAGTGGATCCGTCTTTGCATTCAACAAGGTGTCGAGAGCGATATGGCATGTGGCCGTGGAGAAGCTGCGCATGGTGACCTCAGTGTTCGTAGATTTCCCGACTCTTGAAATTGGGCCTCTAACCCAAAGTACAACTTCGGTCTTTTCGCGACTGCTGACGGCCCTCGGCTGGGTCCATGCTACCACTGGCAAGAAAGCGATTGACTTCACCAGCATGTGGGTAGCACTTGGCGCCAAATTTGATGTTTCTAAACTTCATGAAGGTCGTCTTGAAATTTCAAACAAGGAGGGGAGAGTCGATCGGATTCGAGGCATGGCAGGTGCGATGCTTGACGAAGGTGCTGATCTGCGCCAGCTGGCGACTTCGCTGCATGGCTTGCTTAACTTCGCCTCAGGCTTCACCCTCGGATCGTCCCTGAAACCGATTGCAAGGATCTGTTCTAGAATTTCAGCGCGGCCTTCGAGCTTTGGGGCGGAAGCGCTGAAGCAAATGAATGACCTGCTTGCTGCGACTCTCTCATCTCTCAGACCGAGGACGATTACCGTTTCTGACCCCAGGAAGCCGGTGATCGTCTACACCGACGGGTCCTATGAGGACGAAGTTGCCAAGTGGGGTTCTTTCTTCGTGGACCTAGAGTCGGGAGAGAAGTTCGTCTTGGCCGGAGTCGTTCCAGAAGAGATCCGTAAGATGTGGCACACTCAAGTCGGCGAGCAAATCATCTGCGAGGTGGAGCTCTTCGCTGTGGTCTGCGCGAAGTGGGTTTATGGTAAGAGGATGTCTGCTCGCAAGGCGTTCATCTTCATAGATAACAACTCTGCGCTTGCGACTCTTATCAAACGAAGCAGCCAGTCAGAAGCGATGTTCAGACTGATGGCGCTCGTAAATGTCTTGGACTCGGTACACCCTGTCGGAGCATGGTATCACCGGGTCCCTTCCAAGAGCAACCCGGCTGACCTGCCGTCGAGGGACGAGTCCAGCGAGCTTTGCCGCATCTTCAATGCCATTGACCAGGGTGAGTTTACGCCCCCTGAGGAGATGGTCAGATTCATCATGGAGCCGAGTTTCTGTGTTGCATCGCTCGAGGCTGCTGTGGCTGCTTATACGAAGCATCAGCCATGACGGGGGAGAATCTCCGATGCTTCCAGAGATGTGTGATCAGATACCAGATGCGAGCCAGACAAGTGAGTCTCTCCACTTGTGGCTCCTTGCGATTTCCCCTGTGTCTTACAAGCACCGAGCAGATGCGAGGGAGTGTGAAAAAGACCGTGCGGGTCTTTCGGCGACCGTGACATTCTGGGTGATTGAGATTTTCTTTATATTCCGGAAAGATATTTGATTGATTCCTTTCCGAGATATACGACATTTATATATCGTGACTTTTAATACTTTGATGTACGGGTTTTGGTACCACCCGGCAGACGTCTAGTGTCCGCGTGCGGGTGCTTCTGTCTGCTGGGTGGGGCGTAGGAACGAAGCGGAACCAAAACCATCTTGACGTCTCACCTCCCTTGCTCGAGTTTTAAAGAAAAAAATTTTCTAACGAATTTTCGACATGCTTGATTTCATGTTCATGTTCCCTTTTTCATGAACAGTGAAGCATGTTACTGCATCTGAAGCTCACCGGCTTGCAGCCGAGAAAGTTTTGACCCACCCGCCCTACCCGGGGAGAATCTCTGATGCTTCCAGAGATGTGTGATCAGATACCAGATGCGAGCCAGACAAGTGAGTCTCTCCACTTGTGGCTCCTTGCGATTTCCCCTGTGTCTTACAAGCTCCGAGCAGATGCGAGGGAGTGTGAAAAAGACCGTGCGAGTCTTTCGGCGACCGTGACATTCTGTGTGATTGAGATTTTCTTTATATTCCGGAAAGATATTTGATTGATTCCTTTCCGAGATATACGACATTTATATATCGTGACTTTTAATACTTTGATGTACGGGTTTTGGTACCACCCGGCAGACCTCGCAATCTGATGTCCGTCATCAATCCACAGAATGTGATGCTCCCGGTCAATATTGATGTTCTGAAGATCAGCATCAAAAAAAAAAGACCGACTACCAGGACCATGGATGTTTGGTGGCCTGTCCTCAAAATGTCTGCTTGGATCTCAACCCTTCTCTCTTGCCGCCCTGAAGTCTTGCTCGGTGGTTATTGCCCAGAAGACCCTCAATGGCGCAATATCTTTTCCACCTTTTGGTCTTACTACAAGGAGGTCAACCCTGACCACGTGTTGTATGCTGACAACTCCAGGGATCGAGCTTGCTGCCTGCCGTACATGTTGCACGGCGACGAAGGAAGAGGCCTCAGGAACAAGCCACTATGGATTGAAAGTTTTCAGCCTGTGATAGGCCATAAAGGCAGTGCTTACACAAACGAGGCTGGGCACCCTAGATTTGATGCTGGAAACATATATTTCCGTTTTCTGTTAATATGTAAAAATTTAAACAATACCATATACTACAGTTAGACTTCTTACTTATAGTCTTCTTCTTGTCAATTAAGGCATTCGATGCAAACCCGGTTCCTCTATGTCGTTATTTCATCCCTGCTGTTTGACGGAGAAAAGACCTGCGACCAGCTTCACGAAGCCTTTGCTGAGGATGCTGCGATGCTCTACAGAGATGGTGTGGAGGCTCTCTGGCTATTCTAGTTGGGTTCTACATAGCAGGGAGTACGCTATAGTGTTTGTGCACTCTACATGACCTATAGGTAGTACAGAATCTTGCAGTGCAGTTAAATCGTTAGCTTATACTATTGGGGTGGCTTTTATAAATTTATCATTGGCCCCAGTGCAGATGAGCAATGGCCAACGGCTGTATCCGGTATGTGTCGGAGTGAAAGGCGACTAACCGTATCTTCGAAAGGTTTCCAAGCTGCACATCCTTTGTTTGCTATCATGTTACAAAGCATTGGGGATCGTTTGTGATTCCAAGCTCACCAAGACGAACATCTCGAACACCTTCCTCAATCACATCTGAGTCTGAGGGGTGAATCTCACCTTCGGCACGAGCTGGCTCATGCAACCAGGCCCCCCTGGGAGAGTCGGGAGACTCCAAGCGAAAAAAAAATCGATCACGAACTCCTCCACCTTCGAACTCATCTGGCACTCTGCCTTCTGGCACTCTGCCTTCAGCAGCTCCACTGTTGGCGTTATTGTTAGGGCGAGGATAGCCATTTTCAAGCATCGGCCTTGGCGGCACTATTGGTGGCGGCGGGTTGTCTGCAGCATTGAAACAAATGGCACAAATTCGCCGTTCCAACTGCCGACGTTGCATCTCCTCAGGTGTCAAGTTCTGAAGGGTGACCAGAACAATGCGGCCCTCCCTAACAGTAACCCCATCCGGCTCGAAGTTGATCAAGATCGGGGTCTCAGGAATGTCCAACGCTTCTGCCACAGCTTGGGCAATCTCAATCTCATGTCGCGCAGGGGCAGGAGGTCGTGGGCAAGGTGGCCGATTCGCAGGTATTAGCGGCGGCGGACCCATGGGTGGCCCTGGTACTCTGCCTTCCGCCCCACCGCCCTCTTCACCAATGCCATTCACAACGGTTGGCGGCACTCTACGAGGCCGTCGCTTCGGAGTCCTCACCCGGCCGATCCTCCCCGCTGCTGCCGGCTTGGCCTTCGGCTTCGGTGCCATGGTGCTTAACTTTAAATATCTTTGATCCACCAAGTTGCAAGCAACTACCTGTGCTGGATAGTACGAACAGGTACTAGATGTTGATTGTCATGATCGTTTCAATACCACATGCAATATGTTCCACTGGACGACACAAGCATTTATGCACATGATCATTAGATGAACACATACTTGAAGACAGAGTGCTAATGGATGATGTAGTTTAATGTTCCAAAGCAGTATGCCCCATAATAAGTATATGCATATAATCCATACATACATATATATATATATCTTATATATACCTAGGTCTATGTATAAACTTACCACACACAGTAACGGTTTAGGGTTTAAAAGAGCTTCAGGGTTTTAGGTTTTAAGGAGGTCCATGGTTTAAAGGTACTTAAAAGCAGAGTGCCACCTAGCTTATGCTTAATCATAAGATGTGTTACTACTCGTAGGGATTTGGTTGGGTTAGCTGGACTGTGCCGATTCAATGGGATTCGATATTGTATAACTAGCTCCCAAGATTCAATAAGCTCCAACAAGACTTTTGGGAGGGGATGTTACATGTGTGCAATTGTCTGGTACAGGGTCGGTGTGCCTTCAAAACGTGATGGCCCGAACACTAAGATTCAATAAGATTTTTTCGGGTAGTCCGTAATTCTGCAAATGTCTTCTAAGATTCAAAAAGATTTTTTTGGGCGAGCTGGAGGCGGTATCCCTTGTAAATTCGATAAGATTCAATAAGATTCAATAAGATTTTTTCGATGTAGGCCACAATTCTGCAAATATCTTCTAAGATTCAGTAAGATTCAATAAGATTTTTTGGGGCGATCTGGATTCGGCACCCTTTTAAAAATGATAAATCAATAAGATTCAATAAGATTCAATAAGATTCAACAAGATTTTTCCGGGGCATGCCACAAGTGCCACAAATGTCTTCTAAGATTTTGCAGGGCCTGTGGGGCGGTATGGGGATGGTGTCCCTTAAAAGGTCATATGCTTTTTTAACACGGATGCACCCCATTGCAGACTTCCGTGGTCCTTTGTTGGGTCCCTCCCAATTGGTTATCTAGGACAGGTTGGATCCTGCCTTTGGCGCGGATTTGTCCACAGGCATCTGCAGTATCCTTGTGAAATCGACAGACCGCCTTGGATTACAAAGAGACATACATTCCTGATGGCATAATGCAACACAAGGCAACACAATCATATCAATACATAATAATTATGGAACACATGTTACAACCCATGGCACTCTGCCTTCAGAAACATGTCTGTGACAATGGCATTGCCACACCTCCAAAATTAATAAGACTCGAGGCGACATCACCGACAACACATACACATGAGCCAGTAATTGTGGCACTCTGCCTTGTTACCGAGCCACCTTGTCGACGCAATCAGTCCACCACGGGGTCGTTGACCTCAGGAGCTTCACGAGTGCGGTCGTCAACGAGTTGAGCTTGTATTTCCTGAACGAGTGCGTCCACATCATCTTCGACAGGAACAGGGGCATTGCTTCCCGTGGACCCCTTCGGACCAAAAAAGAACCTTGCCGTAGAGGCCGAGCTCGCACACTTGAGAGGGCAAGCCGTGGCCTTGTTCCGCCCGGTCGAGTCACAGTATCGATTGATACATTCGCTGTGAAAGAGGTGGCCACACGACAGCGCTTCCAATGCCTGCATTCCAGGGAAGCCACAGAAAAAGACACGTCATGTGAGAGGTAATCTTCTGAGGATTAGTGGAATATACAAATAGGACAGGCACCACGAATCATTAACCAAAGGCAAACGAAACCAGCCTGCCTGGCCCGGGTGCATCTCCGAATGGCAAATGACACAGATGTCCTGGTTCCACCGGTTCGCAGGTCTGCTCGACTCATTCGGAGCATTCTCCTCCTCCTCTTCCTCCTCAAACAAGAAATTGTCGTCGGCCTCGGCCTCGACCTCGGCCTCGACCTCGGCCCCGGCCTCGGCCCCGGCCTCGGCCATGGCCTCATCATCGACCTCGATTGCGACCTCGTCTTGCGACTCTGTATTTGGTGCCATCGCCCTGGCCTTGGACTTGGCCTTGGCTTTCGACTTGCCCTTGGCTTTTGCTTTGGCTTTCGACTTGGGTGTCGCAAAGGGCACAACGGCATTCACGTCAGCACCAGCTGTCGAGTCACTGTTCGTGGAGGTGTCTGGCCCTGGCAACTCAACTGTTTTAGGTGCAGTGGTCACTTCTGCAGGAGGCATGACGATCTCCTGATCGGGCCTGATCTCTGCCTCTTCCGGCTCTAGACCATCGTCATCCATGGCGGCTGGGCCTTGGGACTTGGGCCTAGGCCTTAGATCTGGACCCTGGGATTTGGGCCTGGGCAGGACTTGGATCTCGACCTGAGGCTGGGAGAATCCCAATCAATCCCATTCTTAAGATAAAGGGCTAGATTTGATCAAAGATCGTGGAATGGCCTGGGCCCTAGGCAAGTTTTGATCTTGGGATCTTGGAGCTTAGCAGCCAATCCCCCCAAATATGATATAGAAAGCCCATTCTTTGGAGTTATACCTAGATCTGATCAAAATCGTAGGTTGGTCTGGGTCCCCTAGACAGGCCTTGGCCTGGGGCCCTGGAGCTTCAAAAAACCTTAATCAAATTCTCTATCTTTAGAAAATCTATTCTCAAGAATTAGGACTAGATCTGATCTCATAGGTTGGCCTGGGCCCCTAGGCCTTGGACCGGGCCTGGGATGCCAGGATAAGCAATATAGGCGACCCCAGAATTGGGACTAGATTTAATCTAGGTATAATCTAGATAAGCTTAGGCTTTGCTGGCGACGGGCCGCCGCAAACTTCAACTTAAGAAAAGATTATTGAGAATTATTTCTGAAAAAATTTAGACAATAATAATATATATATATATATAGAGGACTTAGTAGGAAAATATACTTTTCGGAATGAGAAAGAGATTAAAATTATATTTAATGAGTTAATGGAATACTCATTCTAGATCCAGCATCAGAAGATGACCTATATCATTGAGCGCATTATATGAAATACGGGTAGATGAAGATACGGATTTTGACTCTGAAAACGAAAAATTAACCAATATAGCAAATATAAGCATATTTAATATCTACATTCAAACGCCTTTAGACCCCGAGTTTGAAATCTTTAAGGGAGCAACAAGCGTGAAATATTACAAAGCAAACGAGTATTGGTTTAATACCATAACCGACTGGTTTCAGGATAGGCTAATAAGTGAAAAAAGACGGGAGAAGAATAGATTAACAAAAGAAAATATATTAAAACTGATGAATAAAACCGAAGAGGATTTCAAAACGAACGGGGCATCAATAGAGGATATGGTGCCTGTATTTGAATACTACGGCATTCAAGTTAGAATATTTAACTCATTTATCAATCCTATTTTCAGTTATTGGTCTACCAAATACAACCACCATATCCCAACATTGTATGCCGTAGTTAAAAACAATCATATCTACCAACAAACGACAACCTAGAGATGTTAAGGCAGATGATGATGCTTCGCGAAAAGCAAGATGAATCGATTAAGGCATCACCAGATTATCATATAAATGAGAAAGATGAACCTACTGAATATAAAATGATAGAGTCTTTAAATGATCTTAAGAAATTCAGAGAAAAAGCCTAATATACGCTAATTTATGATGATAATGAGTTAATCCAATTATTTTACGAAAACAAGATGGCAAGGTATGAGCCACAAGTAAGATTTATAGGTTATATTCTATCCGGTTTGTAATTCAATTTTTTCTTAAAGAAGTATATAAGATATAGGATTGAGATATAAAATCTGATGAGAAGTTCAGTGGATGGAACTATAATAATAAGAACGGAACAGATTTATAATAACATCTCTAAAGCGATATATAAATTCAATAAGGCATTATTTAATCCCAAATATAAATCCTAATATATCGAAACCGATATGAAAATTCTTAAGGAGTGCCGAACAATCCCGCCATTGGGAGAACGAAATATATTCTAGAAGAAGATTAATCAAAGAATCGAGAAATACGTCAAATACGGGCTTATGCCTGAAATAATAATCGAAATAGAAAAAAGAAAAGCTTATACCCACGCCTTCAATCAAACTACCGAAATCCCTATCTTCAACCAATTTGATATATGAAATTTTTGTTTTTAATTAAACCTAAAGAATACGCATTATTTTTTTAAATAAGACCCATTATTTGGTATATGGCAAGTTTTTAAGGCACTACGCCGATAAATGTGAAATCCTATATTATAAAGAACCTTCTAGAGTATATAAGGTGAATTACGCGAAATTTATTAAATAGCTATGGGCAACCGAGATATCCGACCATTTCCCAGAAGATATTGAAATCAAGAAGCTTATAGCAAATATAAATTTTGGATTATTAGAGAAGGGAACGAATAAATCTTCCAAAAATATTGAATTTGAAAGTTTAAGGAAAGCGTTATATTATCAATAAGAAGTAGGAGGCAAGATTAATAAAATTACGAGATACGACGAAAACGATAAGGAATTAGATAGATAATATTACTGCTTAACGGCGACCGATAAAATGGAATTAAGAAACGGATATACTTATATAAAGGAGTAAATGCAAGAATGTATGCAAATTTATGAATTTGATTAATAATGGCGTTGATAAACGGAATATTTAAATCGATGCTTTTGTAATTAGGCACGAGCAAATTAATAGGACAAGGGAAGCAATGATATTTAATAGAAATATCGGAAGATGATTACAATAAAAAGGTAAATCAATAATCCCACCATCAGAGCAATATAAAATGAAAGAAAAATATTACTAACTATACCAGAATATACCAACGAAAACCGAAAGCACGCCAAAACAAATACTTCAAAAGAGCCCACTTTTTGTAAGAAATAAATACGCGGGTGGTGGCAAATTCCTTTATAGCGAAGCATTTCAGCAAGTCAGGTTATAAAATATTATTTATAGTCCCCCAGAACAGTTTATCGCAAAATACAGTTGATGAAGCAATCACTACAAATAAATTCTTTGCTATTCGGTCTGAGCAAGAAAATATATCTGCTAGGAGAAGTCCAATAAAATAGATCTTGAAAGAAAAAATGATAAGATTAGTCTGGCAGGGGAAATATAATCGGGCGGATCTTGAAAGAAATATATTTAAATTAGGTCTGAGCAATAAGATAAGTATGATGAAGGAAATCTAGTAAGACGAGTCGAGAAGGATAAATCTAGAAGATAGATTTGAATAATCAGAACGATTTGGTAGAAGAATATTGCAGAGGAAATTTAAAAACCCAAATCAAAATTTGCGGTCTCACTCTTTTTGTGCAACCTTGAGCCTTCGGTACGACCACTCGTGATTATCACATCTGCTCTTAGCAGATACAGGTTTCAAAGGTAAAACGGGGGTCTAGGTCTAGTCAAAAAGATTATTATCCCCCTTTTTCAGTGGCCTGTTTCAGACCTCTGAAAACCACAAGCTTTCGACAGCAGTGCCTTTAGCACTACTCTCAACGCTAACTTCTTAGGCTAGCCGCTCAGGTTTCTGAAGAAACTTCAAACTCAGCTCAAAGTCTGCAAAAGCACTGAGCTCACGGCCTGCACTGCCCACAACGCTTGTAACCTTATGCTACGGCAGTCACTCGCTCCAACGGTCGCGCCTTTCCTAGGGATTGTGCTTTCTTGACCATGCCACAGCTTGCCTTATGGAAGGCAGAGCCACGACCAACCAGCCACACTTGCTCACCTTGGTCTCCACGGACTTCTGCAACAGCAGCCGTCACTTCGCCACCCAGCTCCTCGCCAGCAGCAGCAGCAGCTGCCGCATTACGTTCCTCGAACTCTCCAAGCAACTCCTGAGACTTCACGGTGTCGTTACCAGTGACGAAGAAGGTCCTCTGAGTAGTCGATGCCATTGGCTTTGTAGAGGCGGTGGCACCTGACAACCCGAGGTGTCTCAACAAAGTTCTCAACTTGATCCCAATCTTCCCCTTCATCCGGAGAATCGTCATCTTGAGCTCCTTCGCCTGGAACCCGCACAGCACCTTGTTGAACTTCGGGAGGATCTTCACGAAGAGGTTCCGGTTGATCGCCACGTCGAAGAAGAGGAGCTTGAAGGTCTTGTCCACGTTGGTCTCCATGTTGGCCTTATTCTCCTTCACGCCCAAAGCGGATGCCCAGCTGTAAAGCAAGCCAGCCAATCACACAAGCAAAGAAGGCCATGATGTAGAAGGCTTTCTCCAGGAAGTTAGCCTCCTCGACGTTGTTGAGGTACTCGACGGTCTCCTCCAAGCGCCTCGTCACCTTGAGGTTCTCGACGTTCACTTCCTCGACGTTGTGGTCACTGCTCGCCTTGAAGTAGATCTTGAAGTAGGCCTCGGTCTTGACAAAGAGCACCGCCAGCAGCACAGGAATCACCATCATGAAGCCAAAGCTCCACCGGGTCATCATGAACGGGGTTTCGGATCTCGAGACAGAAAAGGGGCTCCATCTGCAAAGCTCAGACCTTCACTCGCAAGCAAGAGCGCCAGGACCCTCCTTGCAACATAGGCCTTAGCGATTGAACTCACACCCTCTTTGGTACTACGGATTCGCCGCAGTTGCTCTCTATTCCATTCGTCTTCGAATTCTTCCGATCCGATGAGGGTGCCATCAGACTGACACACTCCTATAGTGTACTCTAGCATTCTGGATCTAACCCCACTCGTCGGCTTTGTGGCCAGGTCCGGCGCGCAAAATCTCGTAGAGATAGGCTTCAAAGTGAACATTTTGCGAGCTCTGAGATCTTGCACCCACAAATATGCTATGTCGATATATTTCAAACGTCCCAGACGAAGACGATCAATGAATGACCTGCACGAAGACGAGTCTACTCGGTGAACAAGGTGCACGCTGTTCTCACACACAGTCTCTGAGAGTCTTTTCAAGAAAAGCCCTTCTTGAATGGAGTACAAGCTCCCCTGCACCTCACTCTCTCATCGATCTTCTTGATCAGGCGCTGCACCCGAGCATCAAGTCCTAGCATTTGCAGGTCATCGACATGTGTGGAAACGATCAAACTCTGGGGCTCATAGAAGAGGGCTGGGGCACCTTCAAAAGCACGAAGACCATCACTTTCAAGCACTGCCTTAAGCTTCTCACGCCAATCTGGAGCACCTGCCCTTTGTCCGGGCAGGTTGTAGTACAACCTGTACATGCGACCACTGTTGCTGACAATGTAGGTTTTCCGTCTCTGCTTCACTATGAGGTATGCATCCTTGATGTCACCGCTGTACAAACGAAGCTGGGGATTACAACAACAAAGTCCTGCAAGCAACCTCTGTGTAGAACTCAGCGAAGCAGGGCTATACAAGTTCTCCATGTACGACTGCAGAAAGCGAAATTCCTTGGCAACCAAGCGTGGCCGCCGCACCCAACCATTGCGAAACCTCCAATCTCGAACGGTCTTGCAGCCTAAGCGATACATATCACTCACGTCCTCCTCGGGGCCAATCTCTTCAAGGACCTTCATTCCCAAGAGCCTTTAGATCTCTACCTCATCCATCTCAGCGTCCAATGCCGCAAGAGCATCGGCATCAAGCACAGGAGGTCCTTCTTCGTATTTCCGTCTTTCCGCCTCCTGCAAGAAACCCTCGATCTCCCAAGTCTCCTCGAAGATATCGCTCCAATCTTCTGGAACGCCGTGGAAGCCTTCCTCCTCGAAGTGGCCTGTGGGGAGCCCCCCCTCAGCCGAAATAACAACGCCGTCTTCATCCTCAGCAGCCTGGTTGACGCCGCCTTCAATGTCCATAGCATCAGGAATGAGCTCCGTAGAAGAGGAGGAGCCCGTCCCAGAAGATTGACCAGGCAAGCTCACGCTCATCGATCCAACGCCCCCGGCCTCAGAGGAGGCAGGATCACTCGCAGCCTCATCTCCCGGACCAGCGTTCCCAGCTTCCTCGGCAAACAAAAGGCTAGGAGCAACTTCCACCAAGATCGGCAATCGATCTTTGTCCACCTTCTTCTTGCGCACAGGCACCACATCCAGCAGGAAATCGTAAGGAATCCCCCGCATGGTCTTCAAAGGCTCCATATCGTAGACCTTTGGGGGCCTCCGGATGGGTCTGGCAAAGTGGATGCCAGCACTGTCGCCAATCACATGCAGATTTCCGATCCCCGCTCTGCCCAACCAAACACCTTGTCGCCAAACTTCTCCCTTGTTTTTGTTTTTCGGAAGGTAGTGCGCATAAACCGCAGAGCCAAACGGGCAAAGCCTCAAAGCTTCTGGTGAGTCGTACTTCCGTCCATTTACTAATTCATGAGATATACACCCATCCTGGTGAACATGGAACCTCGTCACCAGGAAGGCTGCATGCACAAACGCCCATGAATACAGCGGGCTCCAAGTCTCGGCCTTGTGTCCTGTCCGCTGCTCTATTGTTTTCAAGAGGCAATTGCCGAGGTTGCGGACGGTCTGGTGATAACGCTCAGAACAAAGTGATCCATATATAGAGGAGCCCGGCCCGACGGGTTCGAGCTCTGTCGCCAAGTTGTTCTTGGCACGCACAACAACAATGGAGTTCATAAAATATTTTATGGACGGTTCTGTGTCGTACCTTAGGATCACTTTGGCATAGCCGAGAACCGTCAGCATGCCAACCATCTCTTCCACAGCATATTTCAAGGCTTTGCCTCCCTTAGAAGCAAGTGCGACTGCTACAACGTATTTGGATTGAGAGTCCACGCACACCAGGTGAGTGGCAAGCG
The DNA here is from genome assembly GCA_905221615.1 of Symbiodinium sp. CCMP2592. NCBI lineage: Eukaryota > Dinophyceae > Suessiales > Symbiodiniaceae > Symbiodinium > Symbiodinium sp. CCMP2592. The sequence continues at coordinate 162,312 of CAJNDT010006181.1, read as the reverse complement.
GTGCTTCTTCGCCATCAGTCTTCATAAGCATAAAATCCAGAGAGATCATCGGGAACTCACGCTTGGGGCCTGCTGCTTCAAAGTTGTCTTCACGACTCCGGGCTGCTGTGCAAGCTTCACACCAATCAGCACGAGGAAGATGTGTGACTTCATGTAGTGCAACTAGCTCGGGACTTGGAGGAACGGGAAGTGCCTGAACTATGGGATCTCGGGAAAACTCTGCCCTCACGGCTTCCGACGCTGCAACCTCCAACTGCAACTTGCTGTGCGCTACCTCTTTCTTCAAGCGCTGCCACACCGCTGACTTTGAGCCGTTCTTCGAGATGCCCAGAAACCGGCAACCAAATCGAAGCTCACGAAGTGGACTAATCTCAGTTAGACGCGTGTCATTCACCACCAAAGCTTCTTTATCATCCCCAAGAATCTCAACCGGAGAAGGCCCTAACATTGCAACCTCTCCTCCACGGCCATCTCCTTCAGGTTCGCCAGCTGCTCCGTCTGCTGGCTCATCGGGCTCAAGATCTGGGGCTTGCAAGGGTTCATTGGGAGGTTCATGAAAGGAGCGTTCGCCACGTGGAGCGGGATCTTGCTGAAGTACTTTACCAAGATCACTGGGCTCTATCGCTTCCTTTGTGAGGATTGTCAACACCTTGCTTTCACAGGCACCGAAACCAAACTCAAGACGATCTTCCCAAACTTCACAGCACTCAAAGATTTCATACTTGCGATCACCGCGGCAAAGAAGTGCGGTCCTAAACGGCCAATCTGAGCAACTAAAGCGACCAGAGCCATCAAAGGTGGTTTCCATGCTTGATCCCATGTGCACTGGCTGCATGCTAGAATTCAAGCTCCAGCCTGGGGCCTGCGCATGAATTTCCAAATCATCAGAGATCTCGACCACCAATCTCACGGCCATGGCCAGGGGTGCCTGTGGAGGTGCCGGCTCGTGAGCCGACTTGGCGCACTCTCCTTCGACCCTCAGGATCCTCATGTAAGTGGCAAGAGAGTTCTTGCTCCAGTGCACTCCGAAGGACCTTTCGCCCTTTCTGAGGCACCAACCCTGTTGAGGGTTCAGCTCGGGCAACCACTGATCGCGAAGCAACTTTCCGAAGCAAAACAACGGCTGCCGAACTTGAGCTAGCACTGCCTTGTCACGAAATTGGATGACCTCGCCATCGGTACCCTCAACCTCGAAAACCATAGACGTTGGGACCTGGCCTTGGGGAATCCTGTTGCCCTGCGCATCTAGCAGGAACGAGCTCTCACGACTATGTTGGCCGACGTCTGCAAACGAGATGAAGGGCAAGACGGTGCAATCACTCCACTGTCCAAAATCACTTCATGCAAATTGGAGTCTGCAGCAACAGCACGAACATGGAAAGCATTCTCAGCCTCAAGCTCACCACTATCATCTACTGTCAGGTCCAGGGAACTACAAAACTCAAAAGAAAACTCACTCTCATTGCCGCTGCTTATGGTGAAGCACTGGACACTGCTGCAAGAAAGCTCGTCTTCGGCTTCGCTGTCAACTTCTTGCACCATACGCACAGAGCCTAAAAACTCAACGCCGAGCACCTGGTCCTCATCAAACTGCTCGAGGTCCACCATATGTATTCGACGAACTTGCGCCTTTGCCGCAGGAGCGGCTGTGCTTGCTGTCGTGGCGGAAGAGGTCGTTGCCCTCGTCTGCACCGAAGCTGCGTCGTCATCCTGATTCACCTGGTTGACTCTCGATCGGCACTCTGCTGCGTAGTGTCCTCGCTTGCCACACTTCCAGCACTCCACCAAAGAGCCCTTAGGAGAGCCCTTCTTCCCAGGATCTCCTTTCTTGCCTTTCCCACCTTTCGGTGAGCCCTTGCCATAGCCTTTGCCGCCATCACGGTGCCAGCCTTTCTCATTGACCTTCTTACCGTACTCGCCCTTCTTGCCGTAGTCGCCTTTGCCGGGTTTGCCCTTCGGTCCTTTATCGCCTTTCTTGCCCTTGCCTTTGGCATCGGCAATACGGTCCATATCCATCGCGTCAGTGTTGAAGCCGCCGCCGAGGGACTTCAGCATGCTCTCTGCCGTCCACGTAGAAGACGTCCGCTCGTACTGCAACAGCTTCTCCCTCAAGCCCAAGTAGGTCGTGGAGTCGTTGACCTGAAGGTACATATAGCGCTTGACCTCCTGGGGCAAGCCAGCAAGGAGCGTCGAGATCTTGAGGTCCTCGTGGTACTTCTGCATCGCCACAGCCTCGTATTCCGCAATGAGCCGTTCGTAGCCCAAGATGTACTCTAAGAGAGAAGTGCCCTCCTTGTGCGGTGGGAAGCGCGACAGGGCTTGCGCTAGAGCCAAGGCACGAGGGCGCGAGCGTGGTTGTAGTTCATCGCAAAGCTGCCTCCAGACTGCATAGCCGCCCCCATTCTTGTTGGCACGAAGCAGCTTTAGCGGGCGACCCCGGAGGTAGAGAGCTCTCTCCTTCACATCAGCAGCATAATCAGCAAAGTTGACAAAGCTGCTGGCGGACTCGCACTTCTCAAAGTCGGAACGGTAGCCTGAGTCCTGGATCGTCATGAAGTTACGGAAGTGGAACGACCAATCGCCCCATTGAGCAGCCTCCTCTTCCAAAGACTTCGGATTGAAGAGGTCCGGGGCCTTCACATATTTCGTCTCCTTCCACTGGCTCGAGCTTTGGCCGCTCGAGGTCGTCGCCTGAGCCAGCTGCGCCACGGCAGCTACCAACTGGTTCAGCACCACTTCGCCTGTCAGAACAGGCTGTTCACTTGCTCCCCCAAGGCTTTGTCCCCCCAAAGGAGCTTCACTTGCTCCTGCTGTAGGCGAAGCCATCCCGCAGCCGCCCAAGGCGCAAGAAAGCCCACAGCGCACGACAGCTGCCCAAGCGCTGGCGGCACAGCGCGGAGGCGGAACTATGCTGCTCAAGACAGGCTCGGATCTACCATAAGGGCTACGGCTCTAAAGTTTACTGCGGATCTGGGTCCCGTCCGCTTTCAGTCGCCCAGGAAGGCCTGAGCTCCGACCGCACAACCACTAACCAACCAACCCGCGGATCTGGGTCCCGTCCGCAGTGAAAGCCTTTCGTCCAGATTCAAAGGAATAGATCGGTAGGCTCCGCTACCATAAACACCCAAACCAAAACTTGCGGTCTCACTCTTTTTGTGCAACCTTGAGCCTTCGGTACGATCACTCGTGATTGTCAAATCTGCTCTTAGCAGATTCAGGTTTCAAAGGTAAAACGGGGGTCTAGGTCTAGTCAAAAAGATTATTAAAATTTAACAGTGCGAATCAAAAAAATAAATTTGGAAGATAAGTTTGAGAAATTAAATTGATCTAGCAGAAGAATATGGCAGAAAAATTTTAATAGGGCGAATCGACCTCAATAAATTTAGAAGAAACATTTGAATAATCAGATAAATCTAGCAGAAGAATTTTATTAAGGCGAATTAAGAAAGATTGAATAGAAGATAGATTTGAATAAATGGATAGAATTAGTAGGAAATAGTAGGGAAAATTTCCAAGGCGAATCGAGAAAGAGATATTAGAAGATAGATTTGAATAATCAGATAGTTCTATAAAATATATAGCAGAATAAATCTATATTATTTTCTATAATACAAATATGAAATTTTGTTAACAAGTAATATCCTCCGAACCAATTATTTCAATAATAATTTCCAAGAGTTAGCTTCCGAAGTGATTAAAAATTAATTGAAATAAAGTCGCGGAGCAAATTGTTATCAAATTATTGAATTCCCAAATCCTGAATTTAATATATTAGAAGAATTTAATGAATCAAATATATTTAATATTATATAAATATAAATCAGGATCTATGACGGAAATTAGAAAATAAATTTTTTATATTTTATCAAAAGTCGTAATCTAAATCTACTTCATTCTTTAATTCTCATAATCTATATCTTGTAAGATATCCTGAATAAACGATGCCGTACTATATTAGTGACCTCAAAAAAGGACCATAATTGTTGATAATTACCTAGCTAGTAATACCAATAAAAAGAATAATGGCAAAAAAATCGTGGCACCATCAAGGAATATTCGTGAAGATATATTTAGCTATGCAGTTGGCCTTTCATATAAATTTGGGCTCAAGGAGATTTAGATCAATTACACTATACATAAGCCCATTTTTTTCCGTTGATTGGCCTCGGTGTAGAGTCAGCGCAGCCAACAGGATATATCAGATGCATCAACTGGAAAGTCGCTTGTAGTTGTTCCCTGGCTACGCTCAAGGCACTGATTGTCATCGTCCTGCTGTGACGCTTGCAGCAAGGTAGGTCTGCTGGAGCCAGTGCGGACTTGCACACACAAAGTTCCCCAATGTCTTTCTGTGAGACCAGGAGTTCTGACCCAAAATGAAACCAAGAGCGGTGTGAAATCATGTTGCACCATGGACCGCCAGGTAGCATCACGGGACATGGACGATCGAAACACCAAAGCGGCATCAACCACTGTCGCCCCAAAGGACTTCAACAGGATCTCAGCTACTGTTGCACAGCACCAGCCTAGTAAGAGATCCTGGATGTGACGCCCTCTGCTGGCACACTGCACCAAGGCTTGAGCCCGCAAAGGCATGTATCAGGGCCAGGGTCAACATCCTGTGGGCTTGCCTGCAACGATGCGCCAAGCTGCTTCCAGCCCTAAGCTTGACGACCGCTTGACCATCGACGAGCAAGGAACATGGAAAGGCATGTGTCCACGAGGGGCAGGCACTCGGATTCACATGGGTCCCGCCAAAGAACAACGCACGACGCGACATGGGGAACAAGAACAGACAGTCACGCAAAACACATCCTCCCTTACGTGAGGTCCCTGTCCGTGAGTGGAAGTGCCATGGCAATCGACACCTGTGACGTCGGAGGCTTCAGGCAGGTTCGCAGCTCTTGCAGGCAGATGGAATCTGGCAAACAGCTTTATCTCCCAGTCACAGCTCTGAAACCCCGGAATGCTGCTTCAATGCGGCGGCAGATTGCGAGCACATGATCCTGAGACCAATCTTCCGAAGGTCAACGACAGGGCATTGACATGGCATTGACGAAGCACCGTCTTGCCTTCGCTGGACAGACAGGGGCAGTAGCAAGAAACCACATCTATCCCACTCCTTGCCAAGCCAAAGCCAGCTCAGAGCCTGGTGTCGTCAGAATCACACTTTGGACACTCCAACAAAAATCCCTCTTGAGAAGGAAGTGGGGGACGAGTCAACAGGCCTGGCCGAGGCCGCTCAGCTGACACTCATTTCTCAGCTCCCTAATCATAATCCCTCATGCAACGTGGGGCGCCTCATCTTGGTGGTGAGGATCACTTCCAGTTCAAGCTCTTCTGCGCCTGCTTGATGCTTCGCCTTATCAAGCGGCAAACACCACGACGGACTTCTACGTGACACAAGAAGCACGCTGCCTTGTTCTGCGAGGCGACAAGACACGACACTTTGCAACGAGACATACCGAGACACAATATGCTTTGGGACACCGCGGCTTCTGCCTGCTGACCACTTTCTTGACAGGCATCTTCCTGCTGCCCTTCTGACTGAACACCCCGAAGGTGTGAGACTTCGGCTCAGACAAATCGCCCGTTCGACTTTGTGCTTAGGACCCTCCTGGCCACAGAGGAGCTGACTCGCATCAAGCGGTTCGGTGAGATTAGAGCTTCCTGACGCGAGGCGTCGGGGCTTCACCAGGTTTCAACCGCAGCCCCCATGCACGAGGAGCTTGGATGCCCAGGCGGTGCCGCAAGCAGGCCTGCAGCTGTTGGGTCAGCGCTGCATTGCCCACGCAGCCCATCGTTCCGGATCAAAGTCTTCCGCCGAAGGATCAAAGTCTCTTGATTGGTGTCCAGCAGAACCTGGGGACACGCTTCAACGACTGCAAACACGACGGGAATCTAAACCAATACAGCCTAGAAATGCTGCAAAATAATTGATCGACCTAGCCCTCCCCGGCTCTGAGAGCAGCCGAATGCCAGGCTTTGCTTGAGACAAACAACATCGCGTGGATCGAGCAGGCCCAACCTCAAGACTTCGAAAACCCAGTCATCTGCCGGCTGGCCCGCAATCTGGGGGAGAAGGCTGTGGTCATGGGCCGGATCTGGAAAAAAGTCTGCACCAGCAAGGCACACCTACAACGAGAACGCTGGCCGAAACACAGGCTCTGGTCTAGTGCATCACATGTGGACGTGCAAGGCGGGAAACAATCTTGACAGCTGCACTGCACAGTGCGACGTCAAGGATCTTGCACCGCTCTCATTGAACGTGGCCACGAGCCACCACTTCCCGCAACTAATGTACTTCCCGGTTCCCACCAAACCCCTTGTGTACCTGTCTCAAAGCTGCCCCTGCCGACAGTGATGCTCTGCTCTGTCACATGGTTTGCCACGTGCCGACTGCAGTACGACAACAACCTGGACGGAAGCCAGTCCTGTCATGCTCTACCTGCCAGGGACGCGCAGACTCTTTGCGGACTATCAGAAAAGGTGCCCAATGCCAACATGCTGCAGATTGACATCACGGCAGGAAACAATCTTGACAGCTGCACTGCACAGTGAAACGACAAGGATCTTGCACCGCTCTCATTGAACGTGGCCACAAGCCACCACTTCCCGCAACTAATGTACTTCCCGGGTCCCACCAAAGCTGCCCCTGCACGACAGTGATGCTCTGCTCTGTCACATGGTTTGCCACGCACCGACTGCAGTACGACAACAACCTGGACGGAAGCCAGTGCAGACTCTTAGCGGCGATCAGAAAAGGTGCAGAATCAATGCCAACCTACCGCGGATTGGCATGTGGTCTAGTGAGTCTAGTGCATTACATGTGGACGTGCAAGGCAGGAAACAATCTGGGCAGCCTCACTGCACAGTGTGACGACAAGGATCTTGCACCACTCTCATTGAACATGGCCACAAGCCACCACTTCCCGCAACTAATGTACCTCCCGGTTCCCACCAAACCGCTTGAGTACCTGTCTCAAAGCTGCCCCTGCACGACAGTGATGCTCTGCTCTGTCACATGGATTGCCACGCGCCAACTGCAGTACGACAACAACCTGGACGGAAACCAGTCCTGTCATGCTCTATACCTGCCAGGAACGCGCAGCCTCTTAGCGGACTATGAGAAAAGGCGCAGAATCAATGCCAACCTACTGCGGATTGACATCTGAGGTGCATGTGGTCTACTGCATCACATGTGGACGTGCAAGGCAGGAATTAATCTGGGCAGCCTCAATGCACAGTGTGACGACAAGGATCTTGCACCACTCTCATTGAACGTGGCCACAAGCCACCACTTCCCGCAACTAATGTACTTCCCGGTTCCCACCAAACCCCTTGAGTACCTGTCTCAAAGCTGCCCCTGCTCGACAGTGATGCTCTGCTCTGTCACATGGATTGCCACGTGCCAACTGCAGTACGACAACAACCTGGACCGAAGCCAGTGCACAGTCTTAGCGGACTATGAGAAAAGGTGCAGAATCAATGCCAACCTACTGCGGATTGACATCTGAGGTGCATGTGCCAGCCGTGCAGCCAAGCATCTTCGAAGCAGAACATCTTTCGGCGCATGTCCTTGATTCACCCGCCGTTCGTGAAGAGGGCAGAGTCTCGGGCAGACAGTGGTGAGAGCAGGCCATGTCGGTTGCTGCACCTCTGTCTGACAACAAGCATCAAAGCTCAAGGCTCTGCAACATCGGTTGTCCACCAGCTGCTGTATCGCATCACAGAGCCACAAATGCCTCGTTTGCTCTGCGGCCATGCGAAAAGTGAGTGAGTCACTCAGAAGGCTTGCCCTCAAGAAAAGCGGTGCCTCCGGTGATGTAACAACGTCCATGATAGCTTTTCGGCCGTAGGGGAATTGAGCGGCGCCTCGCGACAGATGAGGACAGTGGGAACAGGCACCGGCCGGAGAGGCTGCCCTGAGTCCGATGACGACACGGCCGCCGAAGCGAAAAGAAAGGGTGTGACGTAAAACCTTTGCTGAATAGCTGGATGTTCCACAGCAGAATGATGTACCTTGCTGCTGCCTGGCATGCGAAGCATGGCCTTGATTCACCCGCCGTTCGTGAAGAGGGCAGAGTCTCGGGCAGACAGTGGTGAGAGCAGGCCATGTCGGTTGCTGCACCTCTGTCTGACAACAAGCATCAAAGCTCAGGGCTCTGCAACATCGGTTGTCCACCAGTGGCTGTATCGCATCACAGAGCCACAAATGCCTCGTTTGCTCTGCGGCCTTGCGAAAAGCAACATGCCGCTGCTGCGGCAGGCACTTCAAAAGGCTTGCATCGAAACATACCGTAACATACCATTACTGTGACTGTGATGGACCATGAACGACGACGCGTGGAGGAAGGACCTGGTGCGAACACCACAAACTTCTCGATAGTTTCTGCTGCGTGTGGGTGGCACTGCAAAGTGCTGCACCCCGAAGGGGCGGCCTGTCCTGGCTTCCTGGTCCGACTTTGGGCCCAGGCATCTGCCTCGACTATGAGGTTGTCTTGGGTGCTGGGTGCAGAGATGCATGAGGCCACCCTTCGTTGCTTCCGTCTACCAATAGCCTAGGAGGCCTGGAGCCTCAGTCACCGCTGCTGTCATCCTAATGAAATGCATGCAGCCAACATTTCCAGGAGTTGCAGGCGCGCACAATTTGCGCACGATCGTGCTTGTCTTCGGCACGCAACATGCTGGAGATCTTCGGCAATCACCCCCCCTGACAGCTAGATAGTAGTAGGTGAAGTGAAGGATCCAAGCAAGGTCCTGAACTGGTCCTGCGTTCACGAACCAAGCCGGAAGGCGATATGCATTTCTTTGCGCCTCGTCACGGGCCAAGTGGCAAGTAGGCACGAGGACATCATGAAGACCTTGCGAAAGCGCGGTGTGAATGCGAACAGCCGGAAGCTCTGCCTGGAGCCTCAGAGGCACTATGGCACTAGGGAGAACCGTGGTCTTTCGTGACAGAACGACTTGGCCGAGCCATCGCGAATCGTGATCTAAGCCAGAACTGAAGAAGTGGGGATCTGTGCCTGTCTGTGCCCGGCCAAGCATGAGCACTTGCGCTTCTGGCTGTATGTCGCGTAGGAGCAACACTCCAGGAGCCGGTCTTGCTCAAACAAGGGAACCAAAAGGACACTGCTTGCCGGAGCATACATGCCAGTACTCTGTAAAGCTTTCGTTTTGGACATCCAGACCTCGCTGTCCTCTTTGCGCTGATTTGTCACGCGAGAGAGATCTTCGGCAATCAAACCCCCCTGACAGCTAGATAGTAGTAAGTGAAGTGAAGGATCCAAGCAAGGTCCTGCATTCACGAACCAAGCCGGAAGGCGACATGCATTTTTTGCGGCTCATCGCGGGCCAAGTAGGGGATCTGAGCTTTTCTGTGCCGAGCAGAACTGTTCAAGAACGGCTTTCACAAGAACCGGCTCGACAGCTGCAGTATTTTGCTAGGTGGATGAGCATGGGAGACCGGCAATCACACCCCCCCTGACAGCTAGACACTAGTTAGTGAAGTGAAGGGTCCAAGCAAGGTCCTGAACTGGTCCTGCGTTCACGAACCAAGCCGGAAGGCGATACGCATTTCTGGCGCCGCATCACGGGCCAAGTGGCAAGTAGGCACGATGACAACATGAAGACCTTGCGACAGCGCGGAGTGAATGCCAACAGCCGGAAGCTCTGCCTAGAGCCTATATGTCAACTGTTTCTTGAACGACAAGCCTATATGCGTCGATGCGTGAACGGCTTTCACAAGAACCGGTTCGACAGCTGCAGTTTTTTGCTAGGGGGATAAGCATGGCAGACCGGCAATCACACCCCCCTGACAGCTAGATGGCAGTAAGTGAAGTGGAGGGTCCAAGCAAGGTCTTGCATTCACGAACCAAGCCGGAAGGCGATACGTAATTCTTGCGCCTCATCACGGGCCAAGTGGCAAGTAGGCACGAGGACATCATGAAGACCTTGCGAAAGCGCGGTGTGAATGCGAACAGCCGGAAGCTCTGCCTGGAGCCTCAGAGGCACTATGGCACTAGGGAGAACCGTGGTCTTTCGTGACAGAACGACTTGGCCGAGCCATCGTGAATCGTGATCTAAGCCAGAGCTCTTTTCTGTGCCCGGCCAAGCATGAGCACTTGCGCTTCTCGCTGTATGTCGCGTAGGAGCAACACTCCAGGGGCCGGTCTTGCTCAAACAAGGGAACCAAAAGGACACTGCTTGCCGGAGCATACATGCCAGTACTCTGTAAAGCTTTCGTTTTGGACAGCCAGACCTCGCTGTCATCTTTGTGCTGATTCGTCACGAGAGAGAGATCTTCGGCAATCACACCCCCCTGACAGCTAGATGGTAGTAAGTGAAGTCAAGGATCCAAGCAAGGTCCTGCGCTCACGAACCAAGCGGGAAGGCGATATGCATTTCTTGCGCCTCATCACAAACCAAGCAAGTAGGCAAGAGGACAACACGAAGACCTTGCGAAAGCGCGGTGTGAATGCGAACAGCCGGAAGCTCTGCCTAGAGCCTCAGTGGCACTATGGCACTAGGGAGGACATCCAGACCTCGCTGTCCGCTGAACTGTCACGAGAGAGAGATCTTCGGCAATAACACCCCCTGATCACTGGATGGTAGTAAGTGAAGTGGAGGGTCCAAGCAAGGTCCTGCACTGGTCCTGCATTCACGAACCAAGCGGGAAGGCGATATGCATTTCTTGCGCCTCATCACAGGCCAAGTGGCAAGTATTGGCAAGTAGGCAAGAGGACAACACGAAGACCTTGCGAAAGCGCGGTGTGAATACCGACAGCCGGAAGCTCTGCCTAGAGCCTCAGTGGCACTATGGCACTAGGGAGGACATCCAGACCTCGCTGTCCGCTGAACTGTCACGAGAGAAAGATCTTCGGCAACAACACCCCCTGATCGCTGGATGGTAGTAAGTGAAGTGGAGGGTCCAAGCAAGGTACTGGTCCTGCATTCACGAACCAAGCGGGAAGGCGATATGCATTTCTTGCGCCTCATCACAGGCCAAGTGGCAAGTAGGCACGAGGACAACATGAAGACCTTGCGAAAGCGCGGTGTGAATGCCGACAGCCGGAAGCTCTGCCTAGAGCCTAGGTGTCAACTGCTTCTTGAACGACAAGCCTATATGCGTCGATCCGTGAACGGCTTTAACAACATCCGGTTCGACAGCTGCAGTTCTTGGCAGCTAGGGGGATAAGCATGGGAGACCGGCAATCACACCCCCCCTGACAGCTAGACACTAGTTAGTGAAGTGAAGGGTCCAAGCAAGGTCCTGAACTGGTCCTGCGTTCACGAACCAAGCCGGAAGGCGATACGCATCTCTGGCGCCGCATCACGGGCCAAGTGGCAAGTAGGCACGATGACAACATGAAGACCTTGCGACAGCGCGGAGTGAATGCCAACAGCCGGAAGCTCTGCCTAGAGCCTAGGTGTCAACTGTTTCTTGAACGACAAGCCTATATGCGTCGATGCGTGAACGGCTTTCACAAGAACCGGTTCGACAGCTGCAGTTTTTTGCTAGGGGGATAAGCATGGCAGACCGGCAATCACACCCCCCTGACAGCTAGATGGCAGTAAGGGAAGTGGAGGGTCCAAGCAAGGTCTTGCATTCACGAACCAAGCCGGAAGGCGATACGTAATTCTTGCGCCTCATCACGGGCCAAGTGGCAAGTAGGCACGAGGACATCATGAAGACCTTGCGAAAGCGCGGTGTGAATGCGAACAGCCGGAAGCTCTGCCTGGAGCCTCAGAGGCACTATGGCACTAGGGAGAACCGTGGTCTTTCGTGACAGAACGACTTGGCCGAGCCATCGTGAATCGTGATCTAAGCCAGAGCTCTTTTCTGTGCCCGGCCAAGCATGAGCACTTGCGCTTCTCGCTGTATGTCGCGTAGGAGCAACACTCCAGGGGCCGGTCTTGCTCAAACAAGGGAACCAAAAGGACACTGCTTGCCGGAGCATACATGCCAGTACTCTGTAAAGCTTTCGTTTTGGACAGCCAGACCTCGCTGTCTTCTTTGTGCTGATTTGTCACGAGAAAGAGATCTTCGGCAATAACACCCCCCTGATCACTGGATGGTAGTAAGTAAAGTGGAGGGTCCAAGCAAGGTCCTGCACTGGTCCTGCATTCACGAACCAAGCGGGAAGGCGATATGCATTTCTTGCGCCTCATCACAGGCCAAGTGGCAAGTATTGGCAAGTAGGCAAGAGGACAACACGAAGACCTTGCGAAAGCGCGGTGTGAATACCGACAGCCGGAAGCTCTGCCTAGAGCCTCAGTGGCACTATGGCACTAGGGAGGACATCCAGACCTCGCTGTCCGCTGAACTGTCACGAGAGAAAGATCTTCGGCAACAACACCCCCTGATCGCTGGATGGTAGTAAGTGAAGTGGAGGGTCCAAGCAAGGTCCTGCACTGGTCCTGCATTCACGAACCAAGCGGGAAGGCGATATGCATTTCTGGCGCCGCATCACGGGCCAAGTGGCAAGTAGGCACGATGAACTGCGCGTCTTCACCCGATTTAGCCGAACTCCACTTGCGTCGAAAGCCATCGTGGTCTGAGCCACAACTGAAGAAGTAGGATACGTAGGGGATCTGAGCTTTTCTGTGCCGAGCAGAACTGTTCAAGAACGGCTTTCACAAGAACCGGTTCGACAGCTGCAGTTCTTGCTAGGTGGATGAGCAAGGGAGACCAGCAATCACACCCCCTGACAGCTAGATAGGCGATACGCATTTCTGGCGCCGCATCACGGGCCAGGTGGCAAGCAGGCACGATGACAACATGAAGACCTTGCGACAGCGCGGTGCGAATGCCAACAGCCGGAAGCTCTGCCTAGAGCCTAGGTGTCAACTGTTTCTTGAACGACAAGCCTATGTGCGTCGATTCGTGAACGGCTTTCACAAGAACCGGTTCGACAGCTGCAGTTTTTTGCTACGGGGATAAGCATGGGAGACCGGCAATCACACCCCCCTGACATCCCCTGACAGCTAGATACTAGTTGGTGAAGTGGAAGTTCCAAGCAAGGTCCTGCGTTCACGAACCAAGCCGAAAGGCGATACGCATTTCTGGCGCCTCATCACGGGCCAAGTGGCAAGTAGGCACGATGAACTGCGCGTCTTCACCCGATTTAGCCGAACTCCACTTGCGTTGAAAGCCATCGTGGTCTGAGCCACAACTGACGCAGGATGAGTAGGGGATCTGAGCTTTTCTGTGCCGAGCAGAACTGTTCAAGAACGGCTTTCACAAGAACCGGTTCGACAGCTGTAGTTCTTGCTAGGTGGGTGAGCAAGGGAGACCGGCAATCACACCCCCCTGACATCCCCTCACAGCTAGATACTAGTTGGTGAAGCGGAAGTTCCAAGCAAGGTCCTGCGTTCACGAACCAAGCCGGACGGCGATACGCATTTCTGGCGCCGCATCACGGGCCAAGTGGCAAGTAGGCACGATGAACTGCGCGTCTTCACCCGATTTAGCCGAACTCCACTTGCGTCGAAAGCCATCGTGGTCTGAGCCACAACTGACGAAGTAGGATACGTAGGGGATCTGAGCTTTTCTGTGCCGAGCGGAACTGTTCAAGAATGGCTTTCACAAGAACCGGTTCGACAGCGGCAGCTTTTGCTAGGTGGATGAGCACGGGAGACCGGCAATCACACCCCCCTGACAGCTAGGTACTAGTTGGTGAAGTGAAGGGTCCAAGCAAGGTCCTGCACCGGTCCTGCGTTCATGAACCAAGCCGGACGGCGATACGCATTTGTGGCGCCGCATCACGGGCCAAGTGGCAAGTAGGCACGATGAACTGCGCGTCTTCACCCGATTTAGCCGAACTCCACTTGCGTCGAAAGCCATCGTGGTCTGAGCCACAACTGAAGAATCTGAGCTTTTCTGTGCCGAGCAGAACTGTTCAAGAACGGCTTTCACAAGAACCGGTTCGACAGCTGCAGCTTTTGCTAGGTGGATGAGCACGGGAGACCGGCAATCACACCCCCCTGACAGCTAGGTACTAGTTAGTGAAGTGAAGGGTCCAAGCAAGGTCCTGCACCGGTCCTGCGTTCATGAACCAAGCCGGACGGCGATACGCATTTGTGGCGCCGCATCACGGGCCAAGTGGCAAGTAGGCACGATGAACTGCGCGTCTTCACCCGATTTAGCCGAACTCCACTTGCGTCGAAAGCCATCGTGGTCTGAGCCACAACTGAAGAAGTAGGATACGTAGGGGATCTGAGCTTTTCTGTGCCGAGCAGAACTGTTCAAGAACGGCTTTCACAAGAACCGGTTCGACAGCTGCAGTTCTTGCTAGGTGGATGAGCAAGGGAGACCAGCAATCACACCCCCCTGACAGCTAGATAGGCGATACGCATTTCTGGCGCCGCATCACGGGCCAGGTGGCAAGCAGGCACGATGACAACATGAAGACCTTGCGACAGCGCGGTGCGAATGCCAACAGCCGGAAGCTCTGCCTAGAGCCTAGGTGTCAACTGTTTCTTGAACGACAAGCCTATATGCGTCGATTCGTGAACGGCTTTCACAAGAACCGGTTCGACAGCTGCAGTTTTTTGCTACGGGGATAAGCATGGGAGACCGGCAATCACACCCCCCTGACATCCCCTGACAGCTAGATACTAGTTGGTGAAGTGGAAGTTCCAAGCAAGGTCCTGCGTTCACGAACCAAGCCGAAAGGCGATACGCATTTCTGGCGCCTCATCACGGGCCAAGTGGCAAGTAGGCACGATGAACTGCGCGTCTTCACCCGATTTAGCCGAACTCCACTTGCGTTGAAAGCCATCGTGGTCTGAGCCACAACTGACGCAGGATACGTAGGGGATCTGAGCTTTTCTGTGCCGAGCAGAACTGTTCAAGAACGGCTTTCACAAGAACCGGTTCGACAGCTGTAGTTCTTGCTAGGTGGGTGAGCAAGGCAGACCGGCAATCACACCCCCCTGACAGCTAGATAGGCGATACGCATTTCTGGCGCCGCATCACGGGCCAGGTGGCAAGTATTGGCAAGTAGGCAAGAGGACAACACGAAGACCTTGCGAAGGCGCGGTGTGAATACCGACAGCCGCCGCATCACGGGCCAAGTGGCAAGTAGGCACGATGAACTGCGCGTCTTCACCCGATTTAGCCGAACTCCACTTGCGTCGAAAGCCATCGTGGTCTGAGCCACAACTGACGAAGTAGGATACGTAGGGGATCTGAGCTTTTCTGTGCCGAGCGGAACTGTTCAAGAATGGCTTTCACAAGAACCGGTTCGACAGCGGCAGCTTTTGCTAGGTGGATGAGCACGGGAGACCGGCAATCACACCCCCCTGACAGCTAGGTACTAGTTAGTGAAGTGAAGGGTCCAAGCAAGGTCCTGCACCGGTCCTGCGTTCATGAACCAAGCCGGACGGCGATACGCATTTGTGGCGCCGCATCACGGGCCAAGTGGCAAGTAGGCACGATGAACTGCGCGTCTTCACCCGATTTAGCCGAACTCCACTTGCGTCGAAAGCCATCGTGGTCTGAGCCACAACTGAAGAATCTGAGCTTTTCTGTGCCGAGCAGAACTGTTCAAGAACGGCTTTCAGCTTTTGCTAGGTGGATGAGCATGGGAGACCGGCAATAACACCCCCCTGACAGCTAGGTACTAGTTGGTGAAGTGAAGGGTCCAAGCAAGGTCCTGCACCGGTCCTGCGTTCATGAACCAAGCCGGACGGCGATACGCATTTGTGGCGCCGCATCACGGGCCAAGTGGCAAGTAGGCACGATGAACTGCGCGTCTTCACCCGATTTAGCCGAACTCCACTTGCGTCGAAAGCCATCGTGGTCTGAGCCACAACTGAAGAATCTGAGCTTTTCTGTGCCGAG
Organism: Symbiodinium sp. CCMP2592; assembly: GCA_905221615.1. Classification (NCBI taxonomy): domain Eukaryota; class Dinophyceae; order Suessiales; family Symbiodiniaceae; genus Symbiodinium; species Symbiodinium sp. CCMP2592. The sequence goes on along the minus strand of CAJNDT010006181.1, from coordinate 146,468 downwards.
CAGAACTGTTCAAGAACGGCTTTCACAAGAACCGGTTCGACAGCTGCAGTTCTTGCTAGGTGGATGAGCAAGGGAGACCAGCAATCACACCCCCCTGACAGCTAGATAGGCGATACGCATTTCTGGCGCCGCATCACGGGCCAGGTGGCAAGCAGGCACGATGACAACATGAAGACCTTGCGACAGCGCGGTGCGAATGCCAACAGCCGGAAGCTCTGCCTAGAGCCTAGGTGTCAACTGTTTCTTGAACGACAAGCCTATATGCGTCGATTCGTGAACGGCTTTCACAAGAACCGGTTCGACAGCTGCAGTTTTTTGCTACGGGGATAAGCATGGGAGACCGGCAATCACACCCCCCTGACATCCCCTGACAGCTAGATACTAGTTGGTGAAGTGGAAGTTCCAAGCAAGGTCCTGCGTTCACGAACCAAGCCGGACGGCGATACGCATTTCTGGCGCCGCATCACGGGCCAAGTGGCAAGTAGGCACGATGAACTGCGCGTCTTCACCCGATTTAGCCGAACTCCACTTGCGTCGAAAGCCATCGTGGTCTGAGCCACAACTGACGAAGTAGGATACGTAGGGGATCTGAGCTTTTCTGTGCCGAGCGGAACTGTTCAAGAATGGCTTTCACAAGAACCGGTTCGACAGCGGCAGCTTTTGCTAGGTGGATGAGCACGGGAGACCGGCAATCACACCCCCCTGACAGCTAGGTACTAGTTAGTGAAGTGAAGGGTCCAAGCAAGGTCCTGCACCGGTCCTGCGTTCATGAACCAAGCCGGACGGCGATACGCATTTGTGGCGCCGCATCACGGGCCAAGTGGCAAGTAGGCACGATGAACTGCGCGTCTTCACCCGATTTAGCCGAACTCCACTTGCGTCGAAAGCCATCGTGGTCTGAGCCACAACTGAAGAATCTGAGCTTTTCTGTGCCGAGCAGAACTGTTCAAGAACGGCTTTCAGCTTTTGCTAGGTGGATGAGCATGGGAGACCGGCAATAACACCCCCCTGACAGCTAGGTACTAGTTGGTGAAGTGAAGGGTCCAAGCAAGGTCCTGCACCGGTCCTGCGTTCATGAACCAAGCCGGACGGCGATACGCATTTCTGGCGCCTCATCACGGGCCAAGTGGCAAGTAGGCACGATGAACTGCGCGTCTTCACCCGATTTAGCCGAACTCCACTTGCGTTGAAAGCCATCGTGGTCTGAGCCACAACTGACGCAGGATACGTAGGGGATCTGAGCTTTTCTGTGCCGAGCAGAACTGTTCAAGAACGGCTTTCACAAGAACCGGTTCGACAGCTGTAGTTCTTGCTAGGTGGGTGGCTTTCACAAGAACCGGTTCGACAGCTGTAGTTCTTGCTAGGTGGGTGAGCAAGGGAGACCGGCAATCACACCCCCCTGACAGCTAGATACTAGTTGGTGAAGTGGTCGTGAACGGCTTTCACAAGAACCGGTCCTGTCGGGCTGAAAGTGCCGCTTGCAACAAGACTGGCCAAGTCATGGGCAAACTCAGCCTCCGCCACAAGCATGAACGGTGACGCTGTCGAGACGCTTTCGCGCCATGCGAGCAGCGACATTGTCCACGTGGGGGATATTCGAAACTGGGAGATTTCTGTGTCCGACGCCTACGCGCTGACAACGCTCGAGTCCGCGGTCCTCCGGTGGCCGCACAGGGTCTCATACAATCGCACAAACGGAGAGACTACCCGCTGTGGTGCAATCAAACGGGTACTACATGGAGTCCTGCCAAACTTCGAGCACAGGAAGGGAGCCACCGAGCAACGTGCTGGATGGAAACATGTGCATCTAGGTCACTAATTGGCCGCTGTGTCATGGGCCAACCTTTTGACCACGATTCTGCAGAGCATTGTGTGCCGGAGAGTTGGCAGAGCACAGTGGCAGAAACATCTCCTGCGCAGAAGAGAAACGTGGGGCCTGGATGATTGCATCAGAGTGGCGTGCGATGGCGTGCCCGATGGTGCCACCGCAACATGCAGGGCGCATCCAAATCGGTCGTGCCCGCTGAACATCGCTGAATCTTAAACCTATGTTGCGGGCAAGCACATGGCTGCAAAGCTCGAACGACCGACAATGCATCATGTGACTGCATCCTGGGATATCCTGGGCCTTCATGCTTGCCAAATAAACACGCACTGTTGAATCGGCCACGTGACGCTTTTCGTCGGCATCTCGTTTTCTGCTTCCTGCCAGCATGGAACAAGCAGAAAGCGATGTTCTTCAAGATTCCACATTCACCCTTTGCAAAAAATCCCTCCTGTCAGTCCCTCCGTCTCTGCATTTGTCCCTCCCATTCCCTCCCTCCCTCACTCCCTCCCTCCGTCCCCCTCAGCTAGCCCCCAAGGCGACGAGTTTTGATGCTCGCAACGGGCTTCAGTCATTGCACATTTTGCGCGTGTCATCCTTCAAGCAGTGTGCTCATGCCCGTGTGCACAGCTCTACTGGCTGCCTACACCAGCAATGCACATGCGACTGAATGACATGTGGGGCCATGCAATAACACGTCCCTCAGCTCCAGATCTCCGATCTAAAGTTGGTCTGCACAGCTTTGGCCCTATTTTCGCACCTTCTTTGGCTCTTTCGAGAGCTGAACCGCCACAAAGTCTTCAAGTTGGCCAGCGGTTCCGCGTCCATGATCTCGCGTGTCAAAAGCTGAAAAATGCTCCCGTACAAATACTGGACAAACCCCAAATACTTCACGTTCATGAGATCATAGTGAGCAGTCAGGGCCGTGTGCAGCTGGCTCTTGAAGAACACGTTCTGCGACCGATCGGGCCATGCCCGCCAGCTTTCGGTTGACCAAAGGGTCCCTCGCCAGCCAGCGTCGGGGCCAAAACTGTGCCACGTAGTCGGTCCACGCTTGGTGCAACGACAATGTGCACACGGCATGTTGGAAGTGGATCTCGGCAGCTGAAGGTACAGGTTGAAGAAGTCCATGTCTCCCGTGAACGCCACGACAACGGCTCGGAAGCCTTCAGCCAGATCAGACCCGGCAAGGGATGCCTCCCTGCTGCCTCTCGGCCACCCCACTCCTCTCCAATCACGGCTTGGCCCCTTGCCTTCGAAGAGGGATTCCAAGGACCACAGCAAAATGGTAAAGAAGTCCCGGCAGGTCGAGATCGGTCCAGCTCTTGTTCCAGCAGCTCCAGATGTGTTGTTGGCAAGCCTGTTTTTACAGATATGTATCTAATTATTATATATATATATATGTTTATATGTACTACAGACCACACACCCAAAAACCAAAAAAATTAGCACCCCATCCAGGGGAGGTGACCTCCACCCTGTGTTTTGGACCCCAGTGCGCTCTGACATTCGGCCTTGGTGCCAAGCCCGCTGAGTCCTGCCAACATGGACGTCCAAGAGAAGATCGCTGCGCCGCTTGACCAAATCTTGCCTCGGCCAGTCACCAGGGGTCTCGTCAGCGTGCAGGCTGACGGGAATCGTCCAATCCCATTCCGCGTGCCACTGCAGCGGGTGACCACGAAAATGTGGCAGATGTCTCGCCTTCGTCCAGAATCGCCGCAGGTGCGTCACGCCTGGGCAGATGGTCTTCGTCCACACTTTGGGGTATTCTGCGAATATCCCAGCAAAGATCTCGTGTGGCAGGCACATGGCGTAAGCGTGCTCCTGCGCTTGCAGAGAGGTGTCCTCTTCTGCATTTTTTCGCACTGAGATCCTTTTGGCAATCGGCAGCCGAGGCATGTGCTCTACCAGCCTGAGAATGTCGCGGTTGATGTTGTTGGGAAGCTTGCCCTCGCAGCCGGCCTTGGCGATGAGAGCAAGGTCGGCCAGTGAGCCGCTGCGAGCATCGGCGACGGCCAGCTGGGCTATCTTCTGTATCTGAGGTGGCGACAGAAAACCCCAGGCAAACTGCTCCAGTAGATGCAGCCGCAATGTGCTGCCATTGGTTTCCTCCCTCCACGCCTGGTCCAGGGTTCGGGTAATTATCAACTTCCAGTCTCCGGCGCTTTCGCACTGGAAGGGACACAGCAGCCTCCATGCATTACGACCACGCCCTTCAGTCTCTCAACATCTGCACAAGAGCTGCAGGCACACGCAACAAAAGGCGCATAGGATGGCTTGGCATTGGACCGCTATATTGGGTCTCTACGCATGGTCGAGCAACAGAGCAAAAGAATTCTTTGGCCTCCCATGGAAGAGTCCGGGTTCCGGGTCACCCGGGCTTCGTCATTTTCGGGGGGGGCCACCTGGCACGTAAGCGCATCAGTCCAGATGTCATGGTCGGATGCCCGCCGACCGTTGGCCCCGATCCCCCCCTAGACTGCAGGACCATAGGGCCCTTTCCCTTGCTCCACGCCCGGCCAACAGCGTGTCGGTAGCTGCCAAAACTGGCGGGCATGCAGCTGTGCCACTTGGTAGAGCTGCAAACCCCATTGTGAAGATGCTGGCAGTCTGCTTTCGACAAAGAAATACTCATGTCCTGACAAGGCCTCCCCTCGCACGGTTCGAACAAAAGTGGGATTTGCTCGCACGGTCGCAGCGTGCAGAGATATGCTCGCACAGCCTACCACGTGCGCAGAGACCAGGGGGCTCCCAGCAGGCACGTTGGCCCATTCGTCCCGCTGTCATACAGAGAGCAAAAGCAAACAAAAAGGCTCTCTGCGTTGGCCCCAAGAGCCCCGAAAATTCCCACCGCGAACCGTCCCCCACACCCGGCCAACGGTGTGTGCCCGAGGCGTGCAATGGAACAGCTTCTCGCTCTTGGATTTGTTATTTCTGAAGTCCTTGTTGAGTGCGTGAGCCAGTTATCCGACAGCGAAAGCATTCGCACTGCACAGTACGGGGCGGGTAAGGGCAACACGTCTATAAGAGGGGAGGTGTCCTCAACCCTGTTTTCCAACACCTGGCGGATCCCATCTAAGGTCTACACATGCATGCAAAATGGCCTCCCTTTGGCTGTGTGGCTGTGGAGGCTGAAAGCAAGTCACACAGTCAGTCAGTCGTATACACGAGGGACCGCCCCAGGCGGCACGTTAGCCCATTTGTCCGCCCGTCATAGGACAGTGCCCTGTCCGATTGGCCGATAAAAGGCGGTCCCCGTGACTTCCACACAACGGGCCCAACACCCGGCCACCCCTCCCCGGTCCCACAAGCACTATCACTATATGTGCCGGCTCTGGGGCGACAGCCATTCGTTGTTGATCTGACCTGAGCAAAGTGCAAGATGTTTCCGGGAAGGACTGCGTATAGCCATCCATGTCAGCACCACTCGGCTTTTTTTACAGTCGCAGCACAGAGATGCGCTTGGGCCTGTTTCCCTCTCACTGTATACGTGGAGACATTGTCTTTGGACCTTCTGGTATCAGACTTGACCACACTCGCATGCAGAGGGGAGGTGCCCTCCACACTCTGTCCTTGCACGCCTTCCTAAGAGAATTCGCGGGCCCGGGCGCAGGGGAGGTGTCCTCAACCCTTTGCCATATGTGTCCTAGTTTCGAACCTCCGGAACTTCTTTCAAATGCATGACGTAGCCCAGTTTGTCGATCTCCGCTTTTTCCTGGATCCTGAGCAGCAAAATCAAGAGCCGTCTCCTTTCCGCCCCGTTGAGGTTCGCCAGCGCAGCCTGCACGTCCGCATCCTTGTTCATGATGAAGACATTTAAAGCCCGCTTAGTTGCTTTCAACAGTGGCGTTGTGCCGCAAGGTACCGGTGTTGCCCCACTCCGCCGGAACTCATCTCTGTCGGCATCTTTCGGCCTCACACTCGGCCTCGGGATTTTTCTGTTGGTTAAGAGTACCCTGGCAGCACTCTCACAGATCTAAGCTCACGAAGTCAAAGACCAATCTCGTACACACTGATTTTCCATGGGCGTACCCGACTAGGCTCAGGCCCTCCCCTTGATAGACAAAAGCCGCGGCACCTGAGTCTGCACATGTGCTCGCTTCCACGTGGCAAGCACCAAGGTGACCTGGCAGGTCTTCACACGAGGGAAAAGGAAAATGTCGAAGAAATCTGGAGCGATCGCCTCCATGGAAGGCCACGTCAGCTGTTTCAGCCGGCTCTCCGTTCACAATCAAGACAGAGACTTTTAGTCTGTGTCCTCGCTCCACGAAGGTGCCCACAAGCAGCGTCGGTGTGGTAGCTCTGGCCCTTTGGTGTCAGGTACACTCGTTGAGGAAGCTCACGTCGAGGGGGGCGTCGCTGGAGTGCATCTCTCTCCTCTCTCATCGTCTCGAGCTGGCGCCACAGGTGTGTGCACTCGCCACTCAACTCGCCAACTCGCTCGCGGTAGTCCTCGAGCTCGTTCTGGTACTGGGAGGTCATGGCACGGAGATGGCGAAGCTCAGTCCCATGCTGGAGCTCAGGAGTCTGGGTCCCCCTCGTTGTGGCAGTCGTCGGGCTTGCCCTTGGTGCGGTCAGGTAGCCAATGATCTTGTACACGACGAAGCCAAGCATGAGGGTGAACTGCAGCAGGAGGAAGCCGAGGAACAGGTCGGTGAGGTAGTCGCGGTGGTCGTCAGCATCGTTGGTGTCCCGGGCACCCTCTACCGCCTCAGTCGCTTGAGCAAGGAGCACCGTGGCGATGTGCTGGGCGATTCGTGACCCGTAGTGGCCACCCGAAGCCCGCTGTGATTTCTCTCGCTCCTCCTTCGTTTTCTTCTTGGCGGCCACAAAGTCCTTGTCGTAGACCAAGCTGAGGCGGCCCGTCTTGAGCATGTCCGACAGGTCCTGGCGGGAGGAGATCTTGGTCAGCCCATCGGCCAGCATCCTCTCGCTCGAGACCCACCTCAGCACAGTTCGAAGGCGCTTGAGCTCATCCTGGATGCACAAGATCTCGATGGCCGTCCTTTTGTCCTGTGCGCTTGTGAACCCGGGCTTCAGGAGGGCATCGTACAAGGCCTTTGCGTCGATCACTGCCACTGAACTGCCGGGCCACTGTGCCGTCTCTGGGTCACGAGGGTTTTGCCGTGGGTCCAACATCAAGGAAATCATGGACTTCACCATCACCAGCTCGTCGAGGGCCGTGGCAAGCCCCTGGGCTTCAGCGGCCAAACTGCTGCGACAGACTCGTTGCAGCTTGTGCGACCGCCAACTCAGGATGCTATAGGGAACCGTCTCGCCATTCAGCACCCGCTTGGAGGTCATGATCACCAGCAGTCCGCCTTGCGAGGATCCATCAGGCCGAACCGCAAAGGCAGCGTCGCTGAACACCAGGAGGCAGATGTCGTTGAGGTCCTCAAACACCTTGCCCATCACAATCCGGAAGGAGTCCTGGGCCTTAGCAAACCTCAGGGTCTTGTTCAGCTCGGCAACCAAGTGGTTCGTGGCATTGGGGACCCCTGCTGCCTGAATGCTCAAGGAGGCACTCAAGCTCGGAAGCCCTTGGCCAGCTGGCCATTGAAGGGCTCCAATCAGGCCCCTGAGCTTGCCGATCTCCTTCTGGTTGAGGGGGGTGTCCTCCTTGGCCTGCTTGTTGGTGGTGGTCACGGGGGCGATCTTCTTGATGTAGTCAGCGTATCCCAGGACGATGCCATCCTTGTTCCGCTCGAGCTTGCCCCCACAGTACACGATGGTTCCGCCACTCAGGAGCACTTGCCACTTCCCAAAGTCAAAAGTGGAACGCAACCGAACAATCGCGGCCTTGAACTCCTTGTTGCTCTCGTCACCTCCAACCAAAAGGTCGTCGACGTGCAGCACCAAGGCCCCGATCAAGAGGCGCTGAAGGGAGAAGAGCAGGTAGAAACAGCGGTCCAACGCGTGTCGTTCCCATCCCCCTTCTCTCAGCCTTCGATCGGCCTCCTTCCACCACAGAAGAGGAGCATCGGCCAGCCCATAGGCTGATTTCAGCATTCGCATGAAGGTGCTCTGCTGGCCCATGCCAAGTAGCGGTCCACAGTCGGCCGGCAGTTTCACGATGATCTTCCGGTCGAACTTGGCTCCCGACAAGAAGGCTGTCCGAACATCTCCGCAATAGACGACCCACTGCCAGTTGCCAGCAAAGGCAGGGAGGATCATCTTGCTTTGCCGGGTCGCCGTGGGGGAAGCCTTCTCGATGTTCATCACATCGGGGTCTTGGAAGCCCCTCAGCACGAGTCTCGCCTTGGCCTTTGGGTTTCCACCATCCTCTGGAACCTTCCACGACAGGACCCATCGGGCTGTCACTGCCCGTCCGGTCTTGTCCTCACCATCATCGGCGAACTGCCACACCTGGTTCTTGAAGTACGGTTCCAGCTCGGCCCGCTTGGCTTCCATCATCGCGGCCCTTTGGTCCACCGTCATATCTTTCTCCCTCGCCTCGGCCCTGGCCAACCATGCCTCGTCCAAGGCAATCTCGCCATCCACAATGGTCCAGCCTTTTGGGAGGTCGTTGCCCACACTGTCCACAACATAGGCATCGATAAAGAGGTCATCGTCAGTGTCGACCGGTACCGGAGTGTTTTCCGGCAGTGCGCTGGCAGCCGCACCCGACGCGGGCAGAGAAGAAGAAGACGCGGCAGCAGCAGTGCGCGGGCGCTTGTCTGGCGGTGGACCAGCGCTCTCGGAAGCTTCAGAAGGCGCCGGTTCAGGCTCGGCAACGCTGATGCGGCGGCGCAGGGACGGTTGTCGGGAGAGCACGTCCTGGAAGGCAAGCTCCACCACACCAGGCACAGGAGGCATGGGCACATCAGGCTCACGCTCGCTGTCGGCATCACTGGGTGGGTTGGGATCGGGAAGGCTTGGCTCATAGTCGGAGAGGTGGTCGTCGTAGTTGTCCTCGAGAACCGGGCCATCCGCGGTGATGTCCTTGAACTGAGTCGTGCTTCTGGCTTTGAATTCCTGCAAGGCCTCAAGGGCAGCGGCAGGATCAGCAGCAACATTGAAGCCGGTCTCCTCGATGATGGGGCGCACCTGGTGGGGCGCACAGCGCAGCAAGGAGGTGCCGTGGGCGAGCCAGATGACGCGCTCCTTGCCGTTGTCGTCGACTTCGATCGCAACAACACGTGCCGGTCCACGCCAACGGTTCTTTTGCAGAATGCCGGCACCGTGCACCCTCCAAAAGAAAACTTTCTGGCCCACCTTTGGCACCGCCTGGTCGTTCTCGATGAAGTTCCGATTCATAGCCCTGCGCAGCCGGAGGTCGGTGTCGGCCTTGAGGAAAGCGACCTGTGCCGCCATTCGGCGTCTTTGGTTGGTCGCAAAAACACCTGCATCATCATCCTCATCGGGAGCCGCTGGGTTGAAGAGCTCGGCTGTCAGGCTAAAGCTGTTGGCAGGCGTCTTTCCAAGCACCCATTGTGCCGGAGAGAAACCGCGAACCGTGCTCAGGAGATTGATCTGCCCTGGCACGAAGATGGCGGCCTCACGCAGCCCTTGCTTGGAGCGGTCCTGGAGGTCGTCCATGTAGAGTTCCAGGCTTCTTCTCACGACCTGGTGTCTCCTTTCCACAGCCCCAAGCCAGCTGTGGGCCTCAGCAGGGGCAATTTCCAGCTCCACGCCATGGTCTGAGCACCATTCTCGAATGAGGGTTGCACTCCAGCCCTTGGCCTCGTCGATGCGGATTATCTTGGGGACTCCGAAGTGCTTGATCCACGCCCTTTCCAGCCCTTTCAGCAATTCCTTGCTTTGCTCGCTGGCTAGGACCCGGATGGTCACAAAGCGGGTGGCCTGACACATGATGGTGAGCACGCACATTCGACCATCATCGGTGTCGATCCAGGCCGAGTCCAGCATGAGGCGCTCATTGAACTCCCTTGCGGTGAGGCCACTTGCTGGGGGCACCCCGGCTGGCCTCTTTCTCTTCAAGCACCCAGCACACAGGTAGTGCTTGGCACACGTGATCACATTCTCCGTCGCCTGCACCTCCTCCAGCATCCTTGTCAAGACCGTGGGCGAGGGATGGCCGAGGTTCTTGTGGAGCCGGGCCACGTAGCTGTATGCCTGTCGCCCCACTTGTTGCTTCAGTTCCTCGTTGACCTTGATCGCCTCGCTCTTCTGCTCGTCCTTGCCATCGGGGCCCTCGGTAGGGTCCATCTCCACGTCGCCATCGGGCTCCTCCACGGGAAAGGCATCGTCCATGGCATCGTCTTGATTGATAAGGCCAGCCAGCGTCTCAGCAAGTTTCGCCGTGGGTTCGTCGCCGTCTGGTGTCTCGTGGAGGGGCTCGGGTACATGACGATGTCCTCCGCGGCATTGGCATCCCGCTCCGTTGCAGAAGCTCTTCTTGGTGGTCAGGTAGCAGGTCGGCTTCTTCACGGGATGGTGGTCGCCCTGGGCGTCTCTGGAAGTCCGGCCATACATGCATTGATCCACGTAGGTCGCGTGCCCCGGCAGTCGGGACCAAGCTCTGGTCTTCCAGGCCCGGCTTGTCCATGGGTGCTCCAAGTGAGCATGCCGCTTTCCCCGGCGCTGGACTTCGTAGATCATGGCGCAGAACACCAGGATCTCATCGTGATCGCGTTGGCGATGGTCACAAAGTCGGGACCACCCTCTTGCATCGGAGGCCACGCTGGTTTCAAGACCCGGCCTCCACAGCTTCGAAGACGGGGTGATCACGATCTCGTCGGGCTCCTCGCGGCCCATTCTCCGGATGAACCTTTTTCGGTCCTTGGCTCGGTGAAAGTTCCAGCCTTCTTTTGAAGAGAAGCGCTCAACACGTGCCCCTGCTTGCTTCAAGCTTGTAGTGAGTTTCCCTTTTCCGGCAAAGACTTCCCACACAACCTTCGCATCGGCATTGGTCACGTGGGCGGCCCTGTCCATGGTGATCTTCAGCTCCTTCTTCTCCTTGGCGGCGTTGGCAATGAAGCTGTGGAGTTTCCCTTTGGGAAGCTGCTTCACGGTCTCCTGCTTGCACCTCGCCGCCACGACTGCATTAACGCTCTCCCCCAGCACACTCGAGAGTGACATAGGAGATGATGTTGCCGTAGTGATACCAGCTTCTTTGGGGAGGCCATCGAGTGGCAGCTGCACTCTGCCTTTTCCCGTCACGGCCTCGCTGTGATTTGGGCGGTCCTGGCTGCCACTTGCATGGGCATGACAGCTTTTCCCATCGCCCTCTTGGTTGCCATGGTCGTGGTGGTCCTTCTCGGCATTGCGGTCCATGTGGTCCTTCTTGGCATTGTGGTCCAGGAGGTTCGCCTCGGTGTCGTGGTCGTTGTGGTCCTTGTCGGTGGCCTGGTAGATGTCGCCCTTCCCCAAGCCATAGCCAAGGATCTCCTGGTAGCCAAGGTTCTTGCTGGTGTCCACGTGGTTCTCGAAGTCGGTTGGGGCCAGGATCTCGTCGTAGTCGTGGTTGCCCAGGAGAAGTTGTATGTCCTCAGTAAGCACCAGCTGGTGCTCTCCACGTTCTCCTCGCACGATGGGCTGCCACTGCCCGCCTGGCCACTGCATCTGACCGTTCTTGTAGTCCACGATGACCCCGAGCTTCTCCAGGATAGGCCTGCCGAACAGCAAAGGGCAGGAGCCTCCGATCACGTAGGTCAGCACCTTGCGCTTGATTCCCCCCATCACCACAGGAAGAAGCACGCAGATGCCGGTGGACTCGGTCGCCGAGTTGCCGTAGCGGAAGGCCTTCTTGCACGCGAAGACCTCCACGGAGTCCAAGTTGAAGCCATTCTCCAGGAGATAGCGCAAGTACCTCTTCACATAGACGATGCTCCCAAGAACTGAAGCCGCACCGCCGTCCTGCACCGCCTGGTTGCACGTCTGGTTGTCGTCCTCGTCGTCGTGGTCCAGGGCATACACAGGGATGTTGCCGTAGTGGTCGGGGGCGTCCTCGACCATCATCACTTCATCGCCTCCGGCCTCGGTGTTGTCCAGCCGCCGCTTCTTGTCGCCACCGCCGGCTGGGCAATCCCGGGCCCAATGGCCTGTCTGTCCACATCGGAGACAAACCTGTTTCCCAACGCCAGCGGCCTTGCCTCGAAGGCCAGCTTTGGAGGATCCTTTCGGCACAGGCAGCTGCTTGCCGCCCTTCTTTCCAGGCCGCTTGCCGCCACCCTTCTTTCCTTTCGGCCGCCCTCCAGGTGAGGATGCCGGGGATAAGGAAGGCTTGTCCACCAGTGCAACGACGGGGTAAAAGCCACGGGAGGTCCTCATACGGTTAAGGCGGTTCTTGGCGTCGGCGTACGCAGCAAAGATCTCGTCAAACTCCTCGACGTCAAAGGTCTCGTCCTCCTCCTCGTCGACCGCGTCGTCCTCGTAGTAAGCCTGGTCGGCGTCCACCCAGGGGGCGTTCTCGTCAAAGTCCTGGTAGTAGGTGTCCTCGATGTCGGCGTTGGCGAGGTCCTCGTCGTAGGTCTCGTCCTGGTAGTAGGCGTTCTCCTTCTTCCGGTTCCAGCGAGGGTCGGGGCGTACTTCAAGCCGGGAGTCCTGGCCAAGGATAAAGTTCATGGCCTTGCCCACGGCATCGAGGTTCAGGTTCTCCTTGCCGACGTTGGTCAGGATCAGCTGCCGCTGCTCTTTGCTCACCCCGCTGCGTCGCAAGTAGAACCATGCCCTGATCTTCTCCGGAAGGTCCACCCCATGTGTAGTTTTGAGGCGGCGTTCGGCACGAAGGTACTCCGCATTCCATTCTTGAAGGGTCTGTCCACTTTTCCGCTGGAGCTTGATGAAGTAGGCCTCGAAGTCGTCAGGCAGCTCGGTGAGGGGGTCGTAGCGGAACCCCTGGTCGAGCTTCTCGAAGAGCTTGTCGAACCCTTCTTCCTTCTCCATCTCGGTGGTCGGGAGGTCCTCCACTAAGTCCCAGGACTTCCCGGTCAACATGGTCACCAGGTTGAACACTGTCTCTTTGGACCTGTTTGCAAGTCTCATCTTGACCCTATAGATCTCGGCCCGCTTCTTGTACTCCTTGTAGTCGCGCTGCAGGTTGCTGAACACTGGGACATAGCTGTCGGCTTTCCCAGTATTAGGGCTCGAGGTGGCACCCGAAGAGGTCCCTGGGGTCTCGCTCGTCATGACACCGCCGAAGAGATGCCAGGAGCGAAGCTGGTAGCACGGGCTCCGCTACCAGGGTTAAGAGTACCCTGGCAGCACTCTCACAGATCTAAGCTCACGAAGTCAAAGACCAATCTCGTACACACTGATTTTCCATGGGCGTACCCGACTAGGCTCAGGCCCTCCCCTTGATAGACAAAAGCCGCGGCACCTGAGTCTGCACATGTGCTCGCTTCCACGTGGCATGACCTGGCAGGTCTTCACACTGTTCGTTCCATCTTCTGGATCCAGGACCATGTCGGACATGGCGACGGAGCGGACCGGACTCTATAATCCCACCTGCAAATGGCCACCACTGAACCACAACAAAAGGCCAAGCACTCAGGTCGAGATGCACTCTGTTCTACACATGTCCAAAATGAGGTGTCCTCAACCCTGCCGCACGGCACACACGAAAGAGGATAGGTCGAAAGCATGCAGACGATGCGGCCTCCCCTTGCTCTTATGTCTGCCCCCGCCAGGCCAACGGCGGGCTCCCGCTGTGTCAGGCCAAGAGAATAGCAAAGCCCTTGGGCGCGACCGTACCGGCCAACCACGCCACGAGGCGCCGAGGCGGAAGACGCAACGACCGACCGCGCCAACTCGAGCCGCCAACTCGAGCTGGTGGCCGTGCTTCTTCCCCACGTGTATGCATGGTTCGGACCATGGACAATTCTTGTGCCCGGACTCGCGAGGTAAGATCGCGAGTTTTTGAGTGGTCGGGTCGGCAGACAACGATGTATATATGTAGAAAGCACACGCACTCGTTCTAGAGCACTGACAGAAATCCAAGCAAGGCACCAGTGACCAAACAAGGAACTTCAAGACTGGCAGTGCCCGCGGAAGAAGAGTTGCAGATGCAGCCGGCACACTGTGCAAAGCAGAACCAGGGTATGTGCAGAACCGTGCCTTTTTCCTTCGCTCTCCGGGCAGAGTCTAAGCAACACAGAGCAGAGGCTGCATATCGAGGCTTTGCCTCCACACCGCATTCATGTTTGACGAGGGGAGGTGACCTCGACCCTCTCTCTGACAGAACCCCGCAAAACTTGAGATTCGGCTCTCCAGGCACGCAGAGTCTATGTAAGCACCACAGAGCCGAGACTGCCCCGCACACCCCGTTTTGTTTTCATCCAGGGGAGGTGACCTCGACCCACAGAGGCTGAGAACATGTGCATCTGCGAGATTATACGTTGTATCTATATATATATATGTACACATACATACAAACATATGTATACATGTTCTCAGTCTTTAAGTTTCTGCGACCCTAGTCAGCGAGCTGAGCGTGCTGATCTGGCCTTTCACCCCGGCCAACGTCAGGTTCTTGGCCTCCACGATGGCAGCAGTGTCTGCCAGAAACTGGTTTAGGCCCGTCTGTGTCACGTGCACATTGTCCTCACCTGGAAATTCTTGGAACTCCTTCATGTAAGTGACCTCATTGGACTTGTAGCTCAGCAGCTTCACCATCTCGCGCCTCGGCATGGAACACTGGGAGAGAGAAGCGGACAGATCTATACGTACTACTCCTACTACTACTACTACTACTGCTACTACTACTACTACTACTACTTCTTCTGTTCTTCTGTCGCTCTGCCCAAAGACCGGAGCTCTCTGTGCTGTGTGCCGAGTGGCAGCTCCTTGTGGATGGGCTCGACATTGGCCTGGTTCTTTTTGTCACGCAGGTCCTGGCTGTAGCTTTTGGCTTTCTTGTTCAGGTCCTCCAAAGCATCCTTGGCGTTCTGTAAGAGCGTTGTGGCCTTCTTCCACTGGTCGCTCGTCAGAGGCTGCTCCTTCGAGTTCCCCGCTGCAGAATTGTCGCTTCCACCCACATCGCCGTCCGCAATGGCCAGGGTTCTGTTGGCGGCATCCCTGCTGCCCGAGGCAGCTGCTGCGCCGAAGTTCTCCAGGTCCTCGCCCCCTGCTTGGGCCAACCGCAAGTCCATGTTGTCCAATGCATCACTCATAATGCGGGCGCTGCCAGCATCCACATCGCTTGTTCCGCCGAGCCTAAAGCTGAAACTGGCTTTCTCCCGTTTACGATAGGACAGTTGAGTCCAGGAGCAGTAGAAAAGCTTCGTCTCGGGGTCCTTCACCACGTCCACCTCTCCTGCCGCCATCATTGCTTTCAGTTCAGCTTCCGTCAGCGAAAAGCTTTTCATAAAAAACTTCATTGGCAAGGCGTTCTGCTGTTTTTTATACGTCTCGTCGCTCTCCAAGCCTCTCGACAGCTTGGACTGTGAGTGCTCGGCGTTCAACAGCAGCTGCCCAAGAGGATCTTTGGATGAAAGTACTGATAAATTTCATGTGGTCCTGTCTGTTGGACAGAACGGCCAGGACTTGGTCCGGCGACTGCTCCGCAGGCAGCTTCACTCGCAGAGAGCCTGGTGCCGGATCCTTTGCCACATGCCTTGCAGAATCGTCTGCCTGCTTCGGCTCTTCCAGGTCAGCAAGGCCAGCCTTGAAAGATTTTGCCCCTGGTTTGCCCTTTGCTTTGGCTTTGGCATTGGCCTTGGCCTTCGGAGTCGGCGAGGTGTCCTCACCCGCCTCTGGCGTCGTCCCTGCTTTGGCCTTGGCCTTGGCCTTCGTCTTGGCCTTGGCCTTGGCCTTGACCTTCGGGCTGCCTCTTCTTCTTGTTCCTCCTCTTATTCTGCCTCCTCCTCCTCGTCCTCCTCCATCTCATTGTCCTCCTCTTCCTCCAGCTCCTTAACCTTCGGCTCACATGCGACCCTGGCCTTCTTGCCCGCGGGCAGTGCTCATCCAGGAGGTGGGGCTTTGCCTTTGGCAGGAACAGTGTGGTGAACAGGTTCCGCAACGATCGAGATGCTATACTTCCACCCTTGCGTGCCCATCGGAGCCGGAATGGACAGATGCATGTGGAAAGTCCGAGACTCGCACCCTGTGGCACTCGTCGCCGGAGTGGGCGGAGGCGGGCCTGCCGGTGAGGTTCTTGCCGGAGATGGCGGAGGCGGGCCTGCCGGTGAGGTTCTCGAAGGAAACGGACCTGGTTCAGAAGCCGGCCACCAGATGTTGGCCGGGGGTGGGCGGAGGAGGGCCATTGACCGGAGTAGGCGGAGGAGGCCCCTTAGGCTTCCCGTGTGCCTTTGCCGTTGCTTTTGCTTTACCCTTAGCCTTGGGATCCACCACCAACGATTCCTTGACGGCGCTGACGGCGGCCTCGTCCGAGCTCGTTGAAGAGTCCGTGTCGGCACATATTCGGCTCTGCCGCTTCTTGCGCTTCGCCATGCCGGAGGACAGACGGAGGGAGAGCTGCAAAACACAAAACGTCTGTTCGATCCACAAGATACTTGTATCAGAGACGATTGTGCGAGACACGGACACAGAGAGAAAATGTAAGCACTGGGCTTCAGATTTTTCTCCGCGAAACCATTTTCCCGGTCCCTGCACAAGTCTCACTACATATTCTGCAGAGGGGAGGTGTCCTCAACCCTTTGTCGGCGAGATCCTATTCACGGCCACAGTGCCTCAGACTGAAGCATCGGCCAGGGTTTGTAAAGTGTACTACTGTCTTCTTCCGGTATCCGGATGAACTTGGAAGGGCTGCGCCTTCTTCTATCCCTGAGCATCTTCTGAACGCCCTTCATCGCAGCCCTCATCCTTTTCATTGCCTTCAGCCCCGGAATAGCCGTCCTTGCGAAGCTGCCCCCTCGAAGAATTCTGACACACTTGAGCAGCTTTGCCAGGCGGAAACCAGGCGAGGCAGCGACGACGCCCTGCGCTTTGAAGCCTTTTCTCGTCCCGATCTTTCTGACCCGAACGATGACTTTCTCAAGCTGGTAAAGCTCGTACCTGTTCTGCTCATCAGCACACGTGGACCCGCATGTTTTCATGAGCTCCATGATCGTTGCATTCACCCCGTGACACGACGTCATCTCTGGCACGCCATCTCGGATGTGCTGCACAGTCACCGCCATGGCGACAAAATGGTCTCTCCCTGTACACTTTTTTTCGCATGTATAATAGGTGTGCAACTGCATGTGTTTTCATGCGAAACTACGCTCCAAGTACTCTTCCTGAGTTGCTGATTTTCTTGAGCGCCAAGACCTGCAAGATCGCCTGGCTCATGTGGCACAGGTGGCGCAACGGCTTCTCCAGAAGCAGTCGTTCCACGCTAAAGAGGCAAAGCCGCAGGCCGACCAGTTACTATCGGGCGAAAAAGGTCACATTGTGCGTTTTTCAAGTTTCATTTTTTGTCGCTTTTGCTGGACAGGAGCTGACTCCAGGACGTCTTTTGCTCGGCTTTTTGCCGGCGCGTCGTTTCTCGGTTGCAAATCTAGGCACATTTTTTGGAATTCCTGTACAAATGTGGGCTGTATTGAAACTATATACATACTTGCTCGTCCAAACTACATACAGCGCATGACAAAAGTACATGTAGTTTGTATGAAACTACATGAAGCTTCACTAAAACTACATGTAGTTTATAGAAACTACTTATAACCAATGTGACTTCATGTGTCATGCGGGCCTTTCTTTAAGTCCACTCAAATATGTCCTTCAATCACATATGTATTAAAAATGGAAATGAGACCTGTTAGAGAGCTTACGAGCCTCAGAAATAGCAGCACTCGGACAAACTACGCTCGACAGAATCTTTTCTTTCGGTATGGCAAAGCCTCTCGGGGAAAGAAGTGCATGCTCATGATCCCCCTCGGGATCCCAACACATGTTGGCACTTCGCCAACAGCCCCTCCGGGCTCGTAGAAAAGTTATGGGGCATCTTTCACCCCGCAAAGTTTGGGTGGGAGTGGTGGGTACAAACTTTGCTGCACGGAAGGTTCCCGCCCACCCACCCTATGTTTGAGCATGCGCGGAACAACAAGGATTCGTAAAAGTTCAAGTGGAATCTCATGACACATGAAGCGGTTTCGAAAAACTTCTTCAAAACTTTCGAAACCTACCAAAAAGGTTATAAAGCCTTATGGGACTAGTTTGTGATTTTTAGCGTCCCAAAAACGGCTTATAACCAATGTGACTTCATGTGTCATGCGGGCCTTTCTTTAAGTCCACTCAAATATGTCCTTCAATCACATATGTATTAAAAGTGGAAATGAGACCTGTTAGAGAGCTTACGAGCCTCAGAAATAGCAGCACTCGGACAAACTACGCTCGACAGAATCTTTTCTTTCGGTATGGCAAAGCCTCTCGGGGAAAGAAGTGCATGCTCATGATCCCCCTCGGGATCCCAACACATGTTGGCACTTCGCCAACAGCCCCTCCGGGCTCGTAGAAAAGTTATGGGGCATCTTTCACCCCTGCACTCTTTGCCCCGTGACTTTGAGAACTCTGCCGCTGATGAAGCACACAATCCGATCTTCAAAGTACTCGCCGAACACAGGGAACCTCCAGTCGGACCTTGAAGGTCCATCGCCTGGATTCGACTTGCTCGGGACCCGAGCGAACCACGAGATCGCCGGTCCCAGCGAGTCGGCACACTCGTAGTGAAGCAAAATGCTCCTCCATAGATCATCGCGTGAAGACCCTTTGATCATCGCAGACAAAACTCCACTGTGGTCCACGTAAAAGACGACCCTCTGATCATTCAGAAAATCTTTCCAGACATGTCGGGCCGCCACCACCGCGAAAAGCTCGGTAGGACCTATCAAGTGTCTCTTCCCCAGTCCCGCCCATTGCTCGACGACCGATTCGTCCAGGTAGCACCCGAACGCCCTCGTCTCATAGGAACCAGTTGGAAGCACCCGATACATGACACCTCCGATTGAGCAGCTAAACTTGTCGCCCAGCTTGTCGCATGCACCATCAGTGAAAACGAGAGTCTGGCCGCCAACGGGAAGAACCTGGATCTCGCGTGGCCGGCCCTCAAGCATCCTCTCCCTCAAGCTTCTGAAGACAGTAGCGTCTAAAGAAGATAGAACGTGACGGTGACGAGCACTCGAAAGCCAGCGAATCTGAGCCAAAGCCAAGCGTCCCTGTCGGCCCATCAACTGACTCTCCGAAAACTGTATCCGGCCAAACAAAGAGGGGATCTGCTTTGGATCAATACAGCCATCCGCAAGGATCTTGTCGATCGAAGAAGCAATTTCCTTGGATCTCTCAGGCTTGTTTCTGACCCTCAGCACTCCGCCCTCCGTGTCAGTCGCGTCCAGTCGGACGCCCAAGACGTCGGCTGTCTGCGAGAAGGGAAGGTCCTTGTCGCTCGCCCAGTCAACTCCAAAAAGTCGCAGCGCTGCCTTCACTGAGGAATCATGGTTCTCGGCAAGGGCCCTGACCTCCACCGACGGAAAATCGTCGAAATAGCTCGCCGCAGCGAGCTTCAGCTCCCAGAGAATCCTTTGCCACAGCCTCGAAAACCTGTTGAACTGCCCGACCGAAGCCAAAGCCCCGAACGGCAACACGCGGCAGACGAATCCCTTTGTTAAGCCGTCCGCTGGATCCTTCAAGGTCACCACGCACATCCGATGATGTCCTGGCCGGATAGCAAACTGTTTATAAGCTGAGCGCAGATCCGTAGTCTTCAAGACCGGCGAGCAACGACGAGTGTCTTGCTGCCAATACGAATGCAAAGGACCAGACAAAACAGAGCCGTCGGATTTCCGGAAGAAAACTTCGCGTCGGCCCAAGCTGGCCCTCATCAAAGCCATACAGGCCCAAGTGATTTCATCAAGCGCGCGCAAACCTATCCTCTCCATCACTGTCCAAGCTTGATTGACGGCATTCTCGGACAGGTCGTCGATGGGTCGCAATTTGTTCTTTTGCCGGATGGAGAATCTGCGCACAGGTATCCACTTTGAGTCAAACATGTTCTGCAGTTGTTCCCACGTGTAGGGCCCATGCAACCAGCCTTTCTCATCGGCTTCAGCACAAGTGAGATCCCAGAGCTCCTGATCATCCGGGTGGCTCGCATCTCCCGACACCTTGCCCCACAGGGCTGGCTTCAAGAACTTCGCATGATCAAGCAACTCGTCCACGGACATCGAAGAGGGTTTCGGATCCACCTCGAAGATGCCTGTAACCTTGGCCTCACCCACAAGCTCAAAGCCGTTCTCGATGTCGTCGATTATCGTGGCATCAGGCCACTGCAAGTCTTCAGCCACACGTCGCAGGAGAGTCAAGTTCTTGCGTGCAACTATCTTCTCGACATCTGGGTGAAGCCTCGCGTGCAAGGAGGCCTCTGCTCCACGAAGTTCCTGAGACCACTTTTTCCATTTCGTCAAGGTGTCCAAGCGATGCCTCATGACAGCCAACGGCCCTTTGGTGAGAGTGAACGCAAGAATCTCGAGCATCTCATCTGGCACTGCCGAAGACAAGTCGAAAGGATGGGACAGAGTGACTGCTGTCCTGACGAACTCATCCTCGGTTCTGTAAACCCCAAAAGTAACCCTAAAGCCCGAACCTGAAGGACCCTCGCCCCCTTGCACAGGCACCACCTGAAGGATGCGGGCACCAACAGGCACCGATTGAAAAGCGGCCGTCAAGGAATTTTTGGCATCATACCTGAGAGCATCCATGGATGGAACCTGCAAAGTGACACGATGCTTGTATTCAGGCATGAGCGGCGGCGCCTTGGAAACCTTGGGTTGGCGTTGCACTGCAATGGAAGACCGATGATTGGCCGACGGCTTGACGGCATCAGGAGACACAGCAAACCCTAGGGTCCCCGCGAAAACAACTATCTGGGCGGCGAACCGACTGCACAACAAACGCGGTCTGTCCCGCAGGGAAGTCACTGACCGGAAAGTTTTAAGAGGTTTCTGACTTTCGTCACACGGCACAGCAAGGGCGCTCAAAGTCTGGACGTTAGTATGCAACAGCATGTGCTGGTGTTGCTCGCCACCATGGGCAAGCAGGTCGAACTTTACGACATGCGAGGCAGGCAGCGCCAAAGTCGCCCACAGCCGGCTGCTTAGCGGATTCAAGACTCCCCATCCGATATCAAGAGTGGCGAGCAATGCCAAGAATGAGCTGAGCTCGGAAGCCACCTGGGCAAAACCTTCGGGAAGGTCGCCTGAAGAGGCGGCCACAGTGGGGGCGGCAAGCACGAAGACGACCCTCCTAGCGAGCACAACCTTAACTAGGAAGTCCCAAGAGGCAGCCTTCCTAAGATCCAGCGACACAACGCTGAGCAAAGCTCTCTGCTTCAGGTGCGGTTGCTCGATCGCGAGCACATCGAATCCGGCTGCCTTCAGGGAGGCCCCGAACTCGCCTGCATTGCAAAAGAGGTCAAGGCACAGCAGAGAGGCGGCTTGCAGTTGAGCCGGGAGGGCATCACAGGCTGCATCCACTTGAGAACTTCTGAGGTCATGGAAGGTACCCCTGACCTCGATCAAATCCGGACTGAAGTTGGGCGGCGTCTGGGGCACAGGGAAATCAAGCTCAGCCAAGCGCGCCCTACAGTCCACGTCAAGCTCCTGAACCCTAGCAATACAAAAACCAACTATGACTACGCGTCGGCCGCTCCACGGCCGTGTAGCGTGCACATGGCTGCAAGCATAGAAGGCCTTCGGTCCGGAGGCAACATCGATCAAGATGCCGCGCTTCGTAACACCATCGACCTCACAAGGAAAAACGCCCTGAGCTGACTCGACCCAGACCTCTCCTTTCCGAAAATTGCTGAGCGGCACAAGAATGTTAGGGAAAGGAGAGTTGAAGCGGTCGACATGAGGCTCCGTCTTCAGGTCTGAAAACACACTCAGAGTAGAAAATTTCATTCCCGGGGCAGCGCGTTGCACCGCCTGAGCGAAAATCTTTGAAGCCGCCGGATGTTTGCTGCAGTTACTCCTGAGACCGAGCAGAGGCCCCTTCACGTAGGCACCAGTCGAGAAGGCCGCGGCTCCATCGTCACGAGTCTTGCTCAAAAGCGGCTCCTGAGGAAGCATGTCAAACAAACGAATCAACTCCTGGGCCGTGGGATTCCTGTCCAAAGACAGAAGCTCCTCGGCATAAGAGTCCGCATGAACCTTTGGATCGAGTGGGTTCGATCCCTGCTCTTCAAATGGCATTGCTTGGGCCCCTTCGGGCGCACTCAAAAGAGGCTCATCCCCTTCGGGATGGGCCTTAAGCACTTCCTGGATTGCTCGAGAATGGCCTTCGCCACTCCCAGACCCGGCCACCGAATCTTCCGTACTCGGGGCCAGGATCGCACTTGATAGTCAAGCGCCCGCCTGCTCGCCATCTTTCGGCTTCTTGGGACACTTGATAGCGGCGTGGTTCATGCCGCACTTGGGGACTGCACAGATGTGCAATCCCTTCTCACACTTATTGCCGGTCACCTTGTTCGGGCATGACCCCAGGTTAAAGGCATAGCAGATCGGATGTCCTTTCGCGGTGTGCGAATTGCACCCACGAAGCTCGCTCGGCATGGCAACGAAGCGCTTCTTTCCTTTGCCATCTTTGCCCTTGCCTTTGCCTTTATACGGTGACTCCCTCAGTCGAGCAGGCTCACTGGGACCGTACGAAGACGAAGGGCCGCCCTGTAGCGGCTGCATCAACGACACCACCTCGTGCATGCAGCTGACTGAATCTATGATGCCATCGATCGGACGACCTTTGGCATCCGACTGGATGCCTGTGCGCGTATGGTCCTGAAGCTCCAGAAAGAGCCTCGAGTCTGCATTCTGCAACTGAGTGAATGTGACTTGCTGGTAACCCGGCGGAGGTGGAGTCAACCTCGCCTTCATCAACTTCTGATGCCACATGTCAAGCTTTGTGAAAGAGACAATGTTAGCTTGATCGAATGCAAGAGCACGCCGCTGCAGGGCCTGCAGAAGCATCACCTCAGTGGATGTATCGGCCACCTGATCTTTGGCCTTGTTTTCCACCTTAAGCTTACCACTCTCGCCGTCAATCGAAAGCTTCAGGTCCTTCTTACCGTCGCCTAGGAGCTCTTGTTCCCGCGACGTGCACTTTGACCAAGGCACATACTGAATCACATTGGCCTCGTACTGACCGACGCACAGGTCGACCAAGGCCTCTGATGGTTCCGAGGAACCCTTTATCGTGATGCCAGTCAACTGTGAACGCTGGCGCTCAATTCTCTCAGCCCTCTCGGGCTGACTCAAATGACGAACTGTCGGTTCCTCTACCCTTTCGACCTGCTGTCGCATCTCCGAAGTGACAATGGCATAAGCTTCATGAAATACGGCTCTGAAAGCTGCTTTCTGACTCATCTCTGGGTCCTTTCCAAGCATCGCCTTAAGGGCCTCGATCAACGGACCTTCGTCCGCAGCCCCCGGAGCAAAAGAGCTCACGAAGGCCAGCTGCTTCAAACTCTTAACGTGCTTCAGGATGAGATCACGCTCAGCCTGATCAAACCCCGCCTTCGAGAGACGCGACACCAGAACCGGCTCGGACTCTGAGTATGCGGAAGCCATGGCTCACTCCTTCAGCACGGGTCTACCTTCAAAGTAGCTCGAGCGACCCTCACTTGAAATCACAAGGCGGCATCTGCGACTCCGGGCTCTTGAGACCACTGCAATGCCGAGCACAGCGTTCCTTGTATTCCGTGCGCATATTCATCCCGCCTTCGCGGGCTCTCACGATGAGAGGCTCACAAAAATTCGCATGGCGGCACTCCAGCCAGCCAGCCTACGATCCCTCACCTCGCCTCTGGAAAGCACTGCCGGCAGATCGGATGCAAAAACCTGGGTATCGCACTGCACTCCAAGTAAGACGATGTGATCTGCCTGCCACACTTAAAAGTTGTGCCCTCCTCAGAAGCGACTAAGTGTATGAAGCGGGTGGTGACATGCCGAAAAACCGCCTTGCCCTCCAGGCTTTCTCGAAGGCAACCGCTCGGCTCAAAATCGCCGACACTGTCCTCAACCACCTTCTCCTCCTCGAGAGTGTCCGGCTCCTCCTCGTCATCGCTCCTGTCGGAAGAAGAATCTGAACCGACCTCGGCCTTGTCATGAGCATCTCCCCTGGCAGCCAAAGACTCCGCAAACATGCCCGAGCGCGTGGCGTCCGGGAAGAAGCGCCTGTAAGCGACCGCAGAAACCATTTCCTCCAGCTCACGCAATGCAGGGGAAACGCTGTCCCTCGCGTAGATCACATCCGTGCCGGCGTTGGCACTAGAATGATATCCGAGTATCGACCTGATCTCCTTACTAGCTCCCCACTTGGACATCCAAGATAAAAGCGTAGCTTTGCAGGAGTGAGTGCCCACGGCCTTGACCGATGCGACATCCTCGCCTGCACGATAGAGAAGGTGGCGAAGCCACCGCGCTCCAGCCTGCGCAGACATAGGCGCCTTCTGCCATTGGCCACCGTCGGTGGGGGACGGTAGCAGGGGCATGTCAGGCCCCCATGCGGGCCCCGCCCTGCCAGCCACCTCCAACCAAGCCAACGCCCAAGAATCCTGCTCAAGGCCCCATATCGGACTGACCATAGCAAGATATCGGGTCTTACGCTCCAAGTTGTGACTCGTTTTACTCCTGGTGACCCTCGCTTCAAGGTACCCACGCGGTCCGCGCTCACCTTGCACGATGTCTTTCGCCAGCTCACCAGAACACTGCATGTCCGAATAGCGGGCTCTTGCAAACACACAATACAAAAAGCACCCTGCCGCGTATTTATCGACATCCGCACGGACTTCAGGTATAAGTCCCAGCACAATTCGCTCCAAAGCCCGAATCTGTGAAGCCGTCAGCGGCGGCTTCTGTTGCAGCTTTCTCTTCTCCAAGTAGAGCTTCGAAACTGCGCCAGCCAGCCGGCTGCTAACACAATCGGCCGGGACCTTCGCCTCCAAGACATATTGCATGAAGCCAATGGAACTCATAAAGCTGGAGGCAAAGGTAGGCGCAGCCCCACTGCAGTATTCCTTGACGAAGCGATACATCTTCTGCTCGGACAAAGGGAAAGGCTGCTCTCTGATGCGCCAGCAGAATGCCATGTATCTCAGGACCGGGCCAGCCCTGCTGTGAAGCGTACTGCTCGCCTTGAGTGAGAAAACATCTCCTAGAGACTCCTGCAGTGAGGCTGGCAATCCAGCTTCAGCATCTTCCGCCACTCTAGCACAGACCCCAAAGAAGTCGCCACCCTCTTTAGCAATCCGAAGCCACTTCATGACAGCCGCATGTCTGTTATCCGATTGTCTCTGAATCCAGGAAGGTCCAACCTTCCGTGGCAGCTTGCCTCCAGTAGCAGTCAGATTTATAGCCGACGGGCCACTCGGAGCTTTCACAGGAGCAGCAGCCTTATGAGTAAGCACATTCCCAAGACGCCCCCTTCCCAAGAAAGCTTTCGGCAATACACTCGGCACATTCACAATGCTTCTCTCCCATGGCTGCTTTGAGTTGCTCGTAGAATTCTGATGCACAACATGAGCAAGATGCCCTTCGAATGCAGCATCAAACGTCCTCTTCTCTGCCATCACGAGAGAAGCTGCCCATGTGCCACTGAGGCGGTACACCAGGGGTTCACGGGCCTGAAACCTGTTTCACACAGCTTGGCCCGGAGCCCGCGTTCTACACAACTCTCTTTTACCCCCCGTACAAACTTTGCTGCACGGAAGGTTCCCGCCCACCCACCCTATGTTTGAGCATGCGCGGAACAACAAGGATTCGTAAAAGTTCAAGTGGAATCTCATGACACATGAAGCGGTTTCGAAAAACTTCTTCAAAACTTTCGAAACCTACCAAAAAGGTTATAAAGCCTTATGGGACTAGTTTGTGATTTTTAGCGTCCCAAAAACGGCATGAAGTTTAACAAAACTACATGTAGTTTAAAACTACATACATTTTCATGAAAAGTTCATGTAGTTTTCAAAAACTACATGAAGTTTCAGAGAAGCTGCATGTAGTTTTTATAAACTACATGCATTTTCAATGCAGCTTTAACAGACCTGTACGCATTTTCACCAAACGGTGAATACTTTATTGGACATTTCATGCATTATTAACAAAAATATATGTGTATTTTGTTCAGAGCGATACATGTTCTAGAGCCCAAACCCTGAATTTTGTCAAACAAACACTGCATGTTAAGCCGAAAATCATATATAAACCACTAATTTTTGCTGTGTTCTTGCAGTTTCCGTTAGAAATCTTGTACAAACAAACATAATGTCGATGCGTTTGCCCTACGACAGGGTCGTTTTGGAGAAGAGCCAGCACCAAAGTGAACAAATGTTTAGTACAAACTCAACACAACCATACGCATGTCCACGACAAATCCAGGAAAACTGTGAACCGTTGCTAAAGCTGCCCATGAAAAAGACGTCTTCCATGAGGAATCCAGACGCTTTCTGTTGCAAGCAACCAACAAAAATGTGCTGAAATTCGCTAGACTCACACCCTCAGGAAAATGCAGCAATTCCGCGACATTTGGGCTTTCACCGACAGCACATTCGTCACCCGAAGGGTCTCGTGCGAGTCGATGCAGAAAGTATAGGCTCTGAAAAGTAAGCGGTATCAACGTTTATTTAATGTTTCTTGCAGGGCGATACCAGCAATGGTGGAGATTTTTCGTCAAGCGCTGTGGATGTTCATTCATTTCGGGTGCTGTTCGACCGTCGGCAATCAAAGAACCCCACACGGATTCCATGAAAAATGCACACTCATCGCGAGTAGCCTATGAGTGTGACGACGTCTTCTCAGTGAACATTCGAATCGACTCAGAGTCTGGCTATTGTGCATGCACAACTTGCTTTAACCTAGGGAGCTTTCACTTGTATCCTCCTGGAAATTAAGCACAACAAAAACGAAGTTAGAGTAGACATATTTCTTGTTTTTTAGTTTTGTGGAACTGCGTGCTGTAGTGGTGCATGCACAATAGTCAGACTAGAGGCGAACCGTTGTTCTGGATTTATGGGCTCGGGCAGGTCTCTTTAGGTAGGTCGCATGTCTTGTGTGCTCGTCTGTGCACAATCAGAGAACCCCACACGGCTTGAATGAAAAATGCACAGTTATCGCGAGCAACCTCTATGAGTGTGTCCCCTGTCCCTCTCCCTTGGGAGCCGCGCCGGCCAGGAGAGCACATCGCACCACTCCCGTCCATGGCACCTCGGTTGCAGAAGGTGTTCGGTCGTGTGAACAGGTCGAAAGGTGTGCTGCACGCGCGGTCGTTGCCTTTTCGGAGCGCTAGCCTTTCGATACCTATCCTCGCACTTTTTCTATATACAAATTCTGCAGAGGGGAGGTGTCCTCAACCGTTCGTCGGCGCCACTCAGCCGCTCAAGCATCTGAGCGGCGCCGAGAAACACAGCAAAAACAAATTCTGCAGAGGGGAGGTGTCCTCGACCCTTTGTCGGCGTCACACATATCGAGCACAGAGAGCCACGGCGCCTTCCAAGGACCAAAACACCAAGAACGGCCATCTATTGCTTTCGATCCTCGGCGCACGCGTTATAAGATCAGCGCAAACAATTGGAGAGACTGTTTCACCCAGCTTCACCTGGTGAAACTGGGTGAAACAGAGAGAGAGGTGTGCGGCTTCGGCACGGCCCGGCCAACCGGGTGGCCACCCGCCCGTACCCGGGAGCGGCCCCGTCCCGTAAGGGGGCCCGGCTCCGGGGCAGAGGCGAATGGCAACCCGGTTTGCGGGGCACCGCCGCAGCCGCACACCTCTCTTTTTCTTCTTCTCTCCATGGGTTTGCGCTGATCTTAACAGTCTTAACAGGTAAAGGTAATTCTTCTGATCTTTCTGGGCCTGCTTCTCGTGCGTATCGATAACCGACAAGCACGAGAGACAGGCCCAGAAAGACCAGAAGAATGTACCTCTACCCGTTGCCAGGGTCCAGCAAAAGGCGGCCACAGGCCTCTGCCACAGCCATCTGTCCACCCTGACAAGGTGGGCAGATGACGGTGGCAGAGGCCTGCTGGTCCCTTGCCACTTCACAAAACCCGCCCAGGAGCACAGCTGAAGAGAATCTCCGACGAGCAGAGGGGAGGTGACCTCGACCCTTCATCCTCTCGTGGTCAGGTGGCGCTTTGGCTTATGGCTCTTGTGCCTCCCAGATGTAGCCGTCCTCTCATCAGATTAACAGAGCGCAGACTCGTCGAGGTAAAAGGAGACTGCATCCTTCACCTCTGTACCCCAGATCAACAGAGAGCGCAGAAACCGCAACAAGGTGACCCAGGTTATGAAACGGAGTCGAGGTCACCTCGCCAGAGATAGGACGTCGCAAAGTTGCTGGACAATCGGTCGTCGTCGGCTGGACTCCTTCTCTTTGAGTGTGCTGCGCACACTCGAATAGAAGGAGTCCAGCCGATGTGCAGAAGACTACATTGACCACCGCAGCGATCTCGGAGGCTCGAAGGCATTGCACAAAAATCTGCATTCTCTTCGAACATATACACAGTTGCGAAACGGACTCGACTTCCACACCCGCTTTGAAGTCCGAAGTCCGTAACCAAAATCAGAGAGAAAATCAGAGAGGGGGATCGAGTAGTTCCAAGACAATCGCGGCCAGATGTTGTTGAAACTCTTCGTCTCTTGGACGCGCCGTGGCAAAGGTTTTGATGACCTCGAACCTCTAGAACGAACGCCATATCCAGATCTATTTCGATATCCAAAACCATAAGCACAAGTCTATGTTTAATATTTAAATAGATATATATATATATGTAAGTAGAAATTGCATAGATCTGTGAGCGCTTAACCGAAGAAAACGTGCGCTCTGTCTCCACTGCCAAAGCGCGAACGGCGAACAACAAAGGACACATAAAACTCAGATGGGGTTCAGACGTCTCTGCATGGTCTGTCATGTCATCGACCACTGTGGCCACCTTGCGCAGCAGCCACTACTGTCTTCTGCAGGATATAAGACTTTGTTTCTTGAAACAAGCCTCCACAATAGCTCCAGCTCTGTATCCATTTGGTGAAACAGCGGGGCAACCTCGAAAAAAACAGCGCATGCTGCGCAGGGCACTAGAGATCGAGAAGAGGCCCGACCTTGCACAAGGGGAGGTGAACCTCCACCCTTTTCTCAATCTGTACTGCAGGGCACTAGAGACCGAGAAAAGGCCCGGGATTGTGTATCTAGAATGCGTCTCAGCGATCAGCAGACATGAACTGAAGGCAGCTCCTTTTCGAAGACGAGTGGGCCCACGGAGATGTGTGGGCCTCATGTATGTTTCATGACAGCAGCAATGCGGTGTGCGGCGTACTGGCTGCTGCGCAAACCTGAGGCTAGAACATGCAGGAGGTCATGCTCCAAGCTTCTGTACCTGCCACGAATGAGAAACGCTGCTGCAAAGGACTGTGACTCTGCTTAAGGAAAGGAGAGTCGATGTCACCTCCACTTTTTGTTCCTGTCTTCTCGCAGCGGGCTTTATGTGTGCAGCTATACACAGAATTAAAAAACCGTGCTGCATGTCATCCCGGTTTTACGGGGGGCGACCTCGACCGGTGACTGAGCCATACGGGCACTGTAGATTGTGTTGTTTGGGACATTACAGCCGCACAGCTAAACGTTGCTGAACAACTACATATATATACATATAAATACATACATACATACATGCATGCATGCATGCATACATACATACATACACACATACATACATACATACATGTATGCATACATACATACATACATATATACACACATACATACATACATACATACGTACGTACATACATACATACATACATACATGTACATATACACAAGCATACGACTATATGTATACACACATTTGTAATAGATAATGTATTTATATACGCCTATATATATATACACAGAACGGGGGACCCTGGGAGTGCGCATCTGCCGTGATTTACGCGCGAGTCTTTCGAAAAAAACAAAAAAACCAAAGAAACCAAAAAAACCAAAAACACCAAAGATCTGACACTCTCGGGCCATGGACACCTCAGTCCAGGAGCCTCTGATAATTGGTTTGTTTGGTTTCTTTGTTTTTTTTTGTTTTTTTTGGTTTCTTTGGTTTTTTTGGTTTTGTTGTTTTTTGGGTTTCTTTGTTTTTTTTGGTTTTTTCGGCTTTTTCGAAAGACTCGCACGTAAATCACGGCAGACGCGCACTCCCAGGGACATAACGTAGCATGGCCAACGTATACGACTAGATAGCAGTGCGAAATACCACACTTGCACATCAGCACTTTTTGTTCTGAGGATGATGAGAAGCTTTGTGGGTATGCGAGGCGCATCAAAACTACAGCGACGTCACCTTGAGTGCAGACTTCATATCGTACACACACACGCAAACACTGCGTAGTTCGAAATGGATTGCTATTTGGGTATCCCTGCTTGACTTCATATAGAGACTTATATACAATAAGATAACATATAATCAAGGTTATGAACATCGACAATAACGAACCAGTATCGTAATAACGAACATGAGATTAAAAATAAAACTTCTATTAGTATCCAATTACGATGTTTAAAATTAGCAAATATTTTTCTTATACAATAACATTATGATAAACAAATAAATACTTATACAAACAAATGAAATAAGCTAGATTCATTAATTATGCCTTCGTCATTCTTGTAGGCTACTCGGCGCCTGCGTGATATAGCGATCAATTATCTGTCGAACTCCGCTTGTTTTACAGTAACTACCATTTTTAGTGTTAATACGAGGAGTATTAAATTGGTCTTTGAAATATATAGGTAGATACCGATTCGCCGATAATTACTTTTGTGATTATTTTTCTAACAAAACAAAGATGAAGTGTACAGTACTGGTGATTATATTGTTGTAAATTGGTATAGTTGTTCAATCTTGATTCAATCTCACATAGGCTCTTCTTAGTATACTAGAAAACTTGGATGTGTATAGATACCTGTGCGTGGGAAATATGTAAGTATGCATGTGTGCTATATATATACATATAGGTATATATACGTGAATATGTATGAGTACCTATTTTTGAAATGCATGTGTAAACTGTGCTGATATAAAAAATATAATACTGGTGCTGTTCTATGCGAAACCTTGTTTTCTTTCGTAAGTAAAAACTGAAGGCATAATTAGTGAATCTAGTTTATTTCATTTTTGTATAATTATTTAGTTGTTTATCATAACGTTATTGTATAAGAACAATATTTGCTAATTTTGAACATCGTAATTGGATACTGATAGAAGTTTTATCTTTAATCTCATGTTCGTTATTACGATACTGGTTCGTTATTGTCGATGTTCATAACCTTGATTATATGTTATCTTATTGTATATAAGTCTCTATATGAAGTCAGTTATTTGGAAAACGTAGGCTTTCCTAAATGGGTGCATATCTATATATTGCATTGGCCAACAACTTTATAAGCTTAAAGAACATATTATGCTTGTATGTTAAATTATATTTCGTTCTTGTTAGAGGATTTGTTCATTGATTTATATGTTTAGCTTGTCCACATATCAATATGCTTTCTATATTTCGATTATTCTTCTGAATATGATTATAAATAAAAGTATGATAAATACATGAATGTGCCACTTTACAACGCATTTGTTGCTGGTAATCCAATATGCTTTCTATATTCCGATTATTCTTCTGGATATGACTATAATTAAAAGCTGATATATAGATGTATGTGCCACTTTACATCGTAATTTTTGCTGGTAATCTATAGAAAATCGGTTTGGTGTGTATTGAAAAGTTTCGTATATCTAGTGCTATTGTTGTCTATATTTGGATTGAAAATTCGGCTATTATCTTAAAGTGTATTGATAAGAGTATTAATGCCAAAGGCATGGTTGGTGATAACAATAGGAATATAATCAAATAAAATGTCATTTAATCCAGAAGTTTGTACTACATCTAGAAGCATGCTCCACACACAGATATGTGTATGTAACTATGTATGAATAGTGAAAAGTCGACATTTGTCGATTAATGTAAGGCACTTTTAATATATATACATATATATATATATATCCATAAGTATATTTATATACATATGCCGAGCTCTCTATTATACACAATGTCACACATACATATGAGGGTATATACATATATATATATGTATATCCGTATATGTATATGGATATATATATATATATAGACATATGTATATACATGTATCCGCATATCTTTATTCTGCATATATATATATATCTATGAGCATGATAGCCTCATCGAATGTAAGTGCGCCATCCCGCCCTCCAAGTTCACGAAGCAAACCTGGTATATGATTACCACGAAACTCCGACATGGCTTCAGAGATACGAAACGAGAGAACCAAGAAAGACCGTTTGAGCTTCCGTGGCAACGATATAACAGCTTGCGAACGAGAAAGAAAGACTGTCGGTTGTGTACTCATACCTTGGTATATATGTGTGTAAAAATAGTTTAATGAATGCTCGTTTAAGTATGTGTGCGTGTGCCTGTATCCTATTCTCGCAGGTGGTTCATTAGGTGGCTCGACAATGCGATACTTAGATTTTGTGGAAAAAGGTGCACTCCCACAGCCCCCCGGACTCCAGAACTATATATATATATACATATATGAGAGAGGTGCCTCTAGGGTCTATTTTACGCTCTATTCTTTTCTGCATGACTACCTCCTCTCCCTCCCTCTGTCCCCCTCCCTGCCCCCCCCCCCCTCCCTAAACCCACCGCCCCATAACCCCCGAATCCACCTCCACCCTACCAAAGAGTTAGCGAAGATGTCATTCGACAGAACAGCCTCGCCGTCAAGATCGGTGTTGGAAATGGGAAGGGACAGCAGGCTGGCATAGGCTGGCGTTCGCTGCGCGCAGCAGCGATTGAGAGAACTCCACACCGCCGTGTCTCACCCACCACTTCAAGGGCTAGGGATCCCACACATCTGCGGGCAAAATCTGGCGGAAGTGATCCGCCACCGAGCAAAAAGCCTGTAAATACCGCATTAAACAAAGGGTCAGGGATTTCGCACATCTGTTGGCAAAATCTGACAGAAGTACCGACTGCTCACTTCCGCCAGATTTTGCCACCAGATGTGTGAAATCCCTGGCCCTTTGTTTAATGCGGTATTTACAGGCTTTTTGCTCGGCGGCGGATCACTTCCGCCAGATTTTGCCCGCAGATGTGTGGGATCCCTGGCCGTTTTTTGAACGCGGCATTTACAGGCTTTCTGCTCGGTCGCGGCTCGCAGGGATTATACACCCCTGCCCCCACTCCACCCTCCTGCCCCCTTCATACCTCACTACCCACCCCCCTATCTCAGCCCCTTGCCTCGTACCCCATCACCACCCACCACCCACCACCTATTATCCACCACCCGGCACCCCTCACCCGCCACGCCCACCACCCACACCCTCCCCACCAACCACCACACACCACCCACCACACACCACCCACCACACCACCCATCACCCACCACCCACCACCCACCACTACCCAGCACCCGCCAGCCACCACTACCCACTACCCACCACCTACTCCTCCCCATCATCGTTATCACCATCCTATTATCATTTATCATCGGTTTATCACCTTTATCACCCACTCCCCCAAACCCACCCCTCACCACGCCAGCACAAACCCCCTGCCCATTCACATCCCTCCCCCACCCCACCCACTACCCCCACCCCCACCACGAACCCATTAGGGTCCAACAGGGCTGCGGACACCCCACCCCCTCTCCATCATCTTCATCATCTTCATCATCTTCATCATCTGCATCATCTTCATCATCTTCATCATCTTCATCATCATCATTCATCATCTCCATCATCTTCATCATCTTCTTCATCGTCATCATCTTCGTTGCCGGTTTCATTGGTTTTAATACCGCTCCCTCTATTCTTAAAGGTAATTTCATAGGTATTGTACGAACCATAATACAATCGATTTATCTTAACTACTATATCAAGAATAGCTTACCACATCGCATCTACATACTTTGTAACCGGGCTTACTATAAAGGCCCCATATGAGGGATCCATAATGGGTTTCTAGAAAGTATCTGTGTAAGGGATCTATAGTTTTTTATATAATGGGTTTCTATAAGGTTTCTACATAGAGGATCTCTAAGATTTCTATAAGCAATCTGTAAGGGTTTTCCAGAAGGGCTCCATACGAGGGATCTATACAGGGCTTCCATGTGGTTTCTACAAAGGGTAAGGAATATATAGCAGTTGTCTATGAAAGCTCCATGTAAGGGATCTTGTAAAGTTTTCTACAAAGAACTCCATTTGTTGATCTATACGGGGCTTCTATAAGTTCTCTATATAGGGGATCTATAAAGTTTCTATACGAATCTATAAAGGCTGTCTATGAGGGCTCCATGCAAGGGATCTGTGAAGGGATCTATGAGATTTTTTCACGGGAGTGTATACCTTCGATACGGATAATTGCGCCTTTGTTAAGATCGTGAAGACTATTAACTACGTGATATCCTTCTTGGCTAATGCTGTGATCACATCAGATCTGATATGTATAGAGATACATTGGAAGGCACATGGGAAAACAAACTGACACATTACAGGCCTTCTAATGTGTCATTATTCCTATTGAAACCCTAAAGGCAAGGAACTTATACACTGTAGGGCATCTGTATATTGGAAGGTCTCTGGGTAGTATAAATTGACGCATTACAGGCCCTCTAATGTGTCACTCCACTCCTTCCTATGGAACCTCTATCGCAATGGAACTTTTCCATTACAAAACCCCTGGACATAATAAACTGACACACTGCAGGCCCTATAATGTGTCGTTCCACCTATCCTATTGAAACCCTACTGATAAGAAATTGATACATCGGAAAGCACTTTTTATGGACATAACAAACTGGCACATTAAACCCAATATAATGTGTATCTTCACTTCCTGGGTCCTGGACTGGGCAAACTGACATAT
Source organism: Symbiodinium sp. CCMP2592 (assembly GCA_905221615.1). Taxonomy (NCBI): domain Eukaryota; class Dinophyceae; order Suessiales; family Symbiodiniaceae; genus Symbiodinium; species Symbiodinium sp. CCMP2592. The sequence continues at coordinate 111,811 of CAJNDT010006181.1, read as the reverse complement.
TACATGCCCTATAATGTGTCACTCCATTTCTCCTACTGAAACCCTACTAACAAGGAACTTATACACTGTCAGGCCCCTGTACCTGTGCATATCAAATTGACATATTACAGGCACCCTAATGTGTCACTCCACCCACTCCGATTGACCCTCTACTGACAAGGAACTTATACACTGGAAAGTCCAGGACATAACAGATTGGCACATTACATGCCCTGTAAAGTGTTACTCCACTTCCCCTGTTCAAACTCTATTGACTTGGGCATAACGAATTAACACATTACAAGCCCTCTAATGTGTCACTTCATCCCTTCTATTGAAAGTATATTGACAAGGAAAATCCTACTTTGGAAGGCTCCTGGACACAGCGACCTGACACATTACAGACCCTCTAATGTGTTACTCCATTCCCCATGGAAACCTATTGACAAGGAACTTATACACTGAAGCGACCCTGTATATTGGAAGGCCCCTGGGCAGAACAAACTGACACAATATAGACTCTCTAATGTGTCACTCCACTCCCGCCTATCGAAACTCTTTTGGCGAGGAACTTATACATTCGAAAGCCCCCAAACAGAACAAACGAACACATTACAAGCCTTTGACCTGTCACGCCCACTCATCCTATTGAAGCCCTCTTGGTATGAAGCTGATACATCGGAAAGCCCTTCTTACGGACAGAAGAAACTGGCACATTGCAGGGGCTATAATGTTTCTCTTCACTTCCTGGACAGGGCGAACCAATACATTACATGCACTCCTCATATTGAAACCCTATTGACAAGGAACTAGTTTGTTCAGACCTGGCTTGCCTCAGTAGATATATGTAGCATATGTAGCAACAGAATATAACAGGCAACGAGTTGTAGTAAGTGTTGCGACAGCATCATGTGATATGGATGTGTCATGCCGTATGTATTCCCATAATTTGTCATATGAACACATCCGATTCATGAGTAGCGAACCTGTCAGGTTTTGCGTTCTGGCCTGTGCGGAAATTACAAACAAATTTATGCCATATTACAGCGTGCATGCTTATTACGTGATTCTTGGGTGGATATGTCGTATGCAATTACTCAAACGCTGGCAAGTCAACAATATGTCGAATTGTGAAATATTGGGACAGGACAATTTGTCCGTGTTGCCGATATACTGCTGACAGTGCTATGCATATCTCCACGACGATACATCATTCCTGGAAGATGTATGGACTCTATTCACTGAAATGTGTCATCACAACGAATGTTTATTCATCGACAGTGTTGGGATCAACACTCGATGTTCTGTTTATATAATACTCGTCTCCCTGAATGCGAATAATTTGCTATAATTACTTGATAGAAAATATAGCCTAGCCGATCCGAAACTTTTCAGGTCGTGGCTTTGTAATGTGGGCTGTGCTTATACCCTATATTTTGCTTTCCATTATGTGCTGAAGACAACAAACCGCGGTAATATAGACCCTAAAGGTATCGGGCACATACATATATACATAATGTAATATTATATATATATATATATATATACATATATTATAGGGGAGGTGTCCTCGACCCTGTGATCTGCCTTTTGGCCATATTGTGTGGGTCAAGTGTGCGTCGGGGGGCCTCACGGCTGCATTTGCAGCACCTCCGTCAGGAACTGGACGATGTGCGTGTTGGTCTGGGAGTTGTCGCCGCTCTTGTCTGGATGGAAGGACAGGAGCTGGCGTTAAACCCATTTACGGAACTGGGAAACCTCCATGTCGTTTTTGAAGTGCAGCGCCATCACGAAGAAGCCACGAAAGGCCTCGGAGGTGTCTCGTTCCCAGTGCTTGATCCACGAGTTTGGGCTTCCATCCGGCCATGTGGGTCTGGCCGGCGGCGGCTCCTGATGCGGTGACGGTGGCGGGCCCTGGGACGGCGGCGGGCCCTGGGCGGAAGCCGGCCGGTTCCTCTCATCACAGCCTCGACCGTGGCGTCGCTTCCCCTCACGGCACTGACCACAACAATGCCTGTGACCTGGCGAACAGTATCGGTCGCAAATCCGGCAAGGATAATGCCCTGAAGCCATGGCACCCACGCAGAACTTGGGGGAGGTGCCCTCCAACCCCCTGGCTCCTTTCAAGACACAAAACAAAGGGCGTGAGAGAAAAGAAGCTGCGGCGTTCCTTGTGTTTCCCGTGCCCTTCATATGTCACACGTACACATGAGACGGCGGGCTGCTGCATCTCTGCTCTCCTGTTTTCCGCCTTCTTGTCAATGGGTTTTGAGCCGAGCGCTAAAACCTTATAAAACGAATATTGCATCACTCATAAAAACTTCGATCACTCAACGGAATATCTCAAAGGCAATCCAATAAACATAACAAAATCGAGACACACGCTCTTTTTGTCCGGATGGTGGTGAATGTCCCCTTGTCGGAGGGAAGGCATAGCACTTCTGGTGCGCGAAGCCTTGCCCCCCCCCCCCCCGCGGTCACGGCCAACAGCCGACATACCTCGAGGCAGAGCTCAGGCGTGTGTTCAGCTTCCTCGGCGGTGCTGAATCTCCAGTGGCTGCCGGCTTTATAGGTCAGGTAAGGCTCGTGCTTATGCTGATTATCACACTCAACGGCCATGCTAGACAAGCGAGAATCACTGCAGCGAAAACGAGTGTGCTTGGGTCGTCGACCGCCTGTCATGCAATTGTGGAAGCGCACATCGATCATGCGACGCCATCTCTCGAGTAAGGCAGGTTCCCGAGACTCTTGCACCAAAAACGCGAGCACTCCCCACGTCCAGGAATTATTGGGATTCTCGATACTGACAAAGGTGGAGGAAGGCAAAGCACGAAGCAGCTCAATGGCGACACGACAGAGAGCGTTGGCCTATTGCTGACCCTGGGCTGGTCGGTGGCTGAGAGAGTCGGCAAGCCTAAGATGTGGTCGCTGTCCCTGAGCGGCACGGGCTCGGGGAAGCATCGGTGCGCTCGACCTTGCCACGCATCTCAGCAAGAGCCTGAGTAGTGCTTTCAAACCACAGCCGGCGAGCGATGCTCAAAAGCCCGTCGTCAGGAGCCGAGCCTAGGGCTAGGCTAGGGCCCGTTTCAGCATGTTGATGAGCGGGCTTTCATCGGTCGTACCGGCTTGAAGAGGCCCGATGAAGGCAAGGGCTCCGAAGGTGTCCACATTGATGGCCGCGAGCTTGGTCAGGGCCTCCTCGGGAAAGTTGAGCTCGACGGCCCTCGCCTTGAAGGCCGCTTTGCTGTCGAGGCTGGACATGATTTGCGCTGCAGCCGACTTGAACAAAACTGCATACACGTGACAGAGAGCAGGTGAATAGAGCAAAGGATAACTCCAAACGCGCGCAGCTCACACGTGCATACCACACAGCAGCAAGGAACGCCCACGCCCAGGATGGCGCCGGATACCGAGGATGCAGAAAACGGCTTGCAAGACACACAATGTTCCAAGGCGTCCAACGGCTTGGGGTTGAAGTGCCCCGAGTACCGCCAGCGCAGATGTAGTTGCTCACAAACCCGGCTTGGCACCATCCTTGAGACCACTGCAGGGCTGGGAGAAACTCCGATTACCCGGGTCTCTCGGTGTCTCTGTTGGAGAGGCTTTCCTTTTGCGAGGAGAGCGATACGTACGCCAGCGATTTAGCTGGCTCGGTGGATTTGGCTGCACCGCTTACATACAAGCAGATCAGAGGCCGGTACGGCCTTGTCCAGCTCGTCAAAATTGCGGGTGATGGGTCGGCCACACAAAAATTTGGCACCTTCAACAGCCTGGATATGCACTGTACGACTGTAAATGTGCATCTTGCTGTATACAGAAGAGATCTGAGCAGCGTTCAAGCCGTCGTCCAAAGGGACTCCACCGGCTCGCGCCTCCAGGTCCTCCGGGCTGATGTCGGAGTCACCCGCTTCTGATTCGGAGACACACCAAGGATTTTCTCCTGTAGCTGAGGGCCTGACTCAGCCTAAACCATGACAGCTAAACGCATCACGCGACTGTCATCGGGCTTAAAATGGCCGGAGCGAATGGCTTTCAGAATGTCGTCGAAGATCTTCATCAAACGGCACAGCTCGTCACGGCTGTAAGTCAGAGGGGACCGGGACTCTGGGTCCAAATGACGCCCTGCGATGCGGCGGTCCTCCAAAGAAACGTCTCCGAACTTAGCTAGCCAGCTGAGAAAAGTGGCCTTCATGCTGCGACTGCTGATGCGGGACTCCGAAGGTATGTCGATGTGACTGGCTACAAGAAACTCACGCAGGAACATTGTAAGCTCACCAGTGGACTCAGTGGACATGCGACGCTCCAACCAAGACTGCGAGGCTTCGCTGAAGGCAGGCAAAGACGGATTGAGGCCGAGGCCAGCATCAGCTCGGGCTTCCATCCACAGCGGCGCCCAAATCGTGGGGTACACAAAAGATCCCAGGCAGGGCAGTGGCAGAAGTATTGTCTTCCGTTCCCCAGTACCAGTCTTGTAAGACGCGGAAGAGGCTTCCAAAAGATGTATGGTTCCCGCACTCTGAAGCTCCAAAGACTGTAGGTGAATTGTATCCGAAAAGCGAGAACAGCTTCCCACACAGAAAAGAATGTGCCCTGCAATCACACGCCAGTGAGGATACGGAGGCTTCACCACAATTCTCTCCAAAGCTCGAATCATGGGGACCGACAATGGTGAGGCCTGGACTAACGGCTTCTTAGTGGCCGCCAATGCCGCAGCAGCTCCTCGCACCCGGCCTGACAAAGGAGACTACCCAAAACCGCAGAAAGAAAATTCCAGCTTTCAAGAAAGGCCTTGGCCGATGTGAAAGCCCCATGGGCCTGCAAGTCCTGTATATATGCATAGACAGCCGCTTCACTCTCACGAAATGGCGAGCCAAAATCGAACATCAAGCAAAACTCGGCGAACTTCCAGAAAGAGGAAGCCCTCTTGGCCAACGTTGCAGTGCTCTTCGTAGCAAATGTGTCAGCAAAGGACGTCTGGAGTCTCTCAGGGTCAGACAAAATTGCGGCCTCGCCGTTGAGAAGCCGCCCCAGCTCTGATGCAGCAGGATCAAGTAAGGTCAGAGTTTTAATCTTGCGTAAAGCCTCAAAGCGCACAGAGTCATCTGACCTGATCAGTGCTGCAAAACGAGCCCGCTGCCGCGCGAAGGCCTGAGTAGCCGAGGGCAGAGCATCTTGCGGGGCCTGCTGCATCGCTGAACTGACACCGGCAGCAAGCTGAGGCGGTGGGCTCGGGAGGGCAATTAAGGGTTCCGTAGGCCTAGGGGACCCAAAGACCAAACCAAAAATCCCTTGATCCCAAGGCATCTGAATACGTCAGTTGTGTTTGTGTATGTGAGATCAGATCGCCAAGACCGCCTGCGCCGCGTTTGGTCATGACAAGGTTGGCAGAACTAATCTAGTGTTCGTCGAGGCGGCAGAACAAATCTAGTGTTCGTCGAGGCGAGAGACCTCCAGTTGCGATGCTGCCAAACACAGCTGATGCCCGATCTCCTTAAGCTCACCCTGGAATTTTGAAGTGAATCCAAACGATTAACTGAGTCCACAATCTGTGTAACTACTACGTTGAGAGATGCTACTTCAGATCGAAGACTGACCCCCTGCTGTGTCGAAGAAAAGCAATGCTTGAGCACTGCGCTTTCCTGCTCTAAAGCCTCAATACGAAAGACAGAAGTGTTAAGCCGCGGTTGCACTTCACGCAGCTCACCAATCTGCGATTCAGGAGTAGACACGCGACGCTCAATGCAAAACAGACGGAAGTCTGCGGCTCGCAAGAGCTCAACTGCCTCCTCAACGCTGTGGCCGGGAGCCAAGTCCATGTACCCCCCTTTCGGGGCAAAAGCTTTCACCCCAGACAAGAGGAGATAAGTGACAAATTTAGCAAAGCTCTGCGCAGTGCTTGCTCAAGCTGCGTAGCTCATGAGCTGAATGCAATGTCATGTTGCACATGTGCGACGAGCCATGCTGTGTGAAGCGGCGCGGGTAATCACGCAATGGTTCAACTTTAAACAACATGTGCAATCCGTACGCATGTGTTGTTTGAAAGAAGTTGAAAGTTAATCGCAGATTTGTTTGCTAAGAATTTCGAAGGAAGTCAAAACCGCATGTTATGAAGAGCATGCCGGAAAACTGAAAAGGATAAATAATTGAATCATTGCGCTGCTGTACCGGCAGCTATGAAAACAGAAAAGACAACTTAGTCGCTCCGCGAAATCGCGAAATCGCCTTCTTTAATGCTAGAAGCTTACAAGATCCTCAGCATCTTTGTTTCGAGTCCAGGATGTGGCCCCAGGTTTTGGATCGCTTGCCTTCGGCTCTGGCACCTGCACCAGTTCCGCTCATCACCGAGCAGTATGCGAAGGCAACGAAGGACGATGCTGATGATGACGATAAATGCGATAAAGAGGCCAATGTGGCCTCTAACGCCTCTGAGCTGAAAGATGCTGTTGAGGATAAGTCGATGTGCACCCCCACCCGAAAAAGACAGCTGGATATCGCTTCAAAGTGGTGATCGTGAACAAGGAATCGAAGCGTAAAGCTTAGAATCCCACGAGCAAGAAGCCCGAAAAGGCCGACACCGATCCCCAAGCTCCTGACCATCGCTATGGTGACTACTTGCCGAAAGACTTCTGCAATCGTGGAAAGGTCCGCTATCACGGATGCGGTCGGCCATGTCTCGCGAGTATTCACTACAGACGCATTCGACTGCAGAATTTTGTGCCTAGAGCTGGATCGAGATGTAAGGGTAAGCCCCGGTAAGTTTTTTGAAATGGTCGTTGCTGAGCTCTTGATGGTGAACCTTATACTTGCAGTCTTGCTGCTGCTGTTCAACGACCAGATCCCGAAGAGCAAGGACACCAATACATAACAGTTACAAATATAGCAGCCCCACGATTTGTTTCAAACCCCAAATTACAAATGGACCCAGAACTATCCTGTACTGTAGGACCGAGAATTCCTGCGGTGAGTTATCTGCGGCTCTTCGAAGGTTATCCCGCCAAGCATACACACATATATTTGTATGTATAGATCTTCACATATATACTTTAACCCCAATTAACTTAATAACCAATCCATCCTCGATCCCAGGCCCCACACCCCACACCCAACCCCACACCCTACACCCCACACCCCACCACCGGCGACGAATGGCCTGGTGCCCGAACGTGGTGGGGCAGTAGCACTCGGCGTGGCACTCGGAGGTCTCATCTCGTTGGCTGGTCCGTCGCAGCGGCAGGGCTTGGCCAGTTCCGCGGCGGGTCCCCTGCGCTGCTGCCGCTGCAGGGGTGTCGCCTAGCACTTACGGAGTTGCAACTTAGTTACAAGTGCTGAATAAGCCACTAACTTGGATTGTAAATACGTTAACTGATTTATAAGTTTTGCTAACTTAAGTTAGCAAAACACGTAGATATCGAGAAGTTGAGTAGTTAGCGGGCAGTTAGGGTAGAGCAGTAAAAAAGTTATCAAGAAGTTAGCATACTTAGCGTTTTTATTAAATTTTGCATGTTTGCTGCACGACCATGGGTTTTTGAAGGTTTTCGATAAGTTTCGGTTTAGGATAGATATGTTGAAATATGGCCATTTCTCAAGGAGCAGGGTGGCACTGCGGCGGCCTGTGTAGCATCTGTGGCGGCCATGTCTAAAAAACTGGAAAGGGCAATTACAGCTGCCTAGAAGTTCCTTATGGCCTTATGGGGGTGAAGACGTTACCTCAGTTCCCTGAGATCCAAAGCAAGCAGGCAGCGAATCTAAGCAAATCTGCGGAAGCAATTCTATTAGCTCGGCGGTCAAAAGAAGCTGCAATTCGGCTAAAAGCCTGTGTCCGCCAAATGTCCGCCCGTGTCCGCCTGTGTCCGCCGAGTCCCAAGACTCCCCGGAGGAGTGTCCGCCGGATGTGTCCGCCGCACCCTTGCTTTAGCCGTGTAGGAGCATGTCCCTGTCCGCCCGTGTCCGCCGGTCTACACCCCACCAGGGCCTTGTCATAGGAACCGCCTGTCCGCCGGTGTCCGCCGTTCTCCCGCGGTCAGCAATGCCATGTGTCCGCCGGGCTGGGTGCCGTCATGCTTCATTTGCTGCTTTCTCGCAATCGCCGCTGTTGCTCCAGCAGCCTTTTTGTGAAAGACCGGCCTTTTGTTTTTTGGGTCCTTGTGCTCCCGCGAGCCATGACACTGCAGTTTCCAGAACCCAGCGAAAAGCAGCAAACCGTCTGCAAGTACTGCAGCCTCCAGTACCCCACTCTTGCATTAGTGACATTGGCGTGTGCTGAGGACAAAACGAAATCTTTTTCATTTGATTGCTTCTGTCGGTTGAGTTAGGCCAATTCCAGCTAAAAACGATTGAATGTCTGTAACTGCAGAAAAACCATCAACAAACGTAGCAACAAGTTAGCGAGTTAGCGAGTTACAAATAAGTTATAAGTCCATCTCTAACTTCATTGTTACTTGCAAATAAATGTGTTTTAACTTGCTGCTAACTTCCTAAACCCGCGGCGTCACCCCAGTGGGTCTAGCCGGTGTGGCTCGGATGGTTGCTGTCGCGAGGGTCTGATCGGTGCTGCCCGGCTGGTGCGTCGACGATGCCTCTGACTGCTGCTGCGGCGGTTGCTGCTGCCCTGTTTGGTCGTGGGGTCCTCGAGGCAGCCGGTGTGATGGCGTTGAAGTCGCCAATGGCCGTCGGGCTGTGTGTCATGGGGTTGACAACTGCTGCGCAACTGCTGCTGCTGGTTGCTGTGGAGGTGGTCGTCCGGTGGCCGTTTGCTGATTGGGGCTCGGGCCTGTCTGCCTCTGTGTTGCGGTCGTGGTGTCACTGGGCTGGTCCCCGGCTTGGCGTCTGCTGGATGGTGTGGCGTGCTCCCGCTTGACGAGGCGGCGTCGGCTCGCTCCGTGGGGAAAGGTCCGCTAGGCGAATACGGGGCGAGGTGAATGAGCTGCTCTGGGGTCAGAGGACGGGGCTCTTCCCCGAGGCTTTTGTAACGCGTAGTGTTTGTTCGGTCTGACCCTGAAACCCTGTACTCTACCGCGCACCCCGGCCTCGTCCCCGCGCCCTCTTAGGCTGAATCCTTAGGTCCTCGCCGAACAACACCCCCCACGTACGTTACTGTATACTGCTAGCAGCCCCCACTTTTTCAACGCTGATTGCCATACGATGCCAGATCACAGTGCCAGTCGCTCCCTCATCCTCATGTGGAACTTGGCGAAATCGGGCCATGTGTGTATGAATCCTTTGGACAGCACACCACCATTGTGTTCGGCCGGAGGTCGACCGTTCCCCGGCTGTGCCCTTAGATTGTCCCCCTCTGTGGGAGATCGTGCGTGTGGTGGAGCTCGTCGTCGTAGGTGCCGTGGTGGTTCCCCCGCTGGTTCTGCAGATCCCCTCTGCGTAACGGCAAAGCTTGCAGACTTTGAGCGGAGCTGTCGCCAGCGCCCGTCGTTGGTGAACTTCACTAGCTCCCCGTCCTTGCCACAGTCACGATCGTTACGGTGACATACCCCCCAGTCCAGTGAGGAAGTGCGATGTGGTCGCCGTGTCAGTGGAGGTGGCGGAAGGGTCGACGGTGAAGGTCTGTTCCCCCTTCTGCTGTAAAGTGGTGTGGAAGAGGTTCTTGCACTTGCTAGGTCCCCCACAAGGAGGTAGAAGTTCGAACGTGCCCTCCTTGTGTATGGCTCCTGCGTATCTAGCCTTGTCAGGGCCGCTGAAGCAAAGTGGCGGCGGATATCGTGCTCAAGCACCGCTGGGAAAGGTGTGAAGGCTCCCCCAAAGTGAACAGTCAACTCCCCCCGCTGCAAGGAGGCGGGACAGGCCTCCAAGCAAAGGCGCACTACGCGAGCCATAATGGCTACTCTCTCTCTCTCTCTCTCTCTCTCTCCCCAGGGTTATGGTGTAGGGGTTTTACCCCCTACACCGCGCGCTCAAGCACCCCCGATTGTTGCGGAGGAGAGAAAAAGCAGCATGCAGACCACGGCTCTCGGTCGTGTAGAAAGGACCAAAGAACTGCCCTCAGCAACTGCAATCCGAAATCGGGCAAATGAGGTACAGGGTGAGCTACGTCAAACATGGGGCCGGGCGAGTTGCTGGGTCGGGGGTATTCCCCGGTGCAATGTGGTACGAAGAAGGCCGTGCTGAAGTTGGCAAGTCACACTTCGTCCCAATTGGTACAGTAAACTGGACATCAGGGCATGAAAGGTACATGCTTTGGTTGTGCGACTTGTTGTGAGACAGGGGACGTCTCCCCTAGGGATCTGAATGCCGAGCATGAACCCCGCTTCTACTACAAGTATCTCAGGTCGGGAAAAAGTCAAGCAAAAAAAGTACCTAGAGCTAGAGAACATTACAGGATCCGGTACACTAGTTTAGCATGGGGTTCGACTGCAGCGCAGGAGGTGAAGGAAACTCAGAGCGAATGGGTCCGTGATTTGTTGTCCCGGCTTCACAAAGGCACCACACAAACTATACTAGGAGAACAAACGGCAGTGCAGGTCACAATATGCCAAGGATTTGATTGTCACAGGTTTGGGTATCACGGGAGCCCTTGTTCGAATCTCCGTAACGCGCAAGTGTTTTACAGCAGACAGCAGGGACGTCCCCCTCGCTCGGCCGGCAGGTGCAAACGACGTGGAGCCTGCGTCTCTCTCTCTCTCTCTCTCTCTCTCTCTCTCTCTCTCTCTCTCTCTCTCTCTCTCTCTCTCTCTCTTTCTCTCTCTCTCTCTCTCTCTCTCTGTCTCTCTCTCTCTCTCTCTCTGCTTCGCTTCGCTTCTCAGGGGAAAAGTCCACTAGGTGGACCCGCGCCAAGGCGCCCCCTTCCCCGACTCGGCGGTGGAAGAGGCTTGTGGGGTCTGCAGTGGCTGGGTTCGCAGCCAAAGGTCGGCGTGTGCGGTGGCGTGCGCTTGACAGTAAACCCCGACCCTTCACACTAGCCCGTGTCCCGGCCTCGTCCCCGCGCCCTCTATGGCAATATCCTTAGACCCTCGTCAAGCGCAACACCCGCAGTATATCCAGCGGTCGGCAGCGTCCCCCTTGTCTTTGCACAACAGCTAAGTACCGCACGGCCAGGGCCAAACTTCACAACATAAGAAGGCTCAGTTCGCTGGGACGCCCCGTCTGGTTAGAGCCACTATTGCAATGGTTGCCCCGCCTTACTTGTTGTGCTCATGGCACGGTAAGCAACAGCCAACATTGAAACCAATGCCGGTCACGAGGACAGGCGCGTTCCCCACGACTCAAGTTACTTAGCGAAAAGTCCGCTCCAGTGTAGGCAAGTTTCAAAAGTCCCCCAGTCAGGTATGAACGAATTGGCAAAAAGGTTCCCTATTAAAGGCATTGAGTGTGCGGTAATTATGCAGGTCAAACATGAGACGGTTTGCGCCCCCGTCGCTTGTGGTGTCTTGGCTCCGCTGCCCGTCCTATGATGCTTGTCTTGTGCAAGCCAGAGTGCATGGTAGACTGGATCTTTAACTTCCCCCGAAAACAAGCACTGGAACTGCGGCGGAAAATTTTTCGGCTGCCTGCGCTCACTCACTCACTTCAGCCCTTCCCCCTGCGCGTTGTGTCGGAACTGCGCCATGTGGGCCTGGATCTGATGCACCTGGTGTCACCTTTGGTTTGGTGTTAACATGATCCTGCGACTTTGCCGGCGGCTCCGCTCCGGTTCTGCTGCTCGTTCTGCGAGCACGCCACGGCTTCTGCCTGTGTCGGAGGGTCTCCCCGCTGGTCCCCATGGCCACTGATGGTTTGTTGGGTCCTCCCCCATCTCGTCGCTGCTCCTCCGATCACTTCTCCCACTCTCACTCTCTGCTGAGCTCTTGTTTGCGTCGCGTTCTCCCCGGTCGGGAGGGGTGTCCTCTACGTAGAGCTCCTCCTTGTGCTTTGCGGTCGGCTCCCCCCTTCTAGGAAGTTCCAGCACTTCTGGTAGCTCCTGCTCTGGCGGTGTGGTTACCACTTGCGGCTGCTTCCCCCTCATTGCGTGGATCTTTCTACGGATCCTTCGGGCTCGTTGCAACATGTGCTCGACCTTGTCCAAGTACTTCATCACGAAAATCCGGTTCTCCTGTGCCACACGAGGAAGGTAGTGGTCCACTATGCGGGTGAGGCGGTCTGCCTTCCCCCCAAGCTTGCAGATGCTTGCAGCGCTTGTGGAAACGACTGCTGTGCTGGCTGTATTCTTCTGTGTCTGCAGCACTCAGTGTTTCCCTTGTTGCATTGTCCACATAGTCGTTCTGCGCGTTCTGCTGGATGTCCCGGCCTATCCACTTGTCCAGCGGGTCTGACAGAAACTGCAAGTGTAGCCTCTTCCGCGTCGTAAACAGTGTCACGCCCCCGCTGGCACTCGTTGGCTCTCCCCGTGCCGGTTCTGGTTGGTGTTCTTCTCCCCCATCTCGCACGGCAGCCGGCGCTTCGGGTTCTGGGCGTGCTTTGGCTTTGGCCCGTGTTGGAGGTACTGTCCCCCTTGTGGTGGAGCCGTGGAGACGACATCTTGGGTCAGCTCTTTCGTGGTGCTTTCGACACACCCCTTCAGCCCAACGGCAGATTCTGCATATTCTGTCAACTTCTGTAGTCATACTCGTTGTTGTAGGCACTCTTGACTATCTTTTCGCCCTTGCCAAAATCACGAACACAGGCTTGAAGGCGTCCCCCACCCAGTCGAGGCGTTCTTTGAAACCGCTGTGGCCGAGCAGGTTAAGGAGCGGTCGATGAAGACTTTCGTGTCCTCCCCCGCAACGGCTCGCACGAAGAAGCTCTTGCACTGGCCAGGTCGCTTTCAAGGCAGCAGTGGTTCGAACTCCACCTTCTTGAGTATGGCTGGTGCGCCCCCTAACGGGTCCCCTGGAGCAAAGCGGTAACAAATATGTTTTCATTGTTTTCTCAAGCACCGCTGGGGCAAGCAACGGAAGCTCCCTTGAGGGCACAGCCTCAGGTTAACTCCGTGACTCCCCCCGATGCAGGGTGGCGGAGCAGACCACCCGGCAAAGGTGCAGCACTTGAGCCAAAATGGCCTCTCTCTCTTTCTCTCTCTTTCTCTCTCTCTCTCTCTCTCTCTCTCTCTCTTGCTTGCTTGCTTGCGAGGCGTTTGGGAGGTGGGGCTCGGGTCCCCACTCCCCCCGCGCGCGAGCGCAACGCCCTTGTTCGTGTTCTCTCTCTCTCTCTCTCTCTCTCTCTTTCTTTCGCCAGGGCTATGGTGTAGGGGTTACCCCCTACACCGCGCGCGTAAGCGCCCCCGACTGTTGCGGAGGAGAATGAAGGCAAAGTGCAAACCACGGCACTCGAGAGTCCCAAAAAGGACAAAGAGCTGCCCTCAGGAACTGAAATCCGGTTGGGGCACAAAAAGTGGCATAGGAACACCCTAGAAGGGGGCCCGCAGTGATGAATGTCCATTACCAGATTTCTAGTTTGCTGGCTTGGGGGTATTCCCCGATTATGGCTCGCACGGCAAAAGGCAATCAGCCAGGTTGCTAGCGAAGGCGCTACAAGGGTGCCGACCAACAGTACAAATGTTGAAGTACGGAACAAACTCTGCAAGCAACCTGTGTTGAGGGACGTCTCCCTTCAGGAAAGTTCTCGGAGTTTTTCCCCGTTGCGACAAGTATTAGGCTTGTCATGGGTGGCGGCAAAACTGAAAAGTGGCTGGCCGAATTAAGTGTAAACAGACGGCTCTGTACGTTGGGCGGAAAAGATGCCTCAGAGCGGAGGCTTGGAAAGTAGGTGCATGGATGGCTCCAGCGGCCCGTCTATGGTACACCCTAGAAAAGGCTTGTGGGGTTTCCCCTGTACAAAACTGGCTACAACCTTAAGCAAAAAGTCGTTGTTGAGGAGTGTGGAGAGAAATATGCAAGCCAGCTCACTAGTCACTAGCCCTGAAAAGCAAACAAGTTTTCTTGCAGCTTGGTGGCTGTGGGGTTTCCCTTTAGGGTTTAGGGTTTAGGGTTTAGGGTTTAGGGTTTAGGGTTTAGGGTTTAGGGCTCTCTCTCTCTCTCTCATCACATATTGCATGCAACTCACCAATTTTTGAACGACAGTCTGTATGATAGACATCTTTGCTGTGCACACCCGAAACTCGTCCCCACTTTGGACATGCACCATCGTCTCATCATGCCCGATCCTCACAACATACGTATAACGCTCGCAGTAGCGGTCCTCCCAGCATGGCAAGCGCGGCACGCCCTGGATGTGCCCGTCGCCGCAGAAACCCGGAACTGTGTGAAAGTAAGCAATGTGACTCTTGCGGGGATGTTGACAAACATTGCGACTGCAAAGTATGCCAGTATTTCTCACGACGATCTTGCATATCTGAAGCTTCACCGGCAATGGGTGTGATTGCTTTCTTCGATGTATCGGACTACTGTTCCCAAAACTGAAGTTCCTGTTCGAAGGCTTTGACATGCCAACATATGATAACATAGCCGTAGGTGCACAAGACAACCGTGTGGCAAGAGGTACATGCAACGCAACCGGAATACCGTGTTGTGAAAACGGCTTGCGGGGCCATGAAGCCAAGTTCGGCTACTTGACCTACCTTCTGCTTGGGCTGCTGGGGGATCAGGCCAACCGAACAATCTCAAACTGAAGAGATGTCTCGTTTTGCAATAGCCTTCAATGCCAAGCTTCTGTCTGGACAACACACCAGAAAGCTACCATGAAAACAACAATCCTAGTTCCCGTACAGTCTACGAGATCTACTCAGCTTGTGAAATCTCTGGCGGGTCCACTGCACCATGCCATGGGGCCTAAAGCCTCGCGAACTTCGAGCATCTCCCGTTTTGTTCTGGTATGCGCGCTGGCATGGCAGGAGGTGGGCTCTCCCGGCTCTCTCTCTGTGATATGCGGTGTATTATGTGTGCCAGATCATACAGAGCACGCCCAAAAGCATTGTTGTCTTCTGGCATGGTGTCCAGGGCGTCCCATCCAGCTCTAAAATTGGCACCACCTCGCTGTGTTCTCTTGAGAGGATATATCAGAAGCTTATATAGGTCCTTCATGTTCTGCTGCGGGAAGTCGGAAGAGGAAGGATGGTGAATTGCGATGTCGTACTGACCCGGCAGAGGCTCTCGGTCTTGTAAGGCATGGTAGTTCCTGTGCACACAGGCTGGCATCTAGCCGCCCTGCCACGTCCTGCACCTGACCAAGCATGAAGCGATCACTCAGACATCACAGATCCTGAACGCTGATGCCGACGACACTGTGGCAATGAGACGAAAGTCAGAACACAGCAGCGTAAGAAACAGGAGACAGCCAAGCCCGGCGGAACGAAAATCTGCATAGATGGAAGGGACCTCAACCCCAATCCCAAGCCCATACAGGAGCATCTTGACAATCGAAGCAGCACAAAGCGGCCACCGCTCACTGGAAAACGCCACACTGCCCACCGGGAGCTCCCACACAAGAAAACACGTCTCCGAACAGATCGGCTGGTGCAGGATGTGAGGTGCACCGCGACATCCTGCTCAACTGGCTTGCGGCAATTCGCAGACTGCAACTTGCCCAGAATGGCAAGCCGGGCATGTAGCCACTAGAATTCTGCTTCGATTGCGTCACTGGAGCGTGCCACACCTGCCCATCGCCGCTTTGTTTGCCGTCGTCAGCCCATTCCCATTGACTGCCTGAGGAAAGGCTCGACTCATCTGAACTGGTCCTAGTCACTTTGGACAACGAACACTGCAAATCCAGCAAGAGTCAGATTCACCGTGCACAAGTTGTGAGTTCTGTGCCCAAGCATTTCCTGTAATCAGTCTTGCTAGACGTGCAGTAGATCATCGCTGAATCTAGAGGGGTCGGACATTTGGGCTCATGACTCATAACACAACAAGCCCGTCAGCCTCGGTCTTATCAGACGAACAGGCAATGAGTGAGCTGTGCGAAAAATCGAAGGGCAGCACTTGGAGCGAAACATGGTGAGTCCAACCGCATTCGGACCTGGAATTCAAGCTTGTCGTTCACTCTGAGAGCACAAGACCACCGCCACAAACGTGCGAAGCCTTAACAAGGGTCGATGCTTCCTTGGCCCTCGACCACGGCTCCTGCATCGCACTTCAGCCAGCATGGTGAGCAGGCTGGTCGGCACGGTGGTGAAAGAAGCGATCGGGAGGTCGCAGAGACGAGGCAGTCCAACGGAGCCCTCCTCAAAAGAAGCAGAACTATGCTGTCTTTGCAAGAACGCAGCTGTTCGCTCTGTATTGCTCAGACGGTGGCCAACTCTGGCGCTCTGGGGAGGTTGTAGAGACATGGAACACCAAGAGAGTGCGAACGTCGTGGACAAACATCGTGTGCCCTCCTCAAAAGAAGAAGAACTCTGCTGCCTTGGCACGACACCTGCTACCTGCCTGCTACAGATGAGGCAGCCATCTGGAACAATGTAATCCTTCCAACTGCCTCGACACAGCTGTGGCAAGCTCCGGCCAAGCTACCAGGCCGTGGTCAATCACTGGAGTGGCACCAATGCATCAAGTGCAGCTCTCCAGTTGTGCCCTCTTGAAAGTCGTGCAGGAAGAGCTCCGGAAAGGGCACAGCATCCGATTCCGAAGAGATTGCTATTAGTTACATTCAGATCTGCACTGGGATGACCTGGTCGTAGAAGCATCCTGCATCGGCAGAAGCTTCTTACTCTCAGAATCGATGTTGACGTTCTTTCCAAGTCTTTCAGCGCACCTTCACGAACACCCCATCAGCCCATTCACAACTCCTCCGGCCGGCGCTGAATCCAAGCTGCGGCTGCACGCTGCGAGAAAGGCTTTACTTTATACCTGTTGCAACACATATGTAGATATGCATTAGTCACCATTTCTCTGCAGTTGTCGCTACCAAGCTGTTCGCGTCCTTCAGGCCTCGGCAGTCGGAAGCGAGTGAAACGATTGAATGCACTTCCGGAACGGGAATGGCTCATTCCTGCAAGGCACCGGATGGCTCAAACAGGCCCTCGCGAGGCCGAACCCATATATATATATATATATATGTATGTGTATATATATATATATATATATGTATATATACATATATACAGTTAGAAAACACATATATAGAAAAAATATATACATACTCATTGCAGCGCCCATGATGTCTTGCGTTTCCTGGCTGGGAAAGCTTCCTGGCAAGGGATCTTCACGCATGGCATATTGTCGACCCTCGACTACCATCTCCTGCAAACTAAAGCTTGCGGAATGCTTGCCCCGGCCGATGCGATCTACCCGCAAGCACTGCTTGCGGAGGCACTCCAAAACCCCAAACACTGTTGAGCGACGTTTTTTCTGTTGCTGGGCCAGCACGCGGCCCATCTTCCGTGCAGCAGTGAACGGCTGTGGACAGGCAACCATTGCATGTCGTAGCAGGAGCCCTAGAACAATTGGCAGTGCAGTCATTCGTCATGAAGACAAGCCGGTCAAAACTACGTTTCGCCGACACGGGACACTCCATGCCGGACTCCACGCAAGAAGCTGCAATGCCATAGGCGTGGAACTTCAACATCGCGCTGATGCTGGAAGTGGCATCTGCTATGACAGAGTTTTGATCGTGAAAACTTCTGATGTGTGCATTTCTCTTCAGCAGCTGAGCCGGAATGCCGTGCAATATGAGCAGGAGGCGATACTCAAGGCATCGGTTTCCGTGTTAGGTATCGTTCACCCAAAGTAACACAATGTAGCACATTAACTCGGCCTTGGAGTATCGTTTAAATGGCATGGGCAAGGAGGTGTTACTTTAGGGGGCGCTGCAGAGCGAAGGGTGGTGCAGAGGCGGGCAAGCAGACAGCGCAACAAGCATGGCACCAGCGAAACAGATGGGTCACGTCGCCCAGCTCGAGGCTGGAGCCAACAGGACGGGATGGGCGACAACCCAGACCGGAAAGAAAAACGGCAGCCGGTGCTGGCCTCTCATCTGAGTAACAGGCGTGAGCCGCCCCAAACAGCAGTTTGGCTTACTGCTGCTCGAGATGCTCCTTTACGTACGTTTAGGGCCTAAGCAGGCCACGGCGAGCTGGTCTTACAGAGCATGTCGGTTGGCTCACAGATATTCCACAGATGATCACCGATTTGCAGCGCAAGTCAGAAGCCATTGTGCTGACCTTAGCCTGAGCCTGAGATGCTTGATCGACACAAGACCACCATCACATGAATTGGGCAGGGAAGCCATTCTCAAGAGAAACAAGGTTTGCCAAACCTGCCTGCCACTTTCGCGGCAGACAGCAGGGCTGGGGTTCCCACGCCGGCACAAAGCTTCAAGAAAGGAAGAACATGATGAAACATGGGTACCCGCTCTCGGGGGGGTGGGAGTGGGGTATGGGGGGGGGGATCGAAATAGGTACTCCGGTCTATTTCAACATTTTGATGTTTGGGAAGGGGGGGTGGTTGGGTGGGTCTGAGGACTCTCACCGGATGCAGCAGCTGTCGCGGCTAGGCCGTCCGACGTGCGATTTAATGTCACCATATCCCCGGTACCTATTTCTTCGGCTCCCCGGTACCTAATTGCTATCCCCCACTCTCCCGGAAATGGTGCCGGAAATAGGTCGCACCGTAGGTAACCCCGCCCTAGCCCATACCTTTACGAGGGGTCCCCATGATGAAGCACAAGCTTCAAGGCTGAGGAGTGGCTTCAGGAGCACAAGTCAAGTGGGAGCTATGGCGTGACCTGGAGCGTGCGGTAGCACGAAGCTGTGCGACAGTCAGTGCTCGTTAACGGAGCCGTAAGACCTTATCACCTCATTAACACAACGAATGATGTGCGATGCTCTCGCCCTGAATCTGTCAGAGGCGAACATTCCAACTTCTGATTGAATCCCGGTGCAAGGGCAACACGACGCAGAAATATCGCAGACATCATGTCCGGACGAAAACACATGTGATGGCAAGAGCCTCCGAACAATACAGGAGGCTTACTTCCAATTATTTGTGCACACCAGCCTTCAGAAGTCTTTGCCTAGGAAGTGACAACACAGGCTTTGCCAAGGCCCACAGTCGTCTGAAGCTGCCTGGAGATACTGTCCGCTGGCCTTTACCGCCGTGCAAGGCAGGGCAGGGAGCTACTTGAAGAGGGTGGGTCGGATTCGAAGTCAGCATCGAAGATGCACCCGAATGCCTTACTGCACTTCTCGAAGTGGCCATTGGATACACTGCCTTGCCAACAACCTGGAACGACATCGACACGAGGCGACGTCAACTCGTGCGGTTTCAGCCAGTCTCGACGGCCTTGCAGTTCTTTCCTCAGCGGCACACATTGGGGATCGCCTCAGGGCTGAGCGCAGGCTGTGCGACTCTGCTCGAGAGATCCGTTTCAGGTTTCATGAGAAGCGGAGCTCTGGCTCAGCACAACTCGTCAAGCCGCCCTGGTGCGAGAGCACAGAGATTCGGCGGATTTTGGCATGCAGAAGCACTCATCTTCCAAGTCGAAGTGCCCAGCGCGACAGGCATTGTGCATCACGTAAAAGGTCCTCCACAGAGCAGCATCGCACAGAGTGGCAAACAGCAGCCCGGTGGCAGCTTGGAGGAAGAGAAGCAGATGTAAATTCCGCCCTGCAGCCTCACGTGGCACAAGTGGTGTGGGCAGCATGCAAGGCTCTCTGGACACCAATGCACGCACCTTGAGCTGCAACGGGGCGCTGTGCCTCAAGAGCACCGTGGGCAACACTGCGGCGCTTGCCCACAAGCTTCATCCGCATCTCTCTCGAGAAAGCCATTTGTTGGGGCACTTATGCGAAGGCATGTCCGGATCAGGCCTTCTGTTTTCGCCCAGCGGCCAGTGAAACTCCTATGCTTCACGGGACAATTCACGTCACGCCTGTCGTGCTCGGCACGTCGACTTGGAAGATGAGTGCTTCCGCATGCCAAAATCCGCCGAATCTCGGCACCCTCGTGCCAGGGCGGCCGAACGATTGTTGATGAGTGGCTCCCGCGCCCAGTTCAGCTCAGCCGGATGCCTAGCTTATGGCGAGCCGCCTGGCTTGGCACAAATTGTATGGGCAGTATGCAGGGGTCTCTCCCGACACCGGAACAACCATCTGGAGCTGCAACGGCGCTGTGCCTCAAGAGCCCCGTGGGCAACACTGCGCTTGCCCGCAAACTTCCTGCGCATCTCACTCGAGGAAACCGTTTGTGTGGGGCACTCCATAGGAAAGCGTGCAGAACGAGCACAATCTCACCCCTCGAGGAAGCATGATGGCAAGTGCCTGCCGTTCGTTTTTGAAACACCCAGCTTCTTCCTCCTCGTCTGACGCTGACGCGAGGCAGCCCGAGGTGCTGCACTGCGACACATTCCAGTCGCACTGCCCGTTTTTCCAGATTTTGTGCATTTTTGTGCAACAGTGAGATCGGCTTTCGACACACGGAAGCTTTGCGCAACCAAGTTGCTAGGGCGATGGCACCCATGGCACCCCAAGCATGTTCGAGCAAAAAACCCTGAATGCAACTATGCATTGTGTTAAAGCTCGGCCTTTTTGCGAAGCAGGTGCAACAAGCAACCGCCGCTGCCAAAAAATCGCATGTGCCATCCTTGCCCGATGTGCAAAGCAAGGCAAGGAGCTACTTGAAGCGTGATAGAGGGTGCTACGGGGGAGTAAAGCGCAGAAAAACAACAGCTCAGTTTGGAAAGGCTTGCAAATGGGCGGGGCTTGCGGCCCCCCCAACATCCCGCTTTGTTTAGACTGCAAACTCCCGGTGCTTATGCCGCGAAGGCATGTCTAAAAGCGTCTTTTCCATCACACATAACCGCCCACCCGTCCGCTTTTTAAAATGCAAAGTACCCGCTTTTTCCATCAGACATAAAGGAAAAAACCGCACGAAAACGCTTTACGGGCGCTAAGAAGTTAAAATGAAACTAATGATAAATAAAACGTTTTCTGACGGCGAAAACCAGACGTATTAGCGGGGTCAAGCGAAGCAAAGCAAAAAAACATTCCCAAAAGGTTTGCAGGTGAGGCCCCCCTCTTTTAGAGTGCAAACTCTCCGCTCTTATGCCGCGAAAAAATGAATATTAGTGCGTGCAAGTCAAACCCATCCCGCCACCACCCCTTTCAGACCACCACCATAAATCACGATGGCAGAACTGTTGGAAATCTGAGAAAGAGGTTCCAGCAACGGAAAATCATATAAATGATTATGTCGGAAAATGCAGTCCAATATATTTCCCGGAATAAGCTCACGCTCATGACTGACATGACATGCAACGGACTCGCACAGGCACCACTCTTTTTGTGATCGAAAGATCGGAGCGGATTTCCCATTCGACGAAGAGCGTATGCACCACCGAGTTGTAGCGCCTTTTGCGAACACAACAGCCACCGAGTATCGCCGTGCATACGCCGATCACCAGGGTTGGGAGGGTGGGAGCTTCGAAATCTCACCACTTGACCCTGTGGCTGCCATGCATTGAACATGGTTCGCATGCAGCACCGATGTTATAAATCAAGATGGCAAGTCAAACTTCTAAAAATCCAGCGTTCTATTTCTCCCCAAAAAGAACGCTCCAAATCGAGCCTTTCCGAAAAACCATAGTGTTCTAGTTTGTCGGAAAGAGAACACCAAAATACAGCATCACAAATAAGCTCAAAGGAGCTTTTGCCTCCCGCAAAAGAGGTACACACAAGTGTACCAAGACCATGGGTTTGAAGAGCACACACACTAACGCAACACGTCGCGAACGCGTGCGTGCAAGTCAAACCCATCCCGCCACCACCCCTTTCAGACCACCACCATAAATCACGATGGCAGAACTGTTGGAAATCTGAGAAAGAGGTTCCAGCAACGGAAAATCATATAAATGATTATGTCGGAAAATGCAGTCCAATATATTTCCCGGAATAAGCTCACGCTCATGACTGACATGACATGCAACGGACTCGCACAGGCACCACTCTTTTTGTGATCGAAAGATCGGAGCGGATTTCCCATTCGGCGAAGAGCGTATGCACCACCGAGTTGTAGCGCCTTTGGCGAACACAACAGCCACCGAGTATCGCCGTGCATACGCCGATCACCCCATGCAAAGCCGTAGCCGAATGGCATCACCATCTTGATCGATGCTTCTTTCGGCTCCTTTCCCCGCCTGATGGATTCCCCACCGGCCTCTTCGAGGATTCTTTCGCCTCGATCAACTCCCTGTAGAAATCCGAAGCAGTTTTAAGAAGTGAACCCAGAACAATCCAATCGATCTGGGGCCCATCCAAGATCAGCCTCCTCTCTGGGTGGAAACGATCAAATTTTAGATTCGTCAAATCATCAGCCCACTGATTCCTCTCATGTGGCACCCAACTGAGATCCAGGAACTGTTCATTCCTCCTCAGAGTCTCAGATAATTCCATAAGCAAAAGAGGCATCGGAAACTTCGTCGACATCAGTTTGGCAACCGCGTAAGAATTGCCCTGATTGTCCGTCCCGCCAGTGATGTAGCCCAAGCCACGGCCCGACGACTTCATCCTTTGCCCCCAAAGCTTAACGCAGATCAAGGTCCCCAGCAACTCTAGGCTCGCGATAGACCGTTTACGGTCCTTCTTGAAGAAGGCCCAAGGCGCCCATTCCTCCAGGACCTCCAAGGCATACCACTGGAGAGCCGTATGCCCATCCCAGAGGTACCCCCCAATCCACGCTCGCCCCTCCTCCGCTTTGGCATCAGAGAAGAAGGAAAGCTGCCCCGTTGCCGACGTCACCGCAAGCGGAATGGGCGCCTGGAGTCTGTCACCAGACCGGAAGCGGCTCGACATCCAGCTGAGAATGGACCTCAACATGGTCGGGATCCTCAGGGATCCCCTTCTCCCACGAGTCGCCGAGGACCAGGAGTAGAGAGGCCCCAGAAACGGTCTCTCCCACGACAAGGCGTTCGCCCCGAAGCCGAGACGCCCAAGACCACATGCGAAGTCGTCCCAGGTGACCATACCCCGCTTGGCCAGATCCTCTGTCCACGACGCCAGCCAGCTGGCCCTCCTCTCGGAGAGGCCCAACTTGAAAGAAGCGTATGCCGTTTCATAGCCCACCCATTGGACGTTGAGGCCACCCTTCGTCTTGCTCCACTTGAACGGAAAACCCAGGCATGCCAGCAGCGCATAAGCAAGTACAATGCCGCGCCTGCCCGATCTGTCTCCTCCAATCATCTCGACATCATCCGCATAAAGCAAGATCTCCAGTGCACGTCTCCCCGTCAAGTGATGTATCAAGCGAATGGAGCCCCCCGAGATTCTCGCCCACCAGTATCCGGCACTGGCCACTCCAAATGTTCCAACGCAGTTCAAGTATATAACCGCATCTCCCGAGGAAGCCTTGCATCCCAAGAAACCCCACTCATCCTTTCTGTGCTTGAATCTACGGTGAGCCTTGGCAATGTCCCCGGTGACCGCCATCGGCGCCATCCGCCCATCTCGGAGTTTTCTGAGAAGGTACCGCTTCTCCCTGGCTCCAGGAGATCGAACGTTGTCAAGACAACGTATCCTGTGATTGAGGGAGCGCAGTAACCGCTTCCCAATTTCACACACGCGATCTTGTGACTGAAGCCCCTTCTCACACGTCTCATCAAGTTATCCATGGAGAAGCCTTGCCAGGCCTAACCCCAAAATCACAACTGCAAGCGTTAATTTACTAAGCTGGGGTTGCATGCACGCCCCGACGGCTGCATGCTCGGCGTCCAGCCGCACCAAAAAGTGTGGCGCGCCTACGGTGGTGACAGCGTACACTACGCACGAACCTGGGGTGGCAAGACCAAGAACAGGTCGTGCTGGCAGGCCCTGCTTGTTGTCATGCAGCTCCTTCTCACGGCGCACGTGGCAAAGCATAAAGACAAGCTGGCCAAACGCCAGTTGTCTGCTATTGTCGCGTTGAGAGAGAAGGAGCCCGAGCATGACGAGTAGGCTGCTGACGTACGCAGAGAGGGTAAGTGTGTCTTTCTTGTGAGGATGTGTACGTACGTATCTACATGAACATACGTACGTATGTATGTGTTCTCAGAAAGTGCATGTACGCTGCCTGGACAAGCGGGGACCTGACTGTACGCTTTTACCGTACGTATTTCTATTGCGCAGATGCAAAGGCTTCAAGGGGTTGTACCACGCAGGTGCCATGCCATATATGTGCGCACGGCACGCTGCTTACATACGTAAATTCAAGCAGATGCACGGGGTTGTCACGCAGGTGCAATGCACAAATGTGCACGGCACGCTGCAACTTGGCGCGACTCAGACGAAACAGTTACGCACGGTGCATACACCTTAATTACGTACAGTATGTAGGCCTCACCAAAGCCCTACGTAGACTACTGAACTGCAATCGGGCTAGGGTTTAGCTGCCCTATGTAGCAGAATGGGTGCTCTAGTCCTACGTCTTTTACGAAAGTAAGGCTGGCTTTAGGCACGGCGGCGTCGCAAGTCCTCAACAGCCCGATAGGTCCTGTTCCCCACACTCGAAGGCTCGAAGATCCTGTGACTACAGTACTGTAACCCCCCCCCCTGGTATCACGAACATCCCGGAATCTCGTCAGGTCTCTTCTGCATTGTGGCCGAAGGCCACGAACCCAGGTCTGGGCTTGTTTGGTGCTTCTAGGGATGGCTACGTGATCCATAATTCAGGGGTGCATCCGCCGTTGATACTGAACGTACGTACGTAGATTTATGTGATATCGTCCTTATATGGCTAGCGATGAAGGTTTATTTTAGGGCGTACGTAGATTTGCAGCCTTGTGAAATTCCTCCACGCCCCCGCCACCTCTTGCCCGTGGACATGGGTTGTAAGGTGACCGGGGAGGGGGGGGAGCCTGGGAAAATATTCTATCTGCACCGTTTCGGGGCTTTTCGTAGACAGGGAGACATAAGAAACGAGTCAGTGCAAGAGACGTAGAAATGCACGAGCCGCATATAGGCCTATAGAAAAGAAAAAGCAGGGGGCTGTTTGGTTCTTGTCGGCTACGTACTCTTGCCCGTGGACATGGGTTGTAAGGAGACCGGGGAGGGGGGGAGCCTGGGAAAATGTTCTATCTGCACCGTTTCGGGGCTTTTCGTAGACAGGGTAGGTACGCTCGCGTGCGCAGGCCTTGCCGAACTTGTACGTAGACAGGTTCTACAGTACGTAGAGGCGGCAAGTTAGGGCCGTCTGTGAGCGCAAGGTTCGGGGTTTGTTCGGGTTTTCAGGTTGGAAGGCTGTAGGGGCTCCGCGGCTGCTAGGTAGTGTGCCCTGCCTCCCCCGCTCTCTCCTCCTCCCTCTCCTTGCTCTTCCCGCCCAGGTCCCACCTCTCCGTTGGCCTTCGCTTTGCCTGGCTGCAGTCGCCTCAGCACAGGCTTCCCAAAGTGCATCCAGTGAGCGTTGAGGTTCGGGGTTCACGCCGGCAGCTCCCAGCTACGCGAGTTAATCGGCTCAGATTGTGTCCTCACTCCAGCGGCTGCGCAATGGAAAAGCTGGAGGTGATTTGCAAAGCCAAGTTGCACACAGACATGGTGGCTTTGCATAGCGATGCTTTGAGAAGGCCTGCGACCGGAGAATCGCCCAGCTTCATCAGCTGGGCTGACGTTATCTGACCCGGAAGCATTTGCAGTACCACGATGCAAAGTTGCCCTATGGACTTGGAAGGAAGGGCAACCTCTCGGCCCTTCGCCTTCTTTTCCCGTCTGTCGTTCGAAGCACCGGCTTGTGCAATCCGGAGAAAGCTGACAATTTGCTGGAAGCAAGCATGTATGTCATGATTGTTGAAGGCGACCGTCGCGAGAAGCTTGACTGCCTGAATGCTACACTGGTCATGGACGTGCTAGGTCAGCTGGCTGCTCTCCTCGGCCGCCAATGCTTGTGGTGGGCCAGCTGGACTGAATTGGAATTCAGTATCCAGCACTTCCGAATAGAAAGTGGCACGCAAGTTGAAGAGTGAGGCGAGCACTGAGCTTGGAATCCCGGCTGGCACGCTTGCAACTGCAATCGCCAACTGGTAGGGCTTGCTGCGGCTGATTTGTACAGTTGGCCGGGCACCCGCTGAAAGATCTGGCAAGCCAAGCTGGAGGAAAACACTTCAGTGTCTGTGTCTCCAGCGTTTTCAACACCGGTTTCCCGCGCCCAGGTCTCTCGTGCTCCTCGCTGTGGTGGCCTTGGCTTTGCCCGGGCGGCAGCCGCGGGCTTGGCCTTCTCCTTTTTTTCATCCTGGCTTTTGGCTGGTTTCGGGCTTTTGTGGGGAAGGCCGGGGGGCAGGGTAAGGGAAAATATTCTATCTGCACCGTTTCGGTCACTTTCGGCCTCTAAACCTGGACAAGCGGGGACCCGTACGCGTTTACGTATAGTTCCAGTACACAGATGCAACGGATTGTGCCACGCAGGTGCCATGCCATATGGCTTTAGGCACGGCGGCGTCGGAAGTCCTCAACAGCCCGATAGGTCCTGCTTCCCAAACTCGAAGGCTCGAAGATCCTGTGACTACAGTACTGTAACCCCCCCCTGGTATCACGAACATCCTCTAGAATTCAGCGCGGGTTTTGTTGGGGTTTGGTGGGGGTGTTGTTGGGGTTTTTGGTGGGGTTTTGGTGGGATGTGATTGGGAAGTTGTTGGGGTTCGAGTGGGATGTCGTTGGGAGGCGGTTGGGGTTTCAGTGGGATGTTGTCGCTAGGGTGCTCCCACCGCGAAACTCCCACAAAAACCCCGCAACATCCTGCCCTGATAGGCTTCGATAGGCTCCAAATTTCTTCATACCCCGGTGTGCGTTCAGCAGTTTGCCGGTCTTCTGTGCCGTCTTCGGCTCGAGTCTGCTTGTGCAAACATTTGTCCATGGCTTCGGTGAGTCTGCTTGCGACCCCCAACTAGTCCCTGCCTCGTTCCGTATGCTGTCGGGCTCAGGAGCCCTGCCAGGAGCCCGATGCTAGGATGTTCGCAGGAGCTTTGACGGTGCCCTAAATCAATTGCACCAGCACCCGAAACGTTGACAGCGAATTGAATACTGCAGCCAATAAACAAGGGAAGCAAAATTCGTCTGGAGGCAGTTGGTGACTAGGCACTTCACTTAGTAGTTCTGGAGCTTCCCGCGCATGGCAACAGACGGCACAGCTGACATCCAAGATCGGCGGTCCTCGTTTGACCTGACGATTTCATCCGACGACGATGCTTGGAACGACCTTTATGCCGCTGTGCTAGGATGCCTGAGACAAATCCCTATTTCCACATGGAAAAGCAGCAATCGGAAGAACGTTCGTTCAAAACACGAGCCGGTTGCACATCAGATGTGTCTGGGCCTGTATGCCGGCCCGAATACGAGTGGGCTGCCAGGCATCACGCAGGCCACGTACTTGTATCGGGGGCTGCTCCGTGGTCTTCTGAGGCTGGGGCGGCTAGCCCATGACGACGTACCGATTACGTGTACGAGCATCCAGGTGAACCGCAACCTGCATACGATACCTCACAGAGATGCCAACAATGCAGGTGAAAGCTTCATTTTGGGTCTCGGGTCGTGGGATGGAGGCCGGCTGTTTGTCCAGCAGGATCGAGGACGTCATAGGTATGTGCTGAAGGAGTCGATCCCTGGAATTGGTCGCAAGGGCCGTGTCCTACGAGGTAACGCTATGGATATCAGTACTCTGCAATGCTTTGACGGAAATCAAATCCATTGCACGATGGATTTCACTGGAGACCGATATTGTATTATTTACTACTGCCTGGGTCGGAACTACGCACGAATCCCGGCGACAGTCCACAAACGTCTTCAGGACTTTGGGTTCCTTCTGCCACCAATAGCAGTGGCCCCAGAAGCTGTTCCAGTCATTGCTGCAGATCACACGGAAAACCCGTCGAGCGACTCTGACTGTGGCTCATCATCATTGTCATCGTCGCATGATCTTGCTGCAGCAATCGGTGCATCAACGTCCGAGTCTGGCTCGTCGGTCGCTTCTGATTCTGCTCGTGGAAAGGATTGGCTCTCAAGTGGCTCCGCAGCTACTACGGTTGATCCCCCGCCCAACTCGTCGGATGGACCTGGGAATGCTGACTGGCTTTCTGCAAGCATCCCGCATGCACAATTTTCGCTTCCAGCTCTGGGTGTTTACGCAGAACAAGCGTTGGGTCTTTTGCCACCCTTTTCGGAGGCAGAGGGCACGTCTCATGCTTGCTTCTTATGGAGAGATGCACGAGCCCGACCTTCGTGTCGACCCTGCGGCTCCTCGTCGATGCCCAGGTGAGTTTGCCACTCCGTTCAGACAGATTCTTAGTTTCTGCAACCAGTCGCCCGTGTCAAAACAAGTGGATCTCGGGGACCAGGGCCCTCGGTGTCGAGTTGCTTACCTTTGGATCTAGAATCTACAGTAGAGCCTCTCAAGTTTGCAAGAAGCTGTAGAGGGCTCAGCCTGAAATATCCTGAATCAGACTTGGAACTGTCTCAGATCAGAACGCCGTTGCCACGCCTGTTAACCACAGCACATCTTTGTTGAAACAGTGAGTCCGCTCTTTGCGGGCTGTGCACCGGTTTCCCGCGCCCAGGTCTCTCGTGCTCCTCGCTGTGGTGGCCTTGGCTTTGCCCGGGCGGCAACCGTGGGCTTGGCCTTCTCCTTTTTTTCATCCTGGCTTTTGGCTGGTTTCGGGCTTTTGTGGGGAAGGCCGGGGGGCAGGGTAAGGGAAAATATTCTATCTGCACCGTTTCGGTCACTTTCGGCCTCTAGAACTTGTCTACGTAAAACATCGATTGGTTTCGTGCTTTCGTGGGGAGGGTTTCGGGATTGGGAGGGTGTCGGTTTTGGTTGGGGAGGGTTTCGCTCAGACGGAACACGTACGTACCGGAAGCAGCCGGACATGTGCATGGTCCTGACACGCAGCAGATGCTGCAGATTTTCCATACCCGGCCCAGGCCTTCGCGCTGGGGCAGGTTGGCCAGGCTATGGTGCGTCCACCTCGTACGTACTTGTTTCGGGGATGGACCGTACGTACTTGTAGCTGGATTGTGCTGGTGATGCTGGTGATTCGATGTGGTGGCGACTTCCACCTTGGGTCCAGGTTCAAGAAAAGGCACAACAACGCAAAACATGCATTCAGATAGGAAGAGCCGACATCGAAGGATCTGCGGCGTGGTGGCGCCAACTTGGCAAACGACCACTGGATCGATGTGGTGGCGACGACCACCTTGAGTGAAGTTTCAAGAAAAAGCGCAAAAATGCTAGCAAAAACCATGCATTCGGAAAAATATTCTATCTGTGTCGGCCGGCACCGAAAAGCATCAACTCACTGTAAAAAACGGTGTTTTGGGTGTTTCCTGTAGACCCAATACAACTCGTCGGCAGAAAAATATTCTATCTGCGCGGTGCAAAAATATTCTATCTGCACCTGTCGGTGATCAAAAACGATCAAAAAAAATTCTATCTGCATTAGAACGAAAAAAATTCTATCTGCTGGGGGTTTGCAGTACATCACTTGTGCTCCTTCGGGACAACCTCACCCACATGCATTGTGATCGCAATAACACCGGCCTCAGCGCATTGATCCGATGTTCAGATTTTGAGGGTGGAGGTCTTTGGGTCGCCGACCCCAAGGGCTCGTCGTCCATGCAGTTCGAAGGCAAGGTGCATCAGGGTACCGCTCGCGAGCTTGAGCGCTGCCTGTACTTTGATCCATGCAATCTGCACTGCACGTTACCCTGGTCCAACGGCCCTCGAATCGTCCTCGCGGCCTGTTCGATTCGAGATGCGTGTAAACTCCCGCAGGCTGATGCTGACTTGCTGCTCAAACTTGGTTTCGTTCGGGCCTCGAGTGAAGCTGACACCAAGTCCTCCCCAGCCCAGGTTTCCCTTAGTGGTTTAGGCCCTGCCTGCCGACCTTCTACGGGTGTTGATGCGCCTACCGCCACCGGCCTTGGTGAGCTACATCAACCTTCCCGGCGACCCTTGTTCATCGAACTTTTTGCTGGCTCCGCGGGGCTGTCTCGGGCCATGCTTGACTTTGGGTTTGAGGTCGTTACCTTTGATCATTATGTCAATCACCCTAAGGCCCCAGTTTGCAAGCTTGACCTGGCCGCTGCTTCCGGTCAATCGGTTGTCTGGGATGTGCTTCAGGCCCGAAAACCCTTTGCCGTGCATCTCGCGCCTCCGATTCTTGCTGACCATGAGGCTCTTGCGCGATTCTGTTGTGACATCGTCGGCTGGTGCATCCAACGGGACGTCGTAGTGTCCCTTGAGCAGCCTGACCGGAGTGAAAGTTGGGCCCTGCTCACGTCGTTGGCCCGTTTGCGTGTGCCTGCGGAGGGCCTATCCAAATGGGCTGGACTTCACAAAATCGTGTTTCCCCTCTGTATGCACGGGGGGTCGAGTCGGGCCCTGACCCGTCTTCTTTGCACGGCTCGAGTTTTCGACGCTTTGGCCGTCGCCTGCGACGGCAAGCATTGGCATGGTCCGCGCCCCGGACCCTGGGCCGCCCCTGCAGCCTACCCGCCGGTCCTTTGCCATCGCCTCGCCGGTCTGCCTGCTCCAATGTGCCAAGGCTCGGAATGCTACCCCGGGACCGATTTCCAGAGTTAAGGAGGCTTCAACTGCTGCGGTAGGCCGCCAAACCAAGCGCCATGCCCCTTTAGTGCCTGAGTACCGCGCTTTTAGGGTAGTCCCGTCGGGTTCTAAGCTTCAGCCCTGTGAGCGCATCCTCTCTGCCAAATGCGCGGGGGGATCAACCGAGGATGGACCCGAGGTTTCGGGAAAGAAGTGGAAACTGGGGATATTGCACTCTCCCTCAGAGTTTCTGAGTAAAGCCTTACCAGCACGGGCCCAATGTATCTTGATGGCCCAATGACTCTTATTGGCTCAATGACTCTTATTTGCTGACCATGGTTTTTGGCCATTCGTGGTCATAAGGTGCATTGCATTTGTTGAACATATGTTGCACGAGATCGAGCAACGTTGCAAAGCAGGATCATATTTTTTTGATCAAATGCATTGAACTATATGAATTTTTGCTGGATTAACTACTGCTTCATGAAAATGTCATGGCCATGCCGCACAATATGCCGCTCATGTGGACATGCATATCGTTGGCAACAGTATTTTTTGAGTAGGGTTGTATATATCTGACAGGCACATATACATCTACAAGCATGTGATATATACAAGTGTGTGCCGTGTGTGTGTGTGTGTGTGCACGTGTGTCGGTGTGTCGTTGTGCACGAGCTCCGCGAGAGAAGTGCAAGATCAGTTGCTGTCATGCCAGTTCACTGCAGATTATAAAACCTCCGGAAATCGCAGGTTTTTGAGATCGAAGCATGGGCCGGTCGCCACATCACGCATGCATGCATGCAGAAGGTGTGCACTATAGATCTGTCTTCACATCGATCTCTTTAAGATACTGTATACAGGATCTTGCAAGTGCAGCCACGGCAGACCGTCAGAAACGGGTGAAGGAGCTTACGGAGCACATCTACCATGGTCTGGACCTAGAATACGTTCGGAAAACCGGTTCTTTGTTTGCTACCTCTACTTTGCGACACGCAGCCACTCGACAACAATTCTCCTTCATGAAGGAATTTCGGTGTCAATATGACGGTCGCCTCCTGACCGAGCGAGTCACCACCCTTGTTTGCACCCAGCTTCTTGACGACTACCAACTGGAGATCCCGACAACTCCTGGGCACAATAAACGGTCTTGGATAAAGGACACCTCCAAGGCGCTATTGGCCTTACTTCAGAAGGCTAGGAGATCTTACTGCGCCATGGACAACATGGAGACGCAACCATGGGCCCTGGAGGAAGATGAGGACTGCATGTGTGTCTAATTATATAATTGTGTGCCTGTGTGTGGGTGTGTTTCCCATATATTCGCATGCATCCACGACCCGAGGATTCGCAGCTTTTGAAGCGAAAATCTTCGAGTCAGATCTCCGGTGACGATGTGGCTTGGAATCGCAGTATATATACATATATGGTTGCAGTCGTTGCATCGATCATTCGCATGGATCTAAGTTTTCTGAGATCAAGCCCAGCAAGCGGCTTCGAATTCGGTCGAAGACCCCTCCGAGCGAAGTGGCTTCTTCGATCCATCATTCTGGAGTGCGAGGGTTTTTCCTGGGCGAGGGATTTGCTTTAAGTGCAACCGAGGAAGAGGAACAGAATTGCAAAAGCGCCGTGGATACTTCGGCTTGTGAGTTCTTGTGTGCATATAGGGTTGCATGAGTCGGTCCAGAGTTGCAACCATGCATCCGAGGATCCGAACAAGGGATGGGTGTGGAAGGAAGACTACGGTTGGATCCGGGAGGAGCGACATGGAATTCTTGCGATTCGGTTCTGGGTTCGCCTGGTTTGTTGTACGCAGGAGCCGGCTTCACATGGTGGTGAAGAGGCCGGGGCAGTGAGTTCAATGGTTTGTGCTTTGCCAAGGCTTGCATACACCTTGTGTGTTTTCAGTGCCAAGGATCCAGACGAATGGAATCCTGCTGATATGGCTGATCCCATGGCTTCTTATTCTTGGAATGGAATTATACATTAATGATCCCACGCATGGCTTCTTGGGCACTCTTGTCTTCGAAGCATCATTGAGGCATCGAGTCCCACTAAAGTATAAACCCGAAACCCCAAACCCAAACCCCAAACCTTGCATCCGAGGAATGGGTCTGGAAGGATGGTGAATGGATCGATCCGATGTCGATCTCTTCGAGCGACCAGGACCCATTGTGATCATCAGGGATCGTTGGGAGCATTGTGAGTTTGCCGATTATAATTGTTTCTAAAGCCGATGACTCGCAGGCCCTGGCTGATGATGGCCGCGATCGCGGCAATGGTTGGACCCAGGAGGAGGAGGCCAATCCGGATCGGCAGTGCAGGGATCGGTTTTCTTCGCCATGATATGCAGCCGTAACCCTGAACATTAAACCCGAAACCGTACTGTATTCACTAAGAAACTATATATTGTATATATATATATATATATATATATATATATATATATATATACAATATATATACTGTTGCCAGGCACACCTTGCCCAAGTCCTTAGGTTGGGTCTGAGTTAGAACTATACCATTCTACCTCGTATGTAGATATATATATATATACATTCATGTCGACCGCAGGCACCGAAGGATGCCCAGCACGACAACATCCTTTTCGCTTCTCGCTTGATTCATGTATATAGCTTAAGTTGCGGTGCGGGGATTTGGGTGCCCCATGGTGAGGATCCGAAGTGCCCTCCGGAGTGGGCGAAGGATGAGGCTGGTGGGGTCGTTTGTTTTCTTGAGGTGCTTTCTCTAAATTGTTGACGAGATCGTGATTTGAGGCGACTGGAAATGGGGCCGAGGATCCGGTGGAGGACACTGATGCTTTACCAAAGCCTTTTGCTTAAACAAAAAATAAACCCAAACCCCAAAACCTGAAAATTAAACCTTAAGTAAACTCGATGTTTCTTTCGGTTCGCACAGGACAATGGAAAGAGAAATGAATGGCCGGAAGAAGATGCAGACCCTTGGATACGCATCGATCATTAATGCAGGTTGAGGGTTGTAGTTCTGAGCATATGATCTCGCACTCAGGGGTATGTCGATGGCTTTCGCGAAGCAGAGTGGCCAGATGATGAATTTCGTATGCATCCAATTGTTGTCGCTGGTGTGGATTCCAAATACACGTTTCAACCGTGATGCTAAGGAGAGGGTCGAGGGCGACGAGCCAAAGAGGGAAGACCAGCAGGAAAGCTGGGAGGAGGCTTGCAAGTGTTGGTGTGTTGGTGTTAGTGTTGTTGTTGCTGGTGGTGGTGGTGTTCTTCTGCAGCTTCGTTGTTTCTTCTAAGTTGGCCAAGGACAACGAGTCAGAGAAGATCGAAGACAACCAGGAATGCTGGGAGGAGGCTTGCAAGTGAGGTTGTTATTGATGATGTTGCCAAGCTTCGTTGTTTCTAGTATATCACCCGAGGACGACAAGGAGCCAAAGATCAAAGACCCCGGGGAGGAATGCTGGGCAGAGGCGGCTTGCTGTGAAGCTTCATTGTTGCTTGTGTTTCCCGCAATAATAATTCCGAGGACCCGGGCATCGAGCCAAAGACCGAAGACCCCGAGGAGGAATGCTGGGCAGAGGAGCAAGCTGAAGCTTCATTGTTGCTTGTGTACCCCACAATAATAATACTTCCGAGGACCCGGGCAACGAGCCAAAGACCGAAGACCCCGGGGAGGAATGCTGGGCAGTTGGAGGCTTGCTGTGAAGCTTCATTGTTGCTTGTGTTTCCCGCAATAATAATTCCGAGGACCCGGGCATCGAGCCAAAGACCGAAGACCCCGAGGAGGAATGCTGGGCAGAGGAGCAAGCTGAAGCTTCATTGTTGCTTGTGTTTCCCACAATAATAATTCTCGAGCCGGGTAAGGAGCCAAAGATCGAAGACCACCAGGCGGAATGGTGGGCAGAGGAGCAAGCTGAAGCTTTATTGTTACTTGTGTTTCCCACAATAATAATTCCGAGGACCCGGGTAAGGAGCCAAAGATCGAAGACCACCAGGCGGAATGGTGCGCAGAGGAGCAAGCTGAAGCTTTATTGTTACTTGTGTTTCCCACAATAATAATTCCGAGGATCCGGGCAAGGAGCCAAAGATCGAAGACCACCAGGAGTAATGCTGGGCAGAGGAGCAAGCTGAAGCTTTATTGTTGCTCGTGTTTCCCCGAGGACCCGGGCAGCGAGCCAAAGATGGAAGACCCCAAGGATTGCCGGATCCAGAAGGCTTGCCTCTGTCGTCGGTTGTGATGCTTCCTTGCTTCGATTAGACAACAAATAAACTCGCCATGTTGGCCGAGGGCAATGAGCCACAGATCGAAGACCCCCAGGAATGCTGGGATGTCGAGGCTTGCAACCCTCAACCCCTAAACCCTTACACCCATAAGCCTAAACTAAACTTCGTTGTTTCTCGTGACACTCGCAATCTTGCCACTGTCTTCCCGTTCGCCAAACAGGAGAAGGAAGCCTGGCCGGCCGATGATGGTAAGGCTTGCTGTCTGTAAAGGTTGTGCACTATAATCCGTATAAGAGCCAATCGTACTGTGCCGAGGGCAGCGGATCCGTGAAGGAAGAGCCATGCGAGGTGGATCGATGGGATTGTCGCCGACCGAAAATTTCACGCATGCATGCCCCCTTGCCAGGCATGGTGGAACCAAACTGCAGCTTTGTCGGGCTGGGACGAGGTGGGATCCTCCCGAAAAAAACCCCATGAAACCCATAATCCGTGTAATTGTATACCCAACACCCTACGATTGTTCCTATGATCCCAAATCGAGGCGACCTAAACCCTGTAGCCCTATAATCCTTTGTAAACCCAACACCCTACAAATGTTCGTGTGCTACCAAACCGAGGCCGCCGCTGAAAAGGATGATGCAACGGCAAAGGCCCTGCTGAAGGACATTGAAGATTTGGGAGATGATTTCCAGCGAGCCGCTCGATCTTATTTAGTTATACGTATACTCAGAAAACACTTTATATGTATGTATGTATATATATATGTATATATATAACTTACATTGCATGCATACATGTGTGTACACATGCATGTTGTGCTTTCTGTGATCACCATGCACTTCCTAACTTCACGAGCCCATGCACCCATGTATTGCACGCAGATGGGTGAGATTGCGGAGCAGAGGGCAAAGGATGGCCAGGCCCACATTGCCTGGGTCGCAACTCGCCCGACCGAGATGCCGATTCTTTTCCCCAAACCCTATAGCCCTATAGAGCCCCATGAATCCCTTCTCAGGAAGATGAGCTGCAGTATTGGAACAAGCCAAAGGCCGGGCCAAGCCGTGTCACCAGTGGGTCACATGTTGTGTAGGTATACGTGCAATTAAAGCATGTACAATGCTGGTAAGCATATGATGATCATACATACAGATATACATATATATATATATATAGAAATATGTATCTATGTATATACACACATACATGTGCATGTACACACATAGAAACCCGTGCACATGTGTGCACGTGTACATATATATACATATATACTTTCACGTTGATATATATATATATATATATATATCAATACATGCATGGCACACACACACACGCACACATCATGTGGACACACACATGCATGTTTATTGTGGTGTCGCAGTCTTTGCAAGGTCAATGAGCGAGAGAGGACGACAGATGGTCCCCCGGCAGCTTGGATATTCAGCTGCTGCGAAAAGAGGGATATGTAGCTCAGGAGTTCCATCTCGACGAAAAGTCTTTGTCTTTGGAGGGATTGGCTCCGGAGACACAACTAGCCTTCTCATGCTGCTTAGGCGGCAAGCACACAGCTGTCAATCCGCACCGGCAGCGCAAGCCACAAAGCAGCCAAGCTGGCTTCGACTTGCAAGAAACCTGCACCAGCAGCCAAACATGCAGCAGCCAACCAGGCAGCAGCAGAAGCAGCAACAGCAACCGAAGCTCCCGAGATGCCCGAGGACACGTGGACGGAAGCCAAGACGGCGGTGAAGAGGGTGTGCCGCGACACGGCTTACGGCACGGAGAAAAAGAGGTTTTTCGCCCAGCCACACGGCTTGCACATTCCTTATTGGTGGGGCTCGAGTGCTGTTAATTCTTTTGCATCCAATATATGATTGCAAGGTTGGACAAAAGTTACAAGCAGCACGAAAAGGAGGAGCTCTGGAGAGACTCCGACGAACGATCGGAGGTCCTGAAGCTGTTCACTTGGCAAGAAGCCAGAAAGCGGAGGTATGTCTGATGACACGCAGCCTCGGCAGCTAGTGTATAGTGTCGGGTCGGGAAGATATTCTCGGTTTAGAAAAAGACTCGAACTAGCCGATAGTAGGCACACCCTTAACCACAAACCCTCTAGC
Source organism: Symbiodinium sp. CCMP2592 (assembly GCA_905221615.1). Taxonomy (NCBI): domain Eukaryota; class Dinophyceae; order Suessiales; family Symbiodiniaceae; genus Symbiodinium; species Symbiodinium sp. CCMP2592. The sequence goes on along the minus strand of CAJNDT010006181.1, from coordinate 75,142 downwards.
TGGCTCTGGCTGGCAAGCTTCGGGCACTTGTAATCCCACAACACCCAATGCACAGCGATCGAGGCTTCCTCCCGACAGCCTAGCATGCACTGACACCTTGCTCAGCCTGGGGTACGGCAAACAAAAAATCACGCCGAGCTGTTCGCGATGTGAGTGCAAAGCTACCATGAGGGTTCATGATCATGTCGTTCCAACACGAACCGGCCGTCTGTATAGGTCCGGATCCTGAAAGGGCTCAATCTTTGAACCCGGTGGATTTCAATTGCAGAGAGGGATCCGAACTAGCATAGTGCATCAGCAGCACTAGCATCAGCACAGGCAGTGGATTTTGTAATTATAACATTACCCAGGAATCCCCCTACAATCCTAGACTCATTCTGCTCTTACTACTCAACCGACGACTGTATAGTTCCACTAAAAACTGCTCTGCTTGCTATACGCCTAGGCTAGCCACATGTCCACCAGAAGCCATGGTCATGGAAACGAGGGCTACGCGATTTGTGCAGGCTTGTTGGGGTTGCCCTGTGATACCGAAGCTGGTTCGCCCTCGATCACCCCTGAAGCTCACAATAGTCTTGCTCAGGCACTGCAGATCGAAGATATTCAGCTCGATGATCTGATTGATCCTGGGATGCTTGTGACTTGGCTTCGCACTGTATAGATGCAATCAGTAAAACCTCAAATGCAACATCCAGCACTCGACGTGCATGTATCCCTACGATAAAACCCCCATCCGCTCCACGCATAACACCCCGGTCTTGACTGATTCCTGCTGCATATCCGAGTATGCCAACTGGGTGCTTCGCACGATGATGTATCGAAACTACACTGGTGGCTCGTCTGCCTGGCCTTCGATCTCCCTTAACCCTTAAACCTGAACTCTCGTCCCGACCGCCTCAACCCTTAAGCACTAAGCCAAGGAGTGTGGCCTGAGATATCGGTCATGCTTTATGGCCGATGGATCGTGCTGGAGTTCGATGATCCGCAGGCATGCAATGAGCTACACCTATATCACACATATCGCCTTTATCAATACTGACCATGCTATATATATATATATATATATATATATATATATATATGCTATTCTGCTATGTATATGTAGACTATACATCTATACTACTATACACTGCATGCGATATTTATACTACAGAATATACTACTATATATTTAATGTAGCAATACTACTACTACTACTACTACTACTACTATACTATACTACTATACTACTACTACTACTACTACTACTACTACTACTACTATACTACTACTACTACTACTACTACTACTACTACTACTACTACTACTACTACTACTACTAATACTACTACTATACCTATACTATACTACTACTACTACTACTACTACTGCTACTACTACTACTACCATTACTACTACTACTATAATAATACTGCTACTACTACTATTACTATTACTACTACTATTACTATTACTATTACTATTACTATTACTATTACTATTACTATTACTATTACTATTACTATTACTATTACTATTACTATTACTATTCTTATTATTATCGCTATTACTATTACTATTACTATTACTATTACTATTACTATTACTATTACTATTACTACTACTACTACTACTATACTTTATCAGGATCTAAAAGGTATGTTCTAGAGGAGTGGTTAAACACCCCTGAAGCAGGCGACGTATCATATAACATATAATTTATACGTATATCTGGTGCGCGACGTATAATCACAACGTATCCCGTATACGTAAGATTTTGAACACAACGTATAACTGATACGCAAACTTTGCCGCAAGGGATTGCAGATCACACTGAACATGACGCACCACGCAGTGTTTCTCACACGTTATTCACAAGTCGTGCGGGGGAGGTTTCGTGGGGCTGAGCTCTGCCCAGAGTCCAAAAAAGGTGCCAACATGGCTCAAGACTCAATTTGCGTAAGGCACAAGAACCTGAAACTGCATACATCAAATCGTCAATGCATGAGTCTGTATGACACGTCGTCGTCAATATCATTTCACCGCAGCAATTGCACCAGATACTCCATATCATGGTCATCATCGATCATCATCATCATCATCATCGGTATCACCGCTCTGCCTGCTTGCATGCGGCTCTGCCTGAGCAATAAGGCGCACAAAACGGCCATCACACAAGTAGTCGTGAACTTGCTACCAAACAAATTTACTGTCTGCGTTTCAGACAGGACCGTGAACTTCTCGCTTATCATGTGGCATTGCTTGCAAATGACAGACGGGACGTGGAGAAGTCCGTACCTTCAGAGTGGCATGTTTCCACCACACGGGTTGTAGGCTGTTTTCGCAGCGCTGCAGCTCTTCCGGTGAATGCAGATGTGCAAGTTCGCAGGTGGTTGCTTGCTGGCGAGGGTCCAGAAGTCTGGGGTCATCCCGGAATTAGCACAAACCTACCACCACTCCATGCTGTTCTGACACATTGTCGCAGAAGCTTCAGAACCTCATCTCCCTATCGTGGGCTGGATACGTGATAAATAGATAGTAGGCAGGGCTGAGACTTTGCGGCCCTGATTGTAAATCCTTTAGGCTTCGCAATTATAACCGTTTTTTGTTAAGTGAAAGTGAATGCTAAATGATTTGCACTTAAGCTTGGGTTAAACCTACGGGTTCAAATTTAAAGGACTAGACATTGGTGAGTTGCAAGTAAAACATTTATAAGTCTGCAAGTTATACAAAGTTATATTTGGTAAAGTATAGAATGGAAAGACATTATAAGTTATAAGTTTTAAGTTATAAGGTAGACGCTACAGTTTGCAGTTTTAAGTCTCAAGTTTGGGTAATGCGATATTGCTACACGTATGCATGATCGTGATATAAGATTTGCATAAAAGGCAATAGTAATGGTCATGGGCCATAATCATAAGCATAGTTATTAGATGTTATTAGCATAGTTATACAATCATGGGAGTCATGGGCCATAATCATAAGCATAGTTGTTAGCATAGTTATATGGTGTTTAATACAGTTATACAGATATACAAACATACGCATGTATGCAGTGATAACCGTACCCTCCTCCGGCCCCGCCAAAAAACAGTATCAGACCGGCTCTCCGAACGATGCCGTAACATCGGCTCCTGAGATCATTCAAACGGCTTGCCAGCCGAAATTGTTCGCTCCAGAAGCTCTCCAAATTATTTCGTAGATAGGCTGAGCGGCTCCTCACATCAAGTCCCCAAAGCGAGCAACACAGTAGCAGATCGGTGATCGACCTCTCAAGCCACCCACACTACTCCGTAACAGATCGGCTCCGGAAGTGACCCAAACGATGCCACAACAGATCGGCTCCTGATGTGAACGGATATGAATCAATGAAAGGATGCTGTCTGTGACAAATGTGCATATCATGTGACCATCATGTGCTCTTGAAGTCCACCAAACGATGCCGGAAAAGATCGGCTGGTGAGTTCACTCATACTACGGCAGCGTTCAGTCCACGAAACGATGCCGCAACAGATTTGCTCCGGAAATGAAGTACCCCGAACGATGCCGGAAGAGATCGGTTCCTGAAGCACCCCAAATGATGCCGTGGGCCGCACGTATCCGATAGGCGTCCAATTCATCAGTAGCCTCGATTCATCTCACTCATCTCATATGATCTAGCCTACTCTAACCTGGCCTGCACCTACAACATTCTGTAATGACTTTGCCTGCCGAGCGCATACGCGGTTCCATCCGGGGCACCGTGCACTTGGCAAGTGTAAGGAAGGGACAGTGGAGTGTCGCATGCCGTGCGACCGTGCGGCGATGCGTGGGGACTGCGACGACAGGGTAAACTCAGCTTAAGCCCGCCCTGCATCCAATCTTAGATTTGTGCCTGCCTATGACTGACTCATCATTGCATAATTGAAAAATTGTGTCAAAATGTGGCCCAACGGAGTCGGTCCCATCCGTAGGCTGCAGGCACTGCAGGATTTGTTCACCGGTTCAAGCGCTCTTCCTATCTAATTTAGATTTTGTAATGACAATGAACTCTGCAGCGGATTCGGATTGGCTAGCAGCTGTCGCAGCGTGGGTAGGAAATTATTTGTCCCGAGTCGCCAGTGGTGAAGTTCTGCGTGCCGAACCGTGAAGTGGATGCAAGTATGAGACCACTACAACTTACAGTTTTGCATGTTTTAGTCGCACAGATGCACATCGTAGACAGTGATCGTGATCCTTTTGCCGTAGTGATTCGTGTTACAATGAAGAGTTCTGCAGTTCTGCCATTGCTGAACCTGGCGGGGCAGACAGCTTTACTGGTGATACAAGCCTGCAGGAGTCCGTTGATAATTGCGACCAAACGACGCAAGCGATGCAAAACATCTTTGTCATTGCATTGCCAACAACGGCTGATGGGGTCTCCTTCATAAGCATTCTCATCGGTTCATGTGCCCGTGGCAGCTATTGTAAGTTTTGGTAGTGGGCATGACGTTTTTGCAATAATACTCACAAGTCCCATGGTTCTGTAAGTTCTTCAAAATGTACGAGCGGTAAAGTACGAATACCGAACCAGTGTTTCATCCCAGGGACAGACCTAAACAAGAACCCTATGTCTGAGTATTTTCGTAGGAAAACCTTAGTATTGTATCTTGAGCAGTTTTGAATAATTCCTGCTCAAATATATGAAGCATGACGAACGGTAGTAAAAACAATGACAAGTGGGGTTCGAAGACAACAATGACAGATGATAACGGGATAAAGCTCGAGAAATATCGTGGCTTAGGTTTTGTTGGATTTGAAAGCAGTGTGCGTTGTATTTAGTGCTTTTGTGGTGGACTTCGGGGAATGCGAAGTAAAGATAGTTCTGGGACAGGGTTCATATCGCGGTTTGACATCATCAGCGAGGAGGAAGTTCTAGCATGTCAATTCATCGCAGAACATTCTCCTATGGTTTGAGCAGCGGTGGCTGAAATTATCCCTGCAGGTCGTTGTTTGCCAGAAGGGTGGTGTAGTCTTGTTGGGTTCACATGTTTCTGCATGCAACAATTATCTGGTTGTTTTGAATTTTGTAGGCGGCAACACCAAGCCATTCCTGAAAACATGCGCTGTTTCCGGGCAAAGCTGGTTCATTGCGTGTTACGCTACAGGTATGTGCGTGTTTTGATTTGTTGCTGCGTTGTCCTTACCGACTTGAACTTGGTCCACTATACTTTGCTTGCGGATACGCGGAGGCCCTCCAATTATACGTTCTACGGTGTTAGGCATTTTACGTGCAAACGTGTGCGCATTATACGTTATACGTTCACAGGTTATACGTTATACGTCGTACGGGCCCTACGCGCCCGTATACGGGCCGCACGCGCCCGTATACGGGCCCGTATGGGCCCGTACGACGTATAACGTACAAACGCGTGTGCCCGTATACGGGCCCACGCGGCCCGTATACGGGCCCGCGCGGCCCGTACGACGTATAAACGTATAATACGCAATAAAAGGCATATATGTTTACATAAAGCCGCAGAATCCTAAAGCGGTGTACCTCTCACAAACCCTAAAACAACGTAGAAATTTTAAACGGACCAGGTATTTAGTCTATCTCGGAACTTTACAACGTCTTTTGAGATTCGCTTTACAAGGAATCTCCTGACGTTGGCAATAGCAAATATTCTTTGTTGTTGGCACGAATCTTGAGCGTCCTTGGCGTGGCGGTTTTTTTGACTTTCGACGGATTCCTGAATGTGTTTTGTAGAAAAGCTTGTTGAAGGGTGGTTGTTTTGGAAATTCATAGAGTGTTATATTGTTACATAAGGTACTTCTAGGATCCGGAGATCGTTTGTATTTACGTTTTCTTATATCGCATGAATATGAGCCTGTGCCATGCCATTTGGTCGAAGCCAAACTCGCGGATCACACCAACAACGATGTTTTTCCATTAGTGATTGGGGGTATGCCGTCCCACCCAAACACAGAAACTGCCTTATTTATTCAATTGTTTGCGGAGATCTGAGATTTCAAGATGTCAAACATGTTACGAGCTCTATAAAAATGAAACCTGGCACGGGATTTGCGGGCCGAAACAAATGCCGCTTCATGTTTGCTTTTGCCTCCAGCTTGAACCTGGCTGAAACAATTCCACCCAAATCTGAATATACGAATTTGACATCTTCAGCTTGCGCATGCAACTTCCCCACAGTTTTTTGCTCCAGCTGGAATCAAACTGAAACTATTTGAAAGTGCTGGCCCATTCCTTGTTGAAACAAACCTGGTCGACAACCACAACCACGACACACAAGCGGAGGCACACAAACGAAAGGGGGGTTATTCTGTAATGCTCTCCGGATAAGTTATCGGTTATAAGCTCTAAGTTGTTGTAAAAATACGTTAAACACATAGTTGTATATGATTTTTCATGAGCTATAAAATGGTATATACACGTAACTATACGTAATTGATAAGTATAAACTCTAAGTTCCAAGTTCTAAGTCTCATATATAGCATATTTCTGTTAACTTATAGCTATAACTTCAACCTTATATATACCTTATACAACTGGTAACTTCAAATAGCTATAGAATGCTATAGATGTATTGTCCAATATACTTGATGGTTTATAACTCTTAGTTAGTGATTATGACTAGCTTGCAACAATATTAAATGGAGAGCTTCTATTCCAGTCTAGTCACTAGTAATGTCGCAGTAGTGAATGTGTGCCAGACGCACGGCTGCACAATGTGATAGAGAACATGCGGCTTACAACTACATGTGCACGTAGTCGACGCCTTACTCCGGAATCAGTTTGAACCCTTTTTTTGTTTTCGGCCTTGGGGGGCACAGATTCGGAGTAGTTACTGAATCAAAAGCCATTGACAACAATCTGTAAAGTTAGGGGACGTATAGCCCGTTGAGTCATGCGGAGGGGACTAAGCATGCGGGAGTCCAGGCTGAAGAGAAACTCAGCCAGGACAAAGGGTGCAGACTTAGTTTGCGTGAGTATTGAGTATTTGTTTTTGTTTGATCTCAGTCGCCATGCAAAAGTCCTTGGCCAACCGGAACTTGATCTGACGTATGTCCTCCGAACCTCTAATGCACCGCACCTGCACTAATCTCTCCCTGCCGAGGTCGTCGCCGGCAAGAGCAGGAACCCAAACTCGAAGGAACAGCCTAGTGGCGCAGAGTCGCCTGAACTGCAGTAATTATGGGATCATGCCGCTATGAAAGCAGGTAGTAGCCTGTGATGAGACAAGATCTACCGGAGCGGGTGCTTCATCAAATTTCCCCGATGCACAGTCTAGATGTGTTGGTCTACTTGAGCACGCACGAACTCAGCCTGGGAAAGAGGTTTCGGACCTGCACGAGACTTACACTCTGAACATCCTCCGCTTGGAGCTGTCTGACACCTAAGTCATTCGTGCGTGCACGCTTTCTGGGCGCACTTAGCTTGACAAAGGCCCTCTTGAGGTTCATGCGGACTGTCGCAAATGGCGCTGCCGAATGCCCTGGTCACCAAAGTCTCCTTCTCGCATCCTCACGGGGATGTTTGTCGCATTTGCTTTTACGTGTTTCTGCACGGGGGATACAGCACGGAACACGCAAAGATCAACGACTACGTGCGCCACATCCAGCAGGATCGTGAGAGTTATTCTGAGTTTCTTGCCAGTAGAACCGCGTACATTGACCCAAGGTGCAAACCCTACCGACATTCTTCGGGATAAGAAATATCTGGCCTGATGCAAAGGGAGCAGTCCACAACATACACACAAAGAAACGGGGCACACCGCACGCGTCGCAAATTACGTCCATGAGTTTCAATGGCAAAGTCGTGCAAGGAGTGGTCACATGTGATGAAGACGAAAGGTATGCATGCAGGCCAAGAGAGCTGACAGCCAACATGTCACATGTATCCACGTGGAATGGGCAGGACGAGAACCCTGTCCAATCTATCTTCCCGTCGTGTCCTCGCACCGCGAAAGAGAAGCGGACCCATCACAACCAAAGTTTGTGCTTATGTCAGCCAGCCGGCGGCCAGAGCTCCGGCGCAAACGGAGGTCGAGGTGTGTTGAGCAACCTTCGTCTGATTAGCAATGTTGCCAAGCCCTCTACAGGTTGAATGAGACAAGGACAACGCAGGAGGCCGGTAACGAGCATGATTCCTTCCCACGCAGGGAATTCTGAGTGCTACCCTGGCCTGCAGCGCATGGCTCCACAAGACAAGGCCAAGGCTGCAGCAGCGCAGCTTCCAATCTCCAAAAAGCGTGGTTCTACGCAGGCTACTGGGGTTCCAGCTGGGGACACTCATTTGTCTGGTCCCGTTGCAAGTCGCGAAAACTACCGGTGCTGTTGGTGCTTCGGCAGCGCCTCGGTGCCACTGGCGACCCTGGCGGCAATGGCGGCTTTGCACCGCAGAAGCGGCTTGACATGCTCCCGGCACTGCTGTGGAATAGCAGGCTGCTGCATTGAAATTGTCATATACAGTATAGTACGGTATATTAATCTAATATATGTGTTCATTAAAATATTTCCATTGTTGTCAGACGGCTTTAGATCACTGGGATTTTTAGCGGAACTTATGCGTCGCCATTTGTCTTGATAAGGACTGACGCAGTCCGTAAAATTAACACAACCATGCCAAGATGGTGGCGTTTTGATTTTCGTTGACGCAAAAGGGCTGGGGGGTTAAGAAGTGGGAGGGGCGCGACGAAGGGGTGGACGGTGGGGGCGGGGCATTGCAGGCTAGAAGCATGGCTGGCTTTGGGCGTAGGTTTGGCTTGCCGTTGGGCGTGGGGTTGCTCTGCAATAGGGCAACTATTATCCGATTGTTACCTGGGCCCAAACAATGCCAATAGAACCCACGAAATCACTCCTATCTCGAACCCCGCATTACGGTGTCAACACGACTCTATACTATGATTCTGATATACGTTTAAGCACCGTTACAGACAATCCATTCGCTTCATAGCTTTAGTCGGATACGTATCCTTTATACGTCAAGCCACCATTATACGTATAAGGATACGTAATATATGATACGCGGATACGTAAGATATGATACGTCCTAGGGGTCCATCGTTTTCTAGAAAGCATCTCCACATGCCTTTTGAATCCAGCTAACTACTACTACTACTACTACTACTACTACTACTACTACTACTACTACTACTAAAACTACTACTACTACTACTACTATACTACTATACTACTTCTGCTACTACTACTACTTCTGCTACTACTACTACTACTATACTACTACTACTATATACACTACTACTACTATATACTACTATACTACTACTACTACTACTACTACTACTACTACTACTACTACTACTACTACTACTACTACTACTACTACTACTACTACTACTACTACTACTACTACTACTACTACTATACTACTACTACTACTACTGCTATACTACTTCTACCTTCGCATGCTACTGCGACTTTGTACTATATATTCTGCTGCCATCAATCTCAAGAGCCAAATGCCGAGATGCAGCTAGCTGGCGAGGACGTCTTCCTGGGTGCCGATGATGTTCCTCGGCCCACGGAGGAGATGATCATTGATCTGGAGGAGCTTAATCTTGTGTTGGCAGGGTTCTACTCCTACAATATTAGAAGTATATATTGACCACTACACCACTATACACCACTACCCAACCACACAACAAGACCACCACACCACCCCTCCACCAGGCCAGTACACCAACACACCAACAAACGAACATGCGGACATATCAACTACTACTATTACTTATACTACTGCTACTACTACTACTACTACGACTACGACTACGACTACTATACTACTACTACTACTACTACTACTACTACTACTACTACTACTACTACTACTACTACTACTACTACTGATGCTACTACTACTACTACTACTATACTATATACTACTAATTTACTAATACTATATGTGGTTCTGCATCTATTGCTACTATATATATATATGTGGTTCTGCATCTATATATTGCTACTACATAAAACCCTTTATAAAATATAATCTGTATATGTAAAGTCTGAATATATATATATATATATATCAAAGCAAATATACTATATACTATATTATATAAATATAAACTACATATGCATATATATATATATAAACTAGTAGTATACTACTATATACTACTACACTAGTACTATACTACTACTACTACTACTACTACTACTACTACTACTACTACTACTACTACTACTACTACTACTACTACTACTACTAGTACTACTACTACTATATACACTACCTATACTACTATACTACTATACTTCCACTAGTACTACTACTATACTACTACTATTTACTATGCTTATATATACTACTATATACTATATACTATATACTATATATATACTACTATTATACTATACTCAGCATTCACTATATCTGTTATTTACTTTTGTGAAATCCCAGGCGACCACTTTATGTGTCTTGGCCCGCTGATCTGCTTCTCCAGGACGAAGATCGCGATATCGACGAGTGCAATATATCTGGCCATATATCCTGAGCTTGGTGAGCTTGGCTGCATCTCATGTGGACCATGCACGGACACATAAAGTCAGGAAACATGCTTCCGCTAATCACCGAAGGGGTCCGCATGTCATGCCAGCGTATCTAAAAGATGGCTGGTGGTTGCCGGCTTCAAAGATTCGTGACTGCCCGCTGAAAATCAAAACTTTCAGCATCGGGGACCGAGGCGTGTATCACCGTGTATCTGCGTGTAACTGTCTCTTAATAAGAGACGTAGGCGTGTATCAGCGTGTATCTCTTGATCCCTCGAGGTCTCAAGTTTGTCGTGCACGACTTGATCGTGCACGTGCACATGTCTATCTAGATCGCACCACTGTCTCTTACATGTGCTCCCAGTGAACCTTATTTGGGTTACCAATGTCTCTTATTTCGCCCCTGAACGTCTCTTATTGAGGCCCCCAATGAACCTTATTGAAGAGTGTAAGTGTGCTTTTGTGTTTCAAACTCTGATCCTCGCTTGCAAGCCATGGGAAAGCCTGCTCTGGTCGATAGAAACAGATCGGCCGAAGATAAACAAGAGATGTATGATGGATGGTCAGAAGCCAACAAGTGGTGGCAGCCAGGATTTTTTTGTAGTGCTTCTGTATACAAAACACACACACACACACACAAATCGCAGGTGTGGATACATTGTGTTAAAATAACCACTATATATACAGGAATAAGTTAAGATATTGCTTAGTCCAAAAAATATTGTACATTGTATGCTCTGTATACATCTATTATTGCAACGAAGCATACCTGTACCGCTTAATTAATTAATCCTGTGGCACAGGAGGGAACACGAAGGGCCAGGTAAAGGGAGAAGGAAAAGAGAAAGGCCAGGAAAAGGGCAAAGGAAAAGACCAGGAAAGCACCGAGAAAGACCACAAGGGAAAGGGAAAAGCGAAAGGCCAGGAAAAAGGAAAGGAGAAGGGCCAGGAAAAGGGCGAAGGAAAAGGCCAGGAAAGCACCGAGAAGGGCCAGGAGAAGGGAAAAGGAAAAGTGAAAGGCCAGGACAAGGGCAAGGGGAAAGGCCAGGAAAGCACCGAGAAGGGCCAAGAAAAGGGGAAAGGACAGCAGAAAGGCCAGGAAAGCACCGAGAAGGGGAAAGGAAAGGAGAAAGGCCAAGGCAAGGGCAAAGGGAAAGCCCAGGAGAGCACCGAGAAGGGCCAGGAGAAGGGAAAAGGAAAGGAAAAAGGCCAGGAGAAGGGCAAAGGAAAAGCCCAGGAGAGCACCGAGAAGGGCCAGGAGAAGGGAAAAGGACAGGAAAAAGGCCAGGAAAAGGGCAAAGGGAAAGGTCAGGAGAGCACCGAGAAGGGCCAGGAGAAGGGAAAAGGAAAGGAGAAGGGTCAGGAAAAGGGCAAAGAGAAAGGCCAGGAAAGCACGGCCAGGAAAAGGGAAAAGGAAAGGTGAAAGGCCAGGAAAGCACCGAGAAGGGCCAAGAGAAGGGGAAAGGAAAGGAGAAAGGCCAAGACAAGGGCAAAGGGAAAGCCCAGGAGAACACCAAGAAGGGCCAGGAGAAGGGCAAAGGAAAGGACAAGGGCCAGGAGAAGGGCAAAGGAAAAACCCAGGAGAGCACCGAGAAGGGCCAGGAGAAGGGAAAAGGAAAGGATAAAGGCCAGGAAAAGGGCAAAGGGAAAGCCCAGGAGAGCACCGAGAAGGGCCAGGAGAAGGGAAAAGGAAAGGAGAAAGGCCAGGAGAAGGGCAAAGGAAAGGCCCAGGAGAGCACCGAGAAGGGCCAAGAGAAGGGAAAAGGAAAGGAAAAATGCCAGGAAAAGGGCAAAGGGAAAGCCCAGGAGAGCACCGAGAAGGGCCAGGAAAAAGGAAAAGGAAAGGAACAAGGCCAGGAGAAGGGCAAAGGAAAAGCCCAGGAGAGCACCGAGAAGGGCCAGGAGAAGGGAAAAGGACAGGAAAAAGGCCAGGAAAAGGGCAAAGGGAAAGGTCAGGAGAGCACCGAGAAGGGCCGGGAGAAGGGAAAAGGAAAGGAGAAGGGTCAGGAAAAGGGCAAAGAGAAAGGCCAGGAAAGCACCGAGGGGAAAGGAACAGAGAAAGGCCAGCAGAAGGGCAAGGGAAAAGCCCAGGAAAGCACTGAGAAGGGCCGGGAAGGGGGCAAAGGCACTAAGTTTGGCCTGGTCACTAGACAGGGCATGGAAGACCTGTTCGGTTCCAGAGACAACAATGATCAGTGGTGGGGTGCCCAGGAAGGTGGCCCGTCAAGATCCCTAGCTCAACTAGAATATAGCTCGTACCTTTTTTCCATGATGTATGTAAATTGTATATCTGTTGCATATGTACGTATACACATGCATTGTTTGTGATGCATTGATCCGAGGCTCCTCCTGGGAAGGTCGTGCTGTTGCACCGGAAAAGAGAACCTGGGAAGATGCGAGGGGCGGAAGCCAGTCGAAAGGCGGAAACATATGTTGGGATTTCCGGTGGCTCGTCTGCTGCATCCAAACTTGTAAGGGAGCCCTCGATCCCTTCCCTAGCGATCCACAACCCCAGACCCCGAACCTTGAACGCTGCATTCATTGCTAGGCCTGCCAGATCAGTGGGATCTCGAGGATCCCCAGTCAAAGAAGTCGCTTGGTTCGATCAATCGTCTGAAAACCACCATCTGTGCTGCAGAGACACACATGAACCTGCAGGCCACGCCGCAGCTTCACCCGGCAGTCCTGGGGCAGTGATGTTACGGAAGAGAGCCAGGACCAGGAGCCCGAACCTTCTTGGACTGAGCAGGAATCTCCCAAGAAAACGGGCTTCATGTTCCCAGGGAACCCGAATGATGCTTTTCGGCTTACATTCTAGTGCCCTGCATATAAACCATATTAGAAACATAAATCCCTGCATGGCATCTCTCGCTGAGGTTCGAAGGCTGACAGAGGAACAAAGGACTCGGATTGAAGTGGCTCACACTGCACTGGACCCGAACCTTCACAATTCTTAAAACTAGACTGGGCATTATGTCGTGAGGCTCTGGAGAAACCCGAGGACATCGACCTGGCCGAACGGAAACGCCTCAACGAGGGCCTTCGCCGGCGAATGAACAGTGCCAAGGGCCAGCCTGTGAGTTCCTACCCCCCTTCGTATACTGCAAGCTGTCTTATGCACCCTTATATAAACCCTAAACCTAAAACCTTGAACCCTGGCAGGACTACGCAAGGGTCTGGTTGAACAATGGCAGGCGGCAGTGTCGCCAACGGAGAAGTCCCGAGGCAGCAGTGTATGTTATAACTGTACGAACCAACATCCCCGAACCCTGAACCTTAACAATCCACAACTGTGTGGCCTTCTCGATTCGTTGCAGCTGAGGTTTCAATTCTTGAAGGCATATCTTCTCGACCGGGACATGCCCTCCATCGAGATTCAGCCGTACTTCGAGGAGCCACTGGTCTGGTCCTATAGAATCTTAACCTCAAAGCTTTAACTTACAAACCCTATAAACCCTGCGACCCTAAACTCTCTCTCTCTCTCTCTCTCTCAAACCCTAAACCCTGAACCCCTTAACTCACAAAGCCTTCGACTACTTGAGCTCAGGCTCAGTGAGGCCAAAGACACAGAACACTTCGTCGAGCTCCCTCTCTGCGAGATTATCGAGAAATACAACCACTTACCTGGCGGCCCTGAGTATATCAAGTCGATCCAACAAAGTGGAACCCTGAGATTATAAGTCACACTCTCTTTCTCTCTCTCTCTCTCTCTCTCTCTCTCTCTCTCTCTCTCTCTCTCTCTCTCTCTCTCTCTCTCTCTCTCTCTCTCTCTCTCTTTTCTTGTTCCTGCTCAAAGTAGTAACATACACCTCCTTTCTGACCCAGCGAAGGTCAGGTGGGAAAACCCCACCCCCAGTTCTCAGATGACCTTTGGAAATTGTACAAGGTCTATAAGTGCACGGACCACCTGAGAATCCCGGCTGCAGTTCCGTTGCATATCTCGGTAGCTGTGTGATGTTGTTGTCCTCCATGCAATCCAAGGTTCGAACATCTCCAGAGTGGGTTCCAAAACGCGGGCCAAGGTCCAGCCTTCGCAGAACCGACAGGAGCGGCAAGCTCTCGCAGACACGCTAGAGAAGAAGATCGCCGGGATGAAGACTGGCATGGCCGAGTCAAAGAAAGCAGGGAACAAAGCCAAGTCGAAGAAGGATCGAGATGTGTGTGCGATTGCAACAAAAGAGTCTAGCTAAGCCTAAACCCGAAACCCTAAACCCTAAGCCCTGAACACTCCTACTTCCCCAGGAACTGACAGCCGACGAGAAACTGAAGAAGGATTTCCAAAAGGATCACCTGGGGCATCTTGCCTGAATCTATTTGTAGTAGAAACATTTAATGGGCTATAGGTTAATCGTTTGCAGCCGAGGATTCGCAATATGGCCGACAAAGCTGTGCACATCGCATCGGAGATCAGCTCCTGTGGGATTCTCCACCAAGAGGCACACCCTAAACCCGAAACCCAAAACATTAAAAAACCTTAAGCCTGAACCCTGAACCCTTAACCCTGAACCCTTAGCCCTGCACAGAAAATGGTGGAAAGCTTGGGGAAAGTCAACACGAAGTGCACCAAGATCTACAATGAGTGGCTCGGCATGCATGCAGCTGCAACATGTCACGTTCCAAAACCACAAGCCTTATAAATCCTCATCGATGCTGAACCCATTTGTAAACCCTGAACCCGACCCAAGCTACATCCCAGGATTCAGCAGATGGTGTTCTCGTGCAAGCCGGTGAACGAATGCTATATAATACTCGATGGATACAAAGTGGAGCTGGAGGCTGCCTCGATCTCTCCATCTGAAATTCAGCACTAGAAACACCCGAAGTACCAGCCTTATAAATCTCGTCCAGGAATGCCAGAAGAAGATCACCAACGGCGAGGACATTGTGGATTCGCACAAGAGACGTACCTCGGCTTGATGCCCTGAAAACTGAATTCCTGAACCCTAAACCCTAAAACCCTAAACCCTACCCCTGAAACCTCAACCTTAACCTGCCCTCGCAGGCCTGGCTACGGAAAAGAGAAAAAGGGAAAAAGAAGAGAGGAAAGAAAAGCAAAAGCATGATGATGACGACAATGATGGATATGATGCAGATGAAGGAAATGAAAGTGCCGCCGCCGCAGAGGAAGAATGGCCGGAGGAGGATCCTGAACCGCCTGCAAAACGCAGGTAAATGAGTGGCTGGATGCAAGCATAGGGGCCAGGGGAGCAGCAGTGTTGGAGTGCATGTGTATTGTATATACACTTTTGTACACGCAGGCTGCTTTCAAACTTCACGCATGCTTTCTGGGCAAAGCACTCGACACTGGCTGCACGTGGTCATGCCAAGGGCATGGCAACTGTGTTTTGCTTCTGCAGAACTTTCTTCTGAACTGATGAGAAAACATGCAATCCTGAACAAGTTGCCTTCGAGTTCGATTCATCACGCCGCATACCAGAATCGCAGCGATGATTGAATGCCGTTCCTCAGCTTGATCAGCTGGTCTGTGGTGCCTATACTTCATCCATACCCAGTGGCTTCGGAGCCCTAAGTTTAAATTCTAAAAATATGTGTCAAAAGAATCAAAAGGTACAGGGTTTAGGGTTGCAAGGGTTTAGGGGTTCGTAAGGTGTCGGTGTATACAACCCAATATAACTGGTGCCGTAGACTTTATGTCGACAGGAACCCTAGAACACAAACTGTCAGAGGTTATCAGGCTTATAGGGTTTAGGTTTCTAGGGTTTAGGGGTCCAAGCTTCCAGGCAAACCTCAGGCACAACCGCAGTTGTTGCTTCCACATGGTCTGTTCCATAAACCTTTGATGTGAAGCCTTCGCCGCGATCATGATTCGATGCTGGCCGGATGATATGCTGTTCATACATGTCCGAGACTAGACCTTTGCTTGATTACATGTTTAGTTTTTTGTAGTGTTCTTCGGTAGTAACAATCGTAAACCCTATAAACCACCAAACCATGTCAGTGCTTATCAGTGCTCCAGAGAACAGCCAAGGATCGAGACCTCGCGATCATATGATATGTCGCCGAGCCCCTCTCACGAAGCATTCGAATCTTGTGTTTTCTTGGTTAGTGAAGTGCATCCGAGAACAGCCCAGGAAAGAAGGATTCAAGATGTCAACCTCGGAGTCGATCGGCTCCGATGCTATTCACCGCTATGTCCAAGAGACAACTCAACAGAATTTGAGGCTTCTATCTCAGGGACAGGCCAGGTTGCCAACTGAATTGAGGGTGCAATTGTTTAGACCACGATGGAAACCAACTAACCCTGAAGGTGCCTTTGTCTGAGCTGGCCGTCTCTCTGGAGCGACTCTACAATCTACCTCATGCTCTGTTGAGGTGTCAGTGCTGCATTGCAAACGGGGGGATGTGATTCGATCCATAAAGCATTGATTCATCTACCCCGGAGGAAAGACTTGTTGGACCTGGCTACTGCATTCCGTTCACAGACATCTGGCGGCTCATGGGGCCATATGAGATTGCTCGAGAGGTGGGTGGACCGACAACCATGGCGACATGCACTTCCACCATCCTTCAGGTTTCCAAACTGCAGCATTATCAGAGAATTTGTCGGTCTGTTGAATCCTGTGAGGCTGGTTTGGAATATTGCAACCCAACAGAAATGTAGTTTCCATCCGAGGTTCGAGCTCACCGCAGTGTACGATGATGCACACGGCCCTCGAACGAGGGCTGTGAATCATCATATGATGCTGCCGCATGAAATTGTTGGATTCCTGCACGCATCGGGAAACTCACACCAGCTGTACGAATCTCTGGAACAAGCTGCTTGGTTCTGGCATGTTACTCGTGTTGCCTTTAAAATTGGGAACACTGATGTGTTTGCTTCTGTTGGCAATCCAAGGTTCGAGAATACTGGTCAGAGCAGCCGGACCAAAAGTGGGTCCAAGAAAACGCTGCACAGCTGCATCTTGAGTATGTATGCATCGAACAAGTGTAGAATTCAGGACGATGTTGTAGCTTAGGTTTGGGATCCGGAGCAATGTGTTCCGCTGCGAATCTACGGCGATGGTGCCGAGTTCACGAGTAGCACAGTTGCAAACAAATTGGAATACTTTTTAGTCCTAAGACCGGCGGTATGTGCAATGCTGCCCGAAGCTAAGAAAAGCAGAAGTTCGAGATGTTCTTGTATTGGCACCGCTGGCCGCGAATTCTTCGAGCACGACAAATGGCAGATTCTTGCAGCCCGGCAGAAACTGCCACAATCTATACATGTATAACATGAGCTAGTGGCGATATGCATTTTTACATGCTGGCGACCCGCCTTGGACTGCAGGCTGTCATGCATCAACATGTGCTACCACAACGACGCCTCTCGCCGGAAAATTCTTGATGTGATCTGTTGGTCCATGAAGGCACTGAGCAGCTTTGGCAGCACTATATAAAGACAACGATATATGTCGGAAAGCATGTATGTCGCATGCAAAGAACATAAACACATGTTCCGATGCAAGGTGATGGAGTATATCCATGGTCTGACCCATGGGGATGTGAGTTCTCCAACACGTACGAGCCTGCCCGATACCGTTGGGCAGGCCAACCATTGGCGAGCCATGGAGCATCATTTGGAGTGTTCGACGGCATACAGGCGGACCTCGAATTCATCAAGAAAATTTTGTTTCTGCAACGCAGCTCGATCGCATTTCCTTGTGGATCTATCGTACACATGTTACTGTATGCATACCGGCAAATAATCCAAGGTGATTATACGAGAAAACAATGTTGTTTTCTCTGTGGTGCTTCACAATGGGTTTATCGCCATGGTGATCCCGAGGACTGCCTAATGATCCGAGCCTCCTCTACAGCAACTTCGGTGAGGAGGCAGCACATCGGCAGACGTTTCTCGCTACGATTTAGCATCCATTGCCACACCGATTATGCGAAAGCCTAAACCCTAAATCCGAAACCCCATATATAAACCTGCAAAACCTTCAATAATCAACCGTAGTCAGTATAGGTTGGTGCGAGATGCTGCGGAATTCCAGCAGATTCTGCGAGCCCCCTCACCCAGATACCAGCATTCACGCCGTGGCGAAGCTTGGACAAGAATTTCAGAATCATTTTACAGGGTCCAGGGTTTACAATAAAGTTTTCAAGCCTACATATACACCTGGTCCAGGTGTATGGCCGGACATAATGCACCTTTTACATTTAGCCATTGTGCCGGATGTCTTGGGCTCCTTGCTGTGCGACCTCAGCGATTTGGCACCGAAAAGGGAAGCCGAGCTGCAAGCTCTGTACGAGAGCTATCGCTCCTGGTGCGAGGAAACCGGAGTGCCGGACCGTGCTGCAAAGAGGCTCTTCAGCAGTGCAACTCTTCACCCGAACTCGAAAGATTATCTGAGTATTTCCCAGAAGCTTTTATCGGGCACGGCCGCACGGTACAGTCTATTCTGGATGGCTCAGCTTCTTACCCACTTGATGAAATGCCATCCGGGAAACGAGTTCTATGCGATCCTCGGCTATATATTGCGGGTTTTCCGAAACATACATCTGCTTCTTATAAGGGTTTAGGGTATAGGGTTTAGACCCTATAGCTCGAATTGCAACGGAGAGCATCCAAATCCAAGGCTCCGAGGTGGGGTCTGTATAGCCCTTGCTACCATGGAAAGCATCTTCCTTCGATCTGGCCGAATTCTTACAGAGGATGCGAGCCGCGACCTTCGAAGAGCCTACATTACTTACAGATCTGGGTACAACAAGCTGGCTGAATGGTCTCTTTCGAAATCACTTTGCCGATGGCCTCTACGACCCAAAAATCATTACGTCGAGCACATGGTGCTCGACACATCGCCGCAGAACGGGAGGTATATGCACAATTATCTCCAAGAAGACCATATCAGAAGGATTAAAAACCTGGCTTCGAAAAGCCATCCTGCTTTTCTGGCGAAACACGTCATGCTTAAATGGGCGATGCAGATGACCATGAGCTGGGCGGACCTCGCGGAGTAGAAAAAATCAGTCCGATCGAGGGGTGGAAGCCCCAGCTGCAGCCGAAGCACCCTACAACCCTTGACCTTAAACCGTGACGGTAGTAACAGCAGCAACGAGACCTTCTGAAGCCGTGCCTCCCTGCAGAGCGAGTGTGCGAGTCGAAACCCTTTAAAACACGAACAGCTCGAAGCCCGAGAAACCGGTGTCGTCGTCGTCGTCGTTGGTGTGTTTGTGTGTGTGTGTTAACACTATATATATGTGTATATATATATATATATACACATTGCATATATGTGCGGCATGGCCATGTTTCATGTTTCATTTTTTTTGGCTCCTGGTTTGCCTGCATGGGCACTTTCGAGATCGCTCTGTCGCTCTTGAACCACTATGTGGTGGGTTCTGGACACATCCCGCTGGGGAATATCATTGGTAGCGGAAATTCTCAACAGAGACTGATACAGGTGCTGCATTTTCGAACTGATATATGCATGCCCCGCAACAAGTGTGGACCCGGTTCCACCAGTTTTCTGTTGTTTTGCGATCCGGATCGAAACTTTTCACGCGGATGTAAACAGCTTTCAGAGAATTCCGGCGCTGATCCTACTGAAGGTCAAAATTTTCATGGCAGTATACTCAGGTAAAAATGGACCAAATAAGATACGTTGGGCTCAATGACTCTTGTTTGCTGAATGCCTTTTAATTAGGATACGTTGGGCCCGTGCTGGTAAGCTGCCCTCACCCCCTTGATGCTGCCAGACCGCTGTCCAAACACTTCCTGGATGCCCTCGAAGCTGTGATGACGACACCCCCTAAGGTCTTAGAGCTCAAAAGGAAGTTGGCGATTGCTAAGGCTGAAATTCTTGTCAAGAAGCTCAGCTGCTCTGAGAAGGCCAGGCACCAGGCCCTGCCGGATCATATGAAGAAAGTGCTTGCAAGCAAGAACCTTTCGCTCTTCGAGGCACTCCTCAAGGAGCATGCGTACTGGGATATGGGGGTAGTCCAGCTCATGGAAAAGGGTGTTGACCTCGTTGGGTTTCAGGACACCCCTCCTTGCTATCCGTAAAAGATTGTTCCTGCCATGTCGAGGGACGAGTTCCTTGACTCCGCCGACTGGAGGCGGCGGGCTCTCACAACGCCCGGCACCAGGGCTCCGGATGCAGCTCAGCTTGCCCACCTTGAGCAGGCGTGCCAGGAAGAGGTAGACCTGGGGTTCAAGGACCCTACTCGGAAGATCAAGTGTCCCAGCTGTTCGGCCATTCCCGTTGGTCGTGCATCCGGAGGTTTGTCTTGGAGCAAAAGCCAGGGAAGCTTCGGCCCATTGATGATGCAAAGGAAGCGCTTGTGAACAGCGCCAGTACCTCGACAATGCGACTCGAACTTGAGGACGCCGACTACCTGTCTGCCATGGCCCCCGAGGTCGCGCGACGCATCCTGGCCGACCCTTCCAAACCAGGGGCCGTGCCTTGGGTCGCCAGGTGCCTCGACCTAACGAAGGCCTACAAACAGATGTGTGTTTCCGAGCGCGACCTGCAGGTCTCGGTGGTTTTCTTTCTTGATGAACAAGGTAAGCCTAGGTACTACGTGAGCCATTCGCTGTTATTCGGGTGCACATCGTCGGTATTTGCATTCAACAGGGTGTCAAAAGCAATCTCCTTTCTGTTGAACCAATTGTTGCTTGTGCCAAGCTCCGTGTTCTACGACGACTTCCCTCTTCTGTCACCGAGCCCCACAAGTGAC
The DNA here is from genome assembly GCA_905221615.1 of Symbiodinium sp. CCMP2592. Lineage (NCBI taxonomy): Eukaryota > Dinophyceae > Suessiales > Symbiodiniaceae > Symbiodinium > Symbiodinium sp. CCMP2592. Next base: position 53,986 of record CAJNDT010006181.1, on the reverse strand, counting down.
AGCGCCACGTGGGCCACAACCGCTCTGCTTGACCTTCTGGGCTGGGGTCATGCCCGCGTGGGCAAAGACACTAAAGGAGTTCCCTTTGCGGCAAGCTTCGAGGTCCTTGGGATGTCGATGCAACTTGACGGTGTTCACCGGGGACGCCTGACCCTTCAGAACAAAGCAGGACGTATTGAGCAGCTTGTGTCTTTGTTTCAGGGATTTCTTGACAGGGGTGCAATCACGGTGCATGAGGCGCAAGTTGCCCATGGGCTCTTGAACTTCTCTGCTGGTTATGTGAATGGTCGGGCCTTGCGCTTGACTTGCCAGGAGCTCCTTCGCTTGACAAAAGCATCGTGCCCCGCTTCTCCGAAGGCGACCCGCAGCTTCTGCGTAAACAGCATTGAGGCCCTCCGGGCGCTAAGCCCCCGTGTGCTCAGTGTGTGGGACAGCCGGGCTCCCATACACATCTTCACGGATGGTGCGTGGGAGCGGGGCCGAGCAGGCATTGGTGCCGTCATCTTTGATACAGCTTCGGGCAAGTCGTGGACTTATGAGGGTCTGGTCCCAGAGCCACTCATCCTCCGATGGGAGGCAGATGTCGGGACTCAGCTTATTTGCCAGATCGAGCTGTACGCTGTTGTATGCCTCAGATGGGCCCTGGCCTCCACCTTTGGTCACAGACGCTTGATTTGGTGGATTGACAACGAATCGGCTCGCTATGGCTTGATCAAGGGCATCTCGGACAGTCCCTCGATGTCATCCTTGATTCAGGCCTTTGCACTGGCGGATTCTAAGGCACCTTCGTATAGCTGGTACGAAAGGGTCCCATCTTTTTCTAACATCGCGGATGGACCAAGCAGAGGTGATTCAGCAGAGGCCTTGACCGTCTGCACCAACAAGGTGGGAATCGATTACCCTCTTGGCGAAAACCTCATCCGGAGGCTTCTGTCAGCTTGATGCCCTGTCTGGGAGCTCGCGCACTCGGGGCACCTAGCCAATCGTCGGGGGGATATTGTGCCCCGTAGATCTCGTAGGCCTTGTGCCGAGGTCGGGGCAAACCGGTATCGTTTCACGAATTCCCCCGATCGGCTTCGCAGCCAAAAAGTGTCCGAGCGAGAGCGACTGCACTTCACATGTCCGTTGGAACATATGCCGTGATCTGCGAAATTTCTATTTTTATATTGCGATTGGAGTCGAAGCTTATCCGTTTCGAACATATCCTTGAGAGCAGTGCCTCCCATTTGAGATAACCCAGTTTTGTTTTGAGTTGCCCCAGTTTTGTATAATTAGAAGAACCGCTCCGACTTGTCGGTAGCGCTTTCTAAGTAGACAAAACTGTAGGCTCGCGTAGCGAGCCGGGGCGACTCTAGTAACGTGTACAGTCCTGCTGTTTGTTATCGTTTCACCCCAAGCAAACCTTTCTTTTACATGTTGATTTCCACGGTGAGTCTTTCAGTCTTTCATGAATGATTTTTGGCGTTTTTCGGCATGCGGGATCCACCATGTGACTTGATCTCATTCAGCATTGCCGCGCTCGCCCTCTCAAGCAACAGACGGGCGGGGCCCATCATTCATGAAATTTTTGCGCCCACCCACCCTCCCTTGGGGGGGGGATATTGTGCCCCGTAGATCTCGTAGGCCTTGTGCCGAGGTCGGGGCAAACCGGTATCGTTTCACGAATTCCCCCGATCGGCTTCGCAGCCAGAAAGTGTCCGAGCGAGAGCGACTGCACTTCACATGTCCGTTGGAACAGAGGCCGTGATCTGCGAAATTTCTATTTTTATATTGCGATTGGAGTCGAAGCTTATCCGTTTCGAACATATCCTTGAGAGCAGTGCCTCCCATTTGAGATAATCCAGTTTTGTTTTGAGTTGCCCCAGTTTTGTATAATTAGAAGGTATTACCATGTCTCAAGTCCTCTCGTTCGCCGCTTGTGGTTGGAGTTTCGGGAGTGCAGGCTTGGAGCTCTTTCAGCAGCCTTACACAACATCTCAAGAAGAGTAACAAGCGTGACGAGCTCTGTGTTGTGGTCTCCGTCTGCTGCTGCGCGGTAATTGCAAGGGTGACAATTGTGGTTGGAGTGGAGTTTTCGGGAGTGCAGGTGTGGAGCTTTAGAGCCCCAGGCCGCCACTCGTAAAGGGCGACCATTCTGTCTTGGAGTTTGGGGAGCGACGGAGTGGTGATCTTTCGCCGCCGAAAGATCACCACGCCGTCGCTCCCCTAAGCCCTAATCCCGAAGCTGAGCGGATAGTATAACCGCAATGTTCAAGGGTTACGACGTTCGTAGCCATTGGCCATTGCGGTTAACTCTGCAATCCAATGGATGGTAGATTTTGCTTTTGCGGCTCTACTGTCTGTCAAATGGATATTACCTGGTCATGTTGGAGCTCCTTCTGTACCGGGGAGATTGTGTCGAAGAGGTTGCAATGAACCCTGTGGCCCGTGGCCGGCTTTTGCTAGAAACGACAGTGGAGCATGTCTGCCGGGGAGACGCAGCCAGCTCGAGCGAGGTCATTTGAAGAGCCGCTTACGGATGTTCTTGGCAACGGGTAAAGGTACATTCTTCTGATCTTTCTGGGCCTGGTTCTCGTGCTTGTCGGTTACCGATACGCACGAGAAGCAGGTCCAGAAAGATCAGAAGAATTACTTTTACCTGTTAAGATCAGCGCAAACCATGGAGAGAAAAATGAGAGAGGTGTGCGGCTGCGGCGGTGCCCCGCAAGCCGGGTCGCCATTCGCCTCTGCCCCGGAGCCGGGCCCCCTTACGGGACGGGGCCGCTCCCGGGTACGGGCGGGTGGCCACCCGGTTAGCGGGGCCGCGTCCAAGCCGCACACCTCTCTCTCTGTTTCACCCAGTTTCACCCGGTGAAGCTGGGTGAAACAGTCTCTCCCATGGTTTGCGCTGATCTTAACGCAGGCTGGCGCGACGGACGGGAGATGGGTCGGCCTTCTCAATTTGATGCCATGCAGTGATCGAAGAGCTCTTTGCTTCGTCGTATTGGAAATATATAGTTGTAGTGGTCATGGGCTTGTTGGCGCTTCAAGCTGGCTGCTACGGACTCCTGTTGGGTGAGTTGCCGCCTGCATGTCAGGAGGCCTCGACCCCGGCATAACGTGTCCATGTCACGAGGTCTCGACCCCGTCATAATGTTTACAAGACGTGTTGGACATGCTTCCATGCTTTCGAGTTTCCTCATGTGTGATCGATCACAAGAGATTTGGTGCCGTTGACGCTGTCCACGCGTCAGTTTACTAGTTTGGAGCAAGCGCTTCAAATGAAGTGGGAATGCGAGGACACAAAAGTCGCGTGTAGTATGTTGAGGAGCTTCCGATGCGCTTGTGGCAGTCCTATGCGGTGCTCATGTCGTACCGCCTTCCATGTCTATTAGTTTGGTTCTCCGCTCAAGCAAGATTACCCGACGTTACACAGGTTCTCTTGCGCAACGAAGTTCGACGAGGAAGGCTGCGTGACTCGTCTTAATAGATCCGGCAACTTCCACAGTTTGAAGCAGACGCTCCTGAGGAGATCGCTCTCTAGGTGTCGGTGTCTCTGATGGAACTGACTTTTTATGGGTCCCAGACAGGAAGCTTTTATACGTCTTGTAAGCAATGGGCTTGGAATTTGCAGTGGTTTGCTAGTGACCGCTGCTTCCACTGGAGGTCTGGACGCCATGCATCCACCCGGACAAGAGGCCAGAAGCTGCGGTAGGTTCAGGATTCAGATGGTGATATTTAGTTGCGGTGTCTTCGAGAATTCAGGTTTGATGAGCAGAGACAGGATGACTTTCGCGAACTTGCATTTGTGTTTGTGCTGGGCTCGGACGGTGAGCAGTTTCAAAACCATGGTTTGGAATGCTGCAAGACTTCGTTCCTTGCAGCCTCTGCCGGTGAAGCTTGCGTTTTGAGATTTCATTTGAGGCTCTGAGCGAAGATTGGATAGGAGCCGTCTTTGCACGGCTGCTGCCTCAGTCGCGAACATGATGTGAGCGAGAACCTTCCACGTGGTCGCCGTGACTTCTTGTTGTATCTAACTCACATGTTACATGCGCGCAGCGAAGCCCGCGTTTGTTTCAGCATCGCTGCTGGCTCCGTCGAGAACTGAACGAGAGTGAATAACCTTTCACTGCTGGCTCAGTCGAGAACAGCAGGAGAGTGAATAACCTTCCATGCGTTGGTTGTTCTAACTTAGACTTGGGCGTTAGCTCTACCATCATTTTGATGCCTCTGCTATGGTCCGAACGCGGGGGCCCTGTGCCTGGCAAAGCCAGGCAGCAAATGTTGTAGAGCACTAGCGCATTCCACTCCCTCGACTGGCCGTTGTTGCCTGCCCCGGGCTTGGTAGCGCCGGAGAGTATCGTGCTGCTCCTCGAAGTCGTCCTCGTCGTCTGCTGGGACACACCGGCTAGCAATGGCTGTAACTCCAGGGACCAAGCGTCTAGGAGGGGTCTCCACAGCATCCAACAGGGCAGCCACCCGCTCGCTCCATGTAGCGCTAGGGGCAACAGGGAGGGAGGCGGCGCAGCTCTGACTGCGCAGCTCCGCGGTCAGCGCAGGATCCTCCTTTGCAGGCACCCCTGTCTCCGGATCCGAGCGAATCATGCCCTTCGGGTTGTAAAGGGCACGCGGCAGGCCTGTAGTTGCAACCGGTGGCAACATAACAGTTGCGGATCGAGAGTGTCTCAACAGTGAAGACACGAAGTGCTGCAATCTCCCCAACAGAATCGTGTTAATCGCTTGGTGACTTTGGCCTCCCAGCGAGGATCTCAGGCATGTTACCTGTCATGCCTCCCCCCTTTGCAGGTTTTGGGATCCCCCCCCCTTTGGCTTTGCCACGGACAACCACTAAGCTTAAGGAGCTTAGGAACCCTCCCAAACCTTAACTAAGCTCCGCGCAGCGGCCTAAATTTTTAGAAGGGCAAAGCCAAAGAGAGAGACGGGTACCCAACCCCTACAAAGTGCCAGGCGCAGCCTAGGGCGTCACCCTTTCCAAGCAGAAAGTGGCCCCTAGCAGCTACAACCCAAGATCCTAAACCCTAAGTGTAGGCCAGAGGCCACCCACTACGGCCACTAACTGCCCCCCCAAGGTCCCAGCAGAAGCCTTCACACCGCCCTGCTCTGGCTTTGTGGTGCTTATAGCTTCACCCTTTCGGGCTGCTGTCCCAAGGGAGCGCAGCTCGAGTCTTGGTGTAGACCCTTACTGCGGCCGGACTGTACATTAAGCAGAGGTATGCCTGCCAGCACCTCCACCGCTGGGTGACCCAGTCTCTAGCGATCCCACCCTAACGGAGAAGCTACAGGGACGCAGGAGTAGACCTGCAGAAGGGAATGAAACCCAACAGTCCCTGCAGCGACTCCGAAAGGGGCCCAGATTGCTCCAGGCACTGCAGCTATACTGGCCTTCGCCGCAGAGGAACCGACGGTCTGATCCGCAGTGAGCTTGGCTACCCACTACGAACTTTGACCGTTAGCCGGCAGCAATTGAGGCTTCAGGCAGGCCGCAGGACCAGATGTCCCTTGGGAGCCCTCAACCACGCATGCTTGGCCGACCCCCCCTCGCCGCAGGCAGACAGATCGTAAGAGCCGCTCACCCTAGCGCTCACTGTCCGCCACGCTCTTCACTTTCAACTTGGTCTGCTGGGCGCTTGAGAATGCTGTGCCTTTCACGCTTGAGAATCCCGCCAACAGCCACTTCTGGGCGGTTTTTGCTTCGCTGGCTCGTGCCCGCCCTAAAGCCTCCTGGCATCGCTTCAGCCACAGAACCTTTCAGGTGGAGTTTGATCACTGCATGTATGGCGGTGCTCGGCCGAAAACTACGCGGTTGCTTACCAATTGCAAGCAGATGGCCGACTTGTGTGCCCGGTGCGATCGCTCTCATGATCACGCCCCTTGGGGGGCTCAGCGCGGGCCCCATGGTTGGGTCTTCGCCACTCACCTCGAAGCTGCCTATCCCGTCCAACTCGCTGAAGCCCTGGCTGCTCGCTTCGGCGCCCAAGCTCAGGCCTCCGGCCTCTCTCTCTGCCCGCGCCCGCTGGATGTGCAACATGCTGCCTACACAGCCCAGGGACTGCAGCATCGCAGGAGCCAGCCTCTCCTCTCCGAGTTTGCTGCCATCCGTCATGTGCCCAAGTCGGCCATCGACGAATCTTGCATGAGGATTCTCACGGCCCCAATGATTGGGGTGAAGACGGGGGGCCTGCCGAAACCCTCCGACCATGAGTCTTCGTGCAATGTCGAGAACTCAGGGCCCCCGAAGGGCAACCTGGCTCCCCCGCTTGCCTCTTCGGGTTTAGTCCCAAACCCCTCGTGTGAGCCCCCGCGGCACGCAGGAACCGAGCCTGGTGCGGGTTCGGGGCTGGTTACCGTTGGGGTTTATCGTAGTCCCGAAGAGTGGGTAAAAGAAGCCCTTAAGCTGCCGCATCCTATGGACTCGAACAACCCTTTGCATGAAGCCACCATGATGGCCATCAAGGAAAACCTTACTTCGGAGGCTAAAGTGCTTAAGCTTAAGCAAAAGATTGCCCTGACTAAGATGGAGATCCGGGCCAAGCAACTTGAATCGCAGGAGAAAGCACTGCATCAGTCAAAGCCACCTTGGATGCAAAAAGTCCTTAAAGGAAAACGCATTCTGTTGCTGCGCGATCTGTTGTCGCAGCACGGCCTTGATGACATGGGGGTCGTGGACCTCGTGAGCGACGGCTCACATCTAGTGGGGTCCGCTCCGAAGCCCGATTGCTTTGAAACGCGCGTTAGGCTGGCAAAGCTCTCTCCCGAGGCCTTGAGAGCTGCAGCCCCGGACTTGAGGAAAGCCATCCTTGCAAATCCCAGGAAAGTCTCTGAGGAAGAGGCGGCTGAGCTGCGGAAGGTCACCGATGAAGAGACGGCTGAAGGTTTCCTCACGGGACCGTTCGAGTCTGAGGATGCAGTGTCCAACCACCTCGGGACCCAAGATTGGGTGGCTGTGAGGAGATTCCTTATTCAGCAATCCGACAAGAAGCGTCCCATTGATGACGGCCACGAGGCCCACCTCAACGATGCTTATGGGTCGGCCATCCGCTTGAGGCTCCAGGATAGTGCGTACTTCACGGCCATGGCTCTGGCTGTTGCAAAGATGCAAAAGGACTTGGGCGTGCGTGTCCCATGGAAGGTCAAATGCCTAGACTTGTCGAAGGCTTACAAACAATTTTGTGTAAGCGAGCGGGATAGGTGCCTTTCGGTTATAGTCATTTTCGACGAAAAAGGAAAGCCAACATGGTATGTGGCGAACGCCTTAATGTTTGGTGCCGCTGCCAGCGTTTTTAGCTTTAACCGTATAAGTCGTGCCATACACTTCCTGTTCACCAAAGTCTTGAACGTGGTGTGCTCGTACTTCTACGATGACTACCCGATGTTGGCCCGCTCTGACATGGCAGAGGCAACTGATGAGGCGTGCGGCCGCATGCTGAATCTGCTCGGCATCCGATATGCCGAGACGGGGACTGGTTCCAAAGGTTTGCCCTTCGATGCATCTTGCAGCGTTCTGGGACTCAAAATGTCCGTGGAACATCTCCACTTGGGGAAGCTCTCGATTTCCAACAAACCGGGAAGAATAGAGCGGCTCGTGGAGTTGTTTGGCAAGGTCAAAGCCGAGGGGACGATGACAAAGCACTTTGGCCAGGTGTTGCTTGGACTTTTGCGTTTTGCTGCAGGCTCCTGTGTGGGCATGTCGCTCAATCACGTTTGCGCTGACTTGAATAGGATAGTCCATGCTGAAGCTTTTCCCTCCCCCGAGGAGTTCGCGAAGCTTTGTGATCGGGCTTTGGATTTTCTTGGCAGTGCCCGTCCAAGGGAGGTGAAGGTGTCTGATCGAAAGGAGGTGGTTCACATCTTCACGGATGGATCTCTCGAAGGCGACTTCGCTGGCATAGGGGCCGTGATGATTGATTCGGCCGACGGCTTCTCGCGTGTGTTGCAAGGCGAGCTCCCGCCTGAGCTCAGGAACGCATGGCGAAACGAGGCCAGCGAACACTTGATCTGCCAGGTCGAGTTATATGCGATTTTCTGTGCAAAACTTGTTTTCAGGGAACGTGTGGAGGGCAGGCGAGTTGTCTATTGGATAGACAATGAGCCTGCACGTTTGGCCCTTGTGAAGGGCGTGAGCAGATCTTGCATTATGGATCGCATGCTTCGCGAGCTGTGTCGACTTGAAGACAACATGGTCTCCTACGCGTGGTACACTCGAGTACCGTCGAAGTCGAACATCGCCGACGGACCTTCAAGGGGTAAAGGCGATACTGTGGCCAGAGCGTTGGGCCTGGCCAATTCGGAGTCGTTCCCTGGATGCATTCCATGGCAGCACTTGTTATGGGGGCAATCGGGTGCTGACACATAGCGGAATCTCTTACCGCAAGCCGCTTTGTGGAAACTCTACCACACGTGTTGTGCACCGAAGTTGTCGGTGCGAAAACCCTTTTCGAACAGCCCCTTTCGAGTGCTCAGATGAAAAGAAGATCGCGTCAGCAGTTGTGAGAATATATTCGGGAGCATTTTTGATAACCGGCTCCAATACTTATTATACTCTCGGGCATTTTATATATTGAGCCCGGATACTGTTTCACGAATCTTTATGCAATATACGGTTCTGGAGTTTTGTGGAAACTACTATATAACAGTTGTATATATATAGCCTTTCGCAGGGCTATAGCAGCTCGCGGGGCTTGAGAGTTGAAGAGAGCCATGTCGGAGAACATGAAGCAGCTCATCAACGATGTGAAGCAGATCCATACCTTTCTGCAGACCATGGAGAATGTGCAAGGTGTGGACAGCCGTGTCATGGAGGAGAACCAGTTCCAAAGCTTTGCTACGAGGCTTAACACCGTGCAGTCGTGCACACACGAAGATGGACAGGAGCTCATCAATGTGATCTCTCAAGGCCCTTGGACGGATCCCCACAAGCGGCACTTCTACACGTGCATTGGGTTGGTTGTCCCAAACAACCCGACATCCTCAACCAGGAGAAACTGCCAGGACATCACGTCCTTCTCGAAGTACCTGTCCGGCAAGGACATACAGACACTGGGCAGCGATGCCACGATGATCACCAAGCTCGAGGCTCTGGCCCATCGCTGTGCTCGTGTGGGCATCTCTAACCCAAGCGAGGTCAGTGTGCGACAGATCATGGCATCTGGTCTGGTTTTTGGCATCCAAGCTGCCACCGACAAAGACAAGTTCGCTGTCGTGCAGGAAATCAAGCGGCTCATCAAGATCCAGGTCAAGCGGCGACCAAAAGCAGCAATGTATCTGGTGAAGTATCCCACCGACCCCCGGAACTTGCCGGAGGTGCTCTTTGCGGCTGGATACCATGAGGAAGACCCACCAAATATAACTGCGCCTGATGACACCGAGATCGCCAATGCAGCTCGCACGATCTCATTGAGAAGGTCGTCCAGGAGCATCCGAGGCAGTGGCTTGTTCGGCGATGCGGGCAACACCCTTGCTACGGCCGCTGCTCCAGCTGGGAACATGAACCCATGGGGAAACATGATGAGTGGTCAGTGTGGGCCCATGCAACTTATGGGAAGCATGTTGCAGATGATGCAGAACATGACTGCGAAGAACAATCCCGAGCTCGACATCACCTACTTGAACCCGGCGGCTCGAGCCGGGAACCGGCTTGGATCTCCTGCTGCTTCGGCAATGCCGAATCCTGCTCAGGCGGCACTCCCGCCCCCTGGTGGAAAGGAGGCGGCAACACAGCCGAATGCAAACGAGTTGGCAATCACCCCGAACATCATTGAGGACCCCATGCCTGATGCCGAAGAGGTCGCCAATCAGGTAAAGGACAACAAGCGGTAGAGGGCTGAGGAGAAGAACGAGGAGAAAGCCAAGGCCAAAGCCAAGGCCAAAGCATCGGCCAAGGCAAAGGCCGTGCCCAAAGCCAAGGCAAAGGCCGTGGCAAAGGCCAAAACAAAGGCCGTGGCAAAAGCCAAGGCAAAGGCCGTGGCATGGAATGGTCGCCGACCCCCGGTTCCGCCTGAGGGAGCCCCCACGACGAAGTATAACGGCGGGAAGATTCATCGATCCGACACATTCTCGTTGTGGCGAGTCTTCATTCATGAGCAGGACAGGGTTGACAAGAAGATCAAGTTCGGCACGGACATGAAGGCCTCGTGGAAGAGGGCTTTGGATATGATCGACAGCGGCAAGTGAGCGATACTTTTGCAAATGTCGAGACACTTCTTAAGGTCTTGAGCTTTAGGGAGATCTATGGTTATATTATGTCCAAGGCTCATATATATATATATATATACATCTGTAGATAAGATTTATTCTCTATTGTGGACCGTGGCATGTACAATCATTATGATTGCGAACAACTTTCCCATAAAAAGTAGAATATATCGAATGCCAAACATTCGAATATGTCATATTATTAATCAAATATTCAAATCAAGCAGAGGCAAAACAGGTCTTCGTTTTCCGCACTGGGGGATGCCGCGATCCCTGGAGTCACCCCCTTCTTGAAAGGAGAGTGGCCCAGGTCGGACGCGACCTGTACCTGCAAAGCCTCTGCACCTCAGTGAATGAAAGCCGAGACGGGCCATCGGCTATGTTCGATGAAGTGGGTACGCGGCCGTACCACACGTTCACACGCGCTTGGGATTCAAGATGAAGGATGCCTCGCACCCAATCGTCAGCGACACTCGAGGTATCTGCAAAGCAACGGATGCAAGAGTAGCGCGCTCCCTCGTTATCAAGATAACACACAAGTTGTGCTCCCTGGATAAGACCCTTCCACAGTTCATATGCAATCAAGATTGGAGCAATCTCAAGCTCGAAGATTGGATTCGTCGAAAAGGACAGGAGTTGTTTCATGAGCTCGTCTGGGACCGACTCACCGAAGTAGCCAGCACAGCTGCCATTCGGGGCAAAGAGGACACCTCCGATGCCACCCCAAGATTTCTCAGCCTCACAAGCTCCGTCCGTGAAGAGAATCCAAGTTGCCCGGAGGCACGGCTGAACCCTCAATGGCTCAGCTGACTTAGTTCGCTCGATCAAGAATTGCAATGCAGACCTGTGTAGAGCATTCAAGGGAACGGCCGAGTTCTTGTGTTTGCAAGCTCTCGACAAAGTCCTGACAGCTTGGTTGCTCACCCTTCCGAAGCTGTAGCCTTCGAAGAAAACCATGCGACCCTTCAGCCTCTCGAAAGGCCTAGGCTCCATCTCACCCCGTTCAAGAACTTCGTTGAGTGCAGTGCATAGCTCGTCGCGCCGTTTGTCGGTGTGGCCGACAAGAATCACACGATCCTCTGTATTTGAAAGGTCCACTTGCAAACCGAGAGTTGCAAAGGAGGTTGCATGGTCAATTGCTTTCTTACCTGACCTGTCGAAGCGAACCCCTAACAGATCAAACAAGCACTCGATGACCCAAGCAGTATTGTCCTTCAAGATGTTCCTGCAGACATTCGTAAAATCGTCAAAATACGCAGTCCACACTATCTTTGCAAGAACAACTCCTATCTTCCAGATGGCGAACGATACACGCAGGAAAGCACTCACGGACGCTACAGATCCAAAAGGCAGTGCGTTCAGACCAAGGAGAAGTGGCTCTTCCTCCCCTGGTTTATTGACTGCCAGTCTCACCAAGGCGCGATCAACTGGGTGCACACCGTACTGCTTGTACGCGGACTTAAGATCATAATTTCTCCCAACCCAGCCTGACAAGCCTGAGGCAGGAGTCCTCTCAAGCGCACAAGACAGAATCGCAGCAAGCTTGTCAATAGTGTGTAGCTCGAACCTTTCGCAAAGCCCAACCGTCAAGTTGAGGCACGAGATTGTACAGTCATCAATCAAGCGAACCTTACCGTTTTGGACAATACCAAAGCGCATGACAATGCTACAAAGAGAGATCTCGGTCGAAACCCAAACCCAACCTAAGTCTATCTCCTTCTGCGTTTCTTGCCACACTGATGCCTCAAGCTCTGAGTCCTGGCGCCGTGCAAGCTTAGACACCACGGTCTTGTTCAATCCAGGGGCAAGCAATTTGAGGGTGTCCACTGACATCCTTGGTGCTCTGACCTTAGGTCCGGAGTTGCCGGTGGCCGGCATCCAGCCGGATATACGAAAGCCAGATGCAACGTCCCTGAAAAGGTGCTCATCGCTACATCCGGCCGCCTGCATCATTTCCTTAAACAGGAGAAGACGTTTGCCGTTTGCCTTGCAAAACCTGTGCAAGGTAGCCAGGCATGGCGGAATGAAGCTTATCCTCCTCAGGTTGGAGCTCCTTAGCTCTCGCACTCCACTTCTTGACAAAGTCGATTCGGGCACGGGCTAAGTCACCAGGATTCCCAACAAAGTTCGCATGAATCGCTTCATCTATTTCGGGTTCAAGATGGAACTCGAAGCTCCTAGGGTGCCCCGTGATCAAGGCCCTTCGAATGAACTCGGACGGTTCACACGGAATGCCAATCGTCACAAGCTCCACCTGAGTGCCGTTTGCTGCGACCTGATCAGTCCTCGGATCTGGGACTTCAAGGAAAATCGGGTGCTCGCACAGTTCAAGTGAATGCAAGACTTCCCCCCATCCGAAAACAAAGCGACGAACTACTCGAGAACCCTTAGGCTGCTTGGCCAAAAAGTCCAGCAAGAGCTGCGGCTTACTCGGAGGGCAAAAACACGACAGAAAATGCGAAAATTCCGCGACTAAAGGCCCGAAGGAGGCCCCACGCGGCTGAAGACCCAAAGCCACGCGAGTGCTCTTGCTATGGAAAGGCACGGATTGCTGCGGCGACGGACCTGCCAAGGAGACCTGGATGTGATTTGCCAAAGCTGAAAGCAGCCTCAGACAAAAGACAGAAGGATACTCAGATTCGTCAGCAGTCGTGAATTTGACTTTACGTCCGAACAAACGTGGCTGCCATGGCTTATGGGGGTGCGAGTTGTCGCAACGAGCCTCAAGCGAACTGAAGACATCCTTGGACGACCACAAGCGGATCAAGCGAGGGCGTGCACCCCCATGACAACACAAGTGAAAACGGGTGAAGAACCCCGGACACACCGAAGTGATGGACTGAAAGAAAGAAGTAGCCCAGTACAGGGAAGAGTCAGGATTCTCAACAACAGTCAAAACATCCTGCCCGACGGAAGCCAAGACCAACCGAGCTGTCTCAAAGTAGAGCTGATTGGCATCCTCGACTCGTTTGCGATCCTGAGGAGAAAGCCCAGGTAGCATGTCAGGATGCGTGGAGCTCCGTAGCTCAACAGGCAGTTGATAGCCTTGCTCCTCCCACTTCTTGATATGTTTGCCTCGAGAGACACTGGCCGTGCCCGAGGGCAGAGACAAGAAGACCATGGCTAGTTTGCCTTCCTCTGCAGAAATTATTTCAAGAAGATAGTCAATGTTGGCTGGATCACACAGGTCAAGGCGTAAGACTTGCTTACCAGGCGACCGGAACTGATTGTTATCGACCGATAAAGTTCGAAATCCAAGTGAATCAGCCGTTCGTGAAAGAACCGCGTGACCTGCACACAGCTCCAAGATCAAGAAGTCCTCAGCGGTAGAACGATCATGTGCCGAGGCCGCTGGTTCAGCGCGAATGTCCTTCAAAGGGCCACTGCTCGGGCCTGCAAAGTGTCGGAAAACAAATCCAAGCTCAGACAAAGAAGACCTGTCGCCACGGCTGAGCCTTTCAGCAAAAGACGGCATGTATGCAACCAAAACTACCCTGCGACCAACCCAAGGCAGAACTGCGTGATGCACTGATGGGTCAATGCGAAGTGGCCCTGCATTAACATCTAGCAACTTCCCAAAGTAGGACATGCTACCGTGTTTAATCTCATGCTGCCCTGCCTCATCCCTGATCCAGATCTGGCCTTGCTCAAAGAAAGTGAGAGGGATGACAAGATTCCTCGATCCCTTTTCGTTGGCTTTGTCAAGATGAATCTCCGAGCGAACATCGGAAAGAATCTGAAAGGCCCCGAACACATGGGTGGGGTCGACGAATCGAATCACCGAGGTAAAGAATCGGCAGGTGGCCGACGCCGACGTGCATGCGTTGAAGACGCTGGCCTTGCCACCTCGGACATAGAACCCAAAACTTATGCGCGTCCCTGCAACGGAGCTGTCCTGCACACTTCGCAGAGATCGGTCCTTAGGGCAAGCATCGAACAGGCGAATGCAGTTGCTGGCAGTAAAGGCGTTTGCATGGAGCATGGTGCGAGCCATCTGTTCGTGGGTATCGGCAGATACTGGATCTGCGACCTCAGAAGGAGGAAGACTGGCAGCACTCACAACCGGCAAACCCGAAGGACCTACACCCGAAGGGGGTTGGGGTTCCCGTGGATCGGCATCCACCGGGACAGAATTAGGGTCAACCACACTATCAGCACCTAAACCGAAAGTAGACACGGCCACTCCAGTGCCACGGCCTACCTGATTGTCAGCTCGCGATGCCATACAAGCATCCAAGCTCTCAGCATCGACATTTGTCTTCAAGAATTGGCTGAAGTTGCGCTTCATAGCCAACCTCGAACGAAGGAATTCTTTGTCGGCACAATTCCCGACCTGAACATGCATGCTCGAAGGGCCAGCCACCCCCGAGCCAGAAGTCCGCTCCACGGACCCGGAACATGCATCAGCATCTTTGCCAACCCCATCTACGGATGTTCCATCGGAAGGGGCGGAAGCTTGCTCAAGGTGAAAACTTTCTGCCACTTCCCCTCCTAGTCACTCGGTTTTCAAGGTCCTGCAATTGACAACCGAATGACCCGGCTTGTGGCACGCTGCGCACACGTGGAGGCCTTTGTCACACTTCTGAAAGCCTGACTTCGGATCCTTCTCAGTCTTGTTAGAGCAGCCATCGGGAAGATTGAAACCCCAGCACGCGTTGCCAAACTTGGTCCTGGTATCATATGCTGCCAAGGCGGCCGGCTTGTTCTTCGGGCCTCCTCGCGCTTTCGCCTTAGCCTTAGCCTTCTCAGTCGCAACGCGTGGCACCTTGGGAGGCACAGACGGTTTGTCATCCTCCGTCACCTTTGTTGGCGCAACCCTCACGACCTGCGACTTCTGCATAGGAAGCAAGAACTGAGTGATGCGCTGATCGAAGGCTAAACGGGACATGACTGCATCAAGAGGTGGAACACCTGACGGCCCCGGCTTGAAGGATTGAAGGCCCTCCTGTGACATGAGCAGGAACATCTCCTTGTCTGCCCTGACACACTGCGTCAAAGTAACTGGTGCGAAATTCGGAGGAGGGACCTGTGACAAGCAGTCCAGGAGCCTCTGGATCCACTTCTGATGAACATTGTAAGAAAGCATTCTGCACTGATCATAAGCAAGACCCCTTCGCATCCAAGCCCACTGACAACGCAAAGAATCCGTAGTATCGCACTCCACAGAGACACTCGGACCTCCAACCTTGACAGTGTTGTTCTCGACTTGGAGGGTGCTCGGCTTTTCCTTGAAACCTGCGATCACCTCTTGCTCACGCTTTGGGCATTTAGAAGGTGCAAGCCAGTAAATCACTGCATTCTCCATCTGATGATTGCAAGCATCAATCAACTGATAAGACGGGTCGAGCTCTCCGTCCATGTCTATGCCTCCCAGCCTAGACTGCTGAGATTCCTTACGTGCCCGCTTCTCTGGCAGCGGAAGCTTTCTCATCGGTGCACCATCTGATGAATCATGCGACACCATGTCCCTATAAGTCTGAATAACCAAAGTAGACGCCTCAAAGTGAAGCTGCCTGATGCTGGACAACTCACCTACAGTCGGCTCGCCAGTCGCATACACAAGTTTCGCAAGCTCTCTAAAGGCATCCTCGGTCGGTGGGCTTTGAGGGGTTCCAAGAGCGAAGGCAAGCGAGCGGAAAGATTTGACGCCTTGAGTGGACAGCCCCGCAGTGAGTGAGCCATCACCACGAACCTCAAGGCACCTCTTTTCGAAGGCTGCTTCACTCTCGATGATAGTGGACATGGAGCAGCCCTGATCCCCAATGATGCACGGCCACTGCACGCCCTACCCAAGCCACCACCTCAAACACTCGAGCCCCAACAAGTTCACGACGATCAGACATGTGACTGTTTCGCACTAACATGTACTGCATGCTCAGACTCTCTCAGACATGCAAAACAACATGACAGCAAGCGCGACTCTACAATCTTTCACCTCACTTCCTCGTGTCGTTGTCAGCAAACCTAGCGCACAATCTGCACCGCGAGCAGGCCTGAGAAGGCCTATCATTGAGCCTTGCATGCAAGGCCCCAATGCTCCTGCCACACACAAACACCTTGGAATAATGATCATGGGCCAAGTGCAAAACTTTGGACTTCGTGTGCTCATAGTAACACATGCCGTCAGGAGGATCAGGAACGACCCAGCGCATGAAAGACCTGGGAAGTTCGGCACCGTCCTGACTCTCTGAATCCGAACTACTGCTGGAGCCTGTGGTTACCGCCTCTGACGGTGGTACCTCAGCGGTGTCGGCGAATGTCCGCCGCGGAGACTCCCTAAGCAGAGTCGGGACCTCAGGGGCCGATCCGTCGTCGTCGTCCTCGTCCTTGACTTCTATCAAGACAGGAGTGCTTCCTTTAACAAATCTCCCACTTCTAGTGCAATCAGGCTTGAAGCGACCACTCCGAATAGCTCGCAACACCTTGTTCAGCAACAAGAGTGTGGGAGCAGCGGCATCTCTCCCGTATGTAAGTGGCATCTTAAAATCACCAGTGTGATACCCCAACAAGAGCAACTCATTCGGACTTGCCCCGAACTTGGTCGCAAAGCTAATGCAAGTGCACTTGCAAGAATGGCTCGACACGCGCCTGTCCGGAATCGGGTCCGCGCTCCCGAAAAGCAACAGCCTAGCCCAAGACCCCGCCTCGTCGGACTCAAGACTCCGAACAGTGGGGAATCCTTGGTGATCTGGCGCCGGCATCACAGGGAAAAGCGGCGGCTCACCAATTCCCAGCAATCTTCTTGTTTCCATAAATTGTTCTATCCACAAGTCTTCGGTAACACCCACACCAGGCGCCACCATGGGCAACAGCTGCCCCCGCATGAGTTTGGCACCCATTGTCTTGTGGACTCCCACACCGGCCTCTATGAAAGCCGCCTCGCCATTCTCTCCACGATCCACAGTAATGGACTCTGCGTGGGACAAATCCTCCCAGCGAGCCCTGCCGTAAGTTGCGAAAAGGAGGGCGCCGGCCATCAGCCTGTTCCACAGCTCAGAATCATTAGCGAGAATATAGTGAAGCTTGGTCAGCTCGGCCACTGTAAAGGGAGAGGCCTGGACCCGAGCCTTGAAATCTCGCTGCTTCGCGCTGCCGTGGCAGCGCTTGCTCTCACCCAGCTCAGCAAGTTCCGGAATCCCAACCACAAATCTCGTGAACGTGATGGCTTCAAGAACTGCCTTCCGAGCAGAAGCAGGCCTGCCTGCCTCCCGCATACCACACAGGTACTGGTAAAAGATCTCCTCCGATCCAGGAAAACCCAACCCTCGGTCACTCAAGAAGTTGTTGTAACCCAGCAGAGACCTGTACCGCTTGCGTAAAGTAGCGGGCGCCTTGCCACCAAGTAAATCTTCAACCATGAAATATCTAGGCAAATGCCCCAGGTCCAAAAGTTGCCGAATCACGGCCAGCTTGGCGGGCCAAGACTCAATGAGCCCCTGCCAGAGGTAAAGAGCCTCTGACCGCTCCTTGTCCCTCTTGGCCTTCCAGCTTACCGCTTCACGGTCTTTAACTGCATTCAGATAAGTAAAACTTCCGCCAGATTTATCTGCCGAACCAGAAGTCTTGGCAGCCTTCAAGCGCGAAGAATCACTTTCGAAAAGCACGGCCTCCGGTCTCTTATACACAGAACCATGCATTCCATGAAACAAATCCTTTGGCGATCCAAAAATGTCCGCCCAAATCCCCTTCTCCCAGCACTGCTCCAGACCTGCAGTGGGTAAAGACTGATGTGCAAAAGCCACGGCAGCTGGAACATTGAATACACGATCATCAGAAGAAGACCCCGGTATGCCAGAGCCCTGCGAGGGCACATGCCTCGGAGTCTCCTCTGCTGTCAGAGAACCAGGAGGGAGATCGCTACCCTTGTCAGACAGATTCGCCTTTGAGTACCATTGTACCTCCTCGAAGTCACTGGGGTCAAAACTCGCACTCAGAGCAGGAGACCTGTCTTGCAGGAAATCACGACTGTAATTCTCAACAGAGTCGCCGCAAGCCAGATTGTCAAGGTGAGCTTGAAACTCTTCGACGTAGCTCTCACCAACTGGCCTGGATTCTCCCCTTTCATCACTTGACAGTTGGTCACTCATCGCTTACTGCTGAGCGCAAAATGAACCAGCACGAATAGACCAACATGTTTTAATGATACGCAGATGATCATCTCGGCAGAGAAAAGCCCAAACCAAGCGCACAGCATCAAGCTCGGCACTTCGGAACAAGCCGGACAGAACCTGGCCGGCCATAGCTGGACCCACCTCTACACGATTCAAAAACTACAAGCAATCTGTTATTGCTTTCCCACCCACCCTCCGCTTCGAGGCGAGCGAGGGATATAAAAGATCACAACTGTCCAATAGCAAACTATTGCAACAAGTGATGTTGAAAAAGGTTTGGGCAATGTCCCAAAATCAAAACGTGATGGGAAAGACATGTCACTAATTTTCCAAAGGAAAATTTCCACAAAAAGAATAAAGTGATCATCCCTCCGGGAGGATGTACGTATCGAGGGAAGGTGTTTGCTTATACATATTTGTTTCTCTATAGTATATATACTTAAGCATTTATGTCTCTTTGTTGTGTAGATGCATATATATGTATATATACATAGAGCCAGGCACATAAAGCCTATTGGACCTGTGTGTGTATATATATATATATGCACTATATAGCATTTATAGGGCTATATGGTTCATAGATGTATATGGCTATAGTTCTCAATAGCTCTTGACCTCCGACCGGGAACAGACTCCACAGTGGCAGTCGTTCTATCCATGGGCGCCCGACGAAAGGAGTTGTACATGACAGCTGCTTTTTTTCAGGCACTCTTTCGAGCGACCCGATGTTCCATGCATCCGAGGCGACAAGTTCGAGAAACATCGCATGTGTGTAGCCCTGCATGCAGAGTTAGAAGTGTTTTGCAGGCTGAGTGTGTGAGTTTGCTGCATCACTGCACGGCGAGCCCGTGGCCCTGCCTTGTGCAATGCATGCATGGCGATGGCTTTGGCTGTGAGTATGTATATCATGCATGAAACATGACAACGCCACATTGCCGGTTATATATATAAGCCCATGCAGTGGATCGCACACACAGCATGACCAACATATAGATTGATATATATATATATATATATATAGGTACCCACTGCAGGGCAGTTTGCTCGCAGGGTGCCTGCATGCAATGTCGTTGGAAAAGCTTGGTCGCAAATCGTACATTAGCCAGAGAGGCTTGGCTGATGTGCTCACCGACCTGAAGGAATCCAAGCAGCCTTTGACGGCCACCTCGCGACAGTCCATCAAGCGAGCCCGAGACAAGGTGATCACACAGACCACTCCATATGGACCCGTCTGGGAGACTTTGCGCTTGCCCCGTGTTCCTGATGGCAAAGAGTCTAACAATGGCATCGATGCGCCGGTGCTTTGTTTGCCTGCATTCCTTCATCATGCATGTGCAAAACTCACTGGCTTCTCCCAGTTCTTTCTGCGACGGTTGCAAGAGTGCCCGTACCGGTCGCCCAACGAAGCTTGGCGGGCCGCAATCTATAATGATGAAGTTGCACCCGGCAATCAGCTGAAGGGAAACAACAGCAGGAAAATTCAGGTGTGGTATATGGCATGGCTTGAATACGGCCAAGACCATCTTTTCTACGAAGAGCTTTGGATGCCTTTGCTCATGATCCGGTGCAATCTGGTGAAACTTGTAGAAGGAGGGCTGTCAGCAGTGACAGCCAGGCTTGTGCAACATTCATTCCGTGGTGTGCACAATTTGGAGAGCGGCATCCTTCTTTCTTTTCCCGGACACGAGGCTTGGAGTGCATTTCATTATATCTATTCGATACTGTGATATTGTATTTTGCTTTGCAAGAGTTTCGATATTCAATGGTTCCTATATAATATCCGAGGACAGCCGAATGTTCTTCGGCAAGCCAACTGTTCTGCTAGCAGACGAAAGCGCCCTCAAGCACATGCTAGACACGAAAGGTGCATCGGGCACAGTCCCATGCACTTTTTGTGCCAATGTTGTCAGCAAGCGGGCAGAAGGGGACTCCGACGATTTGCTGACGATCTGCAGCACAGACGTGGCCCGCTTCAGAATGCGGAGTGACGAGGCTTTGTTCAAGGCTGCAGAACACCTCGTGGACCAAAGCACGAAGCTATCGAATGCGAAGCTGGCCGAACTTGAACAAGCCATGGGCTTGAACACCAATCAGTTTGGCCTTCTCGCAACCCGATGCCTGGGAGCATCCAGTTGTATGTTCGACTGGATGCACGTCTATTTAGTGCATGGAGTAGCTCATGCAGAAATAAATTGCATCCTGGAGCGAATGGTGGCTGTTAAGATTCCGAGCACACAGCTGCATGACTTCTGTGATG
Organism: Symbiodinium sp. CCMP2592; assembly: GCA_905221615.1. Classification (NCBI taxonomy): domain Eukaryota; class Dinophyceae; order Suessiales; family Symbiodiniaceae; genus Symbiodinium; species Symbiodinium sp. CCMP2592. Next base: position 33,427 of record CAJNDT010006181.1, on the reverse strand, counting down.
GCCTGCAATTTCCCAAAGCTGATGCCTGGAAGAAAAAGGAGGTCATGAGCATGTTCACTTCCAAGAAGATCAGTCCAGGCGACTTCAAGGCTGCAGCCAGCACGTGCTTGTGTTTCTATCCCTTGCTGCGATTGTTCTTCATGTCCACACCAGAAATCGTGGCAAGGATGAGAGAGGAGGCCAGAAGTTACTCGCATCTGTGTGCTGTGCTGGACTATCTCGCCCAAGCAAACAGGGGCGAGACACGGTTGCAGGCAGGGAAGCTGCAAACCTTGATCCAAACACACTGCGAGCACTTCGTCAGAACATACGGGGAAGGGCCGATCACCCCCAAGTTTCACATGACCATGCATTTACCCTTCATGCTGAAGAAATTCGACCAGTTGGTGGCATGCTTCACTCACGAGCGGCAGCATAAACATATCAAAAGAATCGGCGACCAGCTGCATTCCTCCCAGCTGGCCTTCGAGGCCAGTGTGGCGCACGACATCTGGTTCGACCATTTCCAGGACTATGCCGACTTGAGCTTGGACAATGGCCCTGCACTGGTTGGCAGGGACAAAACTGCAGAGCCAATCCTAAAGCATGAGCTGCTCAAGGTATTCGGCATCGCCGACGCAGATGTGCACCCGAGCCAAAAGTGCTGCATCAAGCCTGGCACAACCATTACACGAGGAGATGTGGTGGTGATGCATGGTGATGTCGTGGGGGAGCTGTGGCTCAACTTCCGACTGCATGGCGAGCACTGGTGCATAGTCAGTATCTACGAAGCGATGGGCCGCAATGTCTTTGCGGTCGCGGAAAATCCGCTTTTTGTGAAGGTTTCCAGTGTTCGCTTCGCATGCATCTTCCGTAGGGAGGGGCATGACAAGGTCATGATCGTGCCGTGAATGGCCATGGAGCTGCAAAAAAAGATTGCTGCTTCGCCTGCATGCATGAACTTTCGTGTGAGTTTGCTGCATGCACTGCACGGCGAGCCCGTGGCCCTTCCTTGTGCAAGTGCTTACATTTTGCAGTTATGATACACTTATAAGTGAGCTAAGTACACTTAGCTATTTATGCTAACTTAGATACATAAGTACACTTATCACGTTTATATATCTTGTTTATTTGCACTTGTCTATTTCATATAACATGTCTATGTACTTAATAACCACCATACCTACATAATAACCCCAGCGGGCCGCCAAGAAGCGCCCTGCTCAAAGCGCTTCGTACCCGCCAATGCCGGAGGGCAGGCCTGGTCGACTGTTTCACTCGGGCGCCCAGCCAGGTGGGCGGCGTAGGTGGGCGCCTCAAATCGGGCAGCGCTTCGCTGCCCTGTATGGACTGAGCTATGGCTCAGACGAATGAGCTTCGTCTGCGAAGCAGAAGCCACGACCGACAGTGCCGCCGACCCGCCCCGGACCCCGCATCATCGGACCCTCGTTTCTCCCTCGGGCCGCGCGGGGCCTGGCCCGAAGGCGTCTCGGAACGCGCACGCGTTTTGCAGCCATTCCCCGCGGTGTGGCGGGTTTCGGGGCCGCCGTGGACGACGCCAGGAGGCGAGCCGGCGAGCATCATGAGCCCTCGGGCGCCCGCAACCGGCGCCGGCGGCGCGACGTGGGCGCGAAGTCATAACTCCCAAGTTTTTGAGTGGGTTGCGGAAGCCGCCAAAGGGCGCGCATCATGAGCATCAGCGGGGTCCGGCGGACGGGGGGTGCGGGCTACATGCAGGACCGACGGGGGCTGAGAGCCTACGATCACCCACAAGTTGCGCACTTCGGGCCTACGTTGCACTTATCTATATACCGCGGGTTTCTGACAACAGCTCGCGCTGCCCGCACCTGGGCGCAGCCCCTAATACCACCGAGCTCGGGGCTCGCACAATCCCCGGAGCAGTTTCACCCTCTGCGGCATTGGATGGGGGCGCAGAGTTTTCCGCACCCACGTGGGCCAACTTGCGCTGGCGCTGCTCACAGGGCGGGGTGTGCATATCACCACTCGTACTGCCACAAAGAGCGCAGCATCGCGTATGCGCGATGCCAGCAACTCGCTGACACCCCGGAACACAGCATGTCGACAGCGTCGATCGCCGCATCCGATTCAGCAAGCGTAGGTAGTGGCGCTCGCACCTGTCAGTGTGTTGTCCCACACTGCAGAGAGAACAGCAGGAGCGATGACACCCTGGGGTGCAGCATACAAAGGGGGCGCGCTCCCTGTGTGCTTGTCGACCTCCCCCCCAGGCCAGCGACCCATGTGAGGAGCCGGCCAAGAGCCCCGCGCCTCGTCACTGCCGTCCGTGGGCACAGAGTCTGTGCTGGTCATCACAATCGGGTGGCAACGTATGTTGCCCCCCCCCCCCCCCGGATGCAAGCAGAATCGGCTCGGGAGCACAAGCATCGCGACACTCACCCTCTGAGGCGACAGCCGAACCAGACGAACAATGGTGACGGCCTGACTATAAGGGGAAAATCAACCCCGAGGCACTCTCAATCTCGCTAAAGGAATTGGGCAATTTTTTTTGGCCCTGCCGCGAGAGGATTGGAGGCCTCGTGATTAACCCGTACAGCTGGTGTGTCAGGGCGTTTTGCCGGACGGAAGAAAACCTAGCCACTTTCCAGCAAGGCTTCCTAGCCCGGCGGCGTTAGGCCGGCCGCGATCGTTTCCTTCTGGCCAAGTGCTCCCCACCTGAGCTTTGGCTTCGACGCCCGCGTCCACGCAGGTGGTCCGAGCGCCTCGAGCCTGATGCGGAGGCAGCTGCACCCAGCGCAAGCTCAGCGGAGTGCGAGCTGGCCGGTGGCGATCCCCGTGGGCGTGGCTCCCCGGCCTCGAGACTAGCACCCTGTGCGGGTCCTCCGTGGTGACCCCTCGTCGGCTAAAGCTTGACTCACATACACAGTCCAGGGGTGCTCGCCTTCTCGCGGTGCGAGTGGGCGAATGTAGATGGCCATAGACCCTTGAGTGACCGCGTCGGGCTCGACGCGAGTGACAGCCAGGTTCATGTGAATGCCTCTCCTTGCCAGGGCATCGGCGGCCGCACAGGACACTTCTTGAGAGACGATGCGGTCGTACATATCAACTGCCTCCCTATATATGCGCTCTCCCGGTGGCTCGTTGACTGGTACTGGCGGCGGGGAGGCGGCCACCAAGGGCCAGCGCGGTGGCCAAATGAAGGTTCTCCTTCCGGCTCGGATTGGGAAGGGAGCTCAGCGAGGTTGACAGCCAGGGCACGACGCCCCGTGTCCTCAACTGTCGGCACAGGAGGTGTCGCCATGCAGCAAGAAAAGGGCGAGCGACGTATGTCGCAAGCTAGCCTCCTGTCACCTAGCCTAAAGGCAGCAGCAACAAACCCCCTTGCTGGACTGGTGTGGTGCCTAGCCTAAAGGCAGCAGCGACAAACCCCACCCTCACCCAGCCACCTAACCGCCCCACCCATCCATCAACCACCCACCGAGAATCCCACCCACCCCCCCCAACCCCCCTGTGCTGGGCGGCCTGTTCGGTGCTTGCACTTAAGTGACAGACACTTCTTAAACACGGTGGGTGGTGATGTCTCTGACACGAAAGGTCAACGTATTCCTCGAGACCTACAAGCAGGACCGACTGCCACATGGAAGATCCGAAACAGCAAGAGCGACATCATGTCGCTCTTGCTGTTGCGGATGTGTGGTGCAGGTCGAAAGCGACACGACCTGCACTAAGGTGCAAGAAGGCCTTGACGGTGGCTACATCATCCCAGAAGGTTCATGGTGCAGGACTGGTAGGTACCCGCTCCTGCACCTTGAACCTACTGGGATGATAAAGGGGACATGCTGACTGGAGGCTGGGAAGTGGCACGTCTTAAGCTCGGCGGTGATGTCTCTAGCACGAAAGGCCTACGTACTCCTCACCTAGAAGCGCGACGGACGAGCACACCAACATGCTCACTGGAGGCTGGGCAGTGGCACTTTTAAGCTCGGTGCTTCAGACGGACATGACAGTTTCAGGAACAGTGCGGCATGTGCAGTCCATGGCTGTGTGATGCAGTGAGTGTGCGCCCGTCTGACAGCAGAACTATCTCAAGCTTCCCAAAGCAGTACGCTTTTCGTAGCCCTTTGGAGCTGCCGCTCACGGAGGTGCTGCTTGCCTTGGCAATTGTAGCCATTGGCTACATGTACATCATACAGCAGAACCAGCAGAACAAGACAAGGGCCAAGCAGGAGGAGGACAGCTCCGGCAGCAAGAAGAGAACAGGCGCAGCGAAGAAGAGAACAGGCGCAGGAGGAGGAAGGCCAGGGCCAGTCTCATGGAGGAGGACAGCGGCAACGGAAGGTCAGACCGCAATACTGGCAAAAAGCATACGGCCACAGAACAACCACAAGATCCAACAGCACCAACACAGCAGGAAAGCAAGCCCAAAGATGAAGCACTATCAGAACAAGGAGATCAGCGTGGCAAGGATCCGCCAAAGGAAGCCAAGGATTTGGAGCCCGAGAAATTCCAGGACCGTGCAGAGGCCGCGGTCGAACGCATGGTGGCCGCCGTGAACACGATGCACGGATCTTTGCAGACAGTTAAGAGCTCCGAGACGGAAATTTCCTCGTTAGGGGACAAGATGAAGAACATCCTCTTGGAGATAGCCGAGCTGAGACAGAAGCAAGAGGAGCACGTGTCGGAGCTTGGCAAGCTACCCGACATGCTCTCTCTTGTATAGCAGTGTCTCCGCCCCACAATCGATCGTCTACGCAGGAGCTGATTCAAAATCGAAAGGGTGTTGAGCCTACAGCCTCGGGTCAAAAACGAAAGATCGAGAGGGCTCAGGGCCGTAGGACGCAACGATCTTCAGCCTTTTAGGCCCAAAATTTTCCTCGCAATCGGAGCTCCACGATTGTGGACTCTCTCGCTACCCTCACTCCGCTCGCTGCACTCCCTTCGCTCTCTCCGCGCACTCCGCGTCGCTCCACTCACTCGTCCGCTCCGCTGCGCTCCGCTCCCTCGTTCGTTTCGCTCCGCTTCGTTTGCTCCGCTCGCTCAGTCCGTTCCGCTTCGCTCCGTTCGCTCCGCTCGGGTCCACAATCGTGGAGCTCCGATTCGCTCGTCCTAAAATTTTGGGCCTAAAAGGCCGAAGATCGTTGCGTCCTACGGCCCTGAGCCCTCTCGATCTTTCGTTTTTGACCCGAGGCTGTAGGCTCAACACCCTTTCGATTTTGAATCAGCTCCTGCGTAGACGATCGATTGTGGGGCGGAGACACTGCTATACAAGAGAGAGGCCGCACTTTTGTTGCAGTTTCAGGGCTGTGCGGGTTATCGCTGAAAGTTGGAGGGTGTGGTGCACCTGTGGTGCACCTGTGGTGCACCTGTGGTGCACCTGTGGTGCACCTGTGATGCACCTGTGGTGCACCTGTGGTGCACCTGCGGCGGTGCATCACGGTCGGGCGGAAGTGATCGTCAGAATATCACACACGGGTCGGGCGGGGGTTGTGGTGCACCTGTGGTGCACCTATGGCGGTGCATCACGGGGACGCTGGTTGCAGCCGCTGGTTGCAGCCGCTGGTTGCAGCCGCTGGTTGCAGCCGCTGGTTGCAGCCGCTGGTTGCAGCCGCTGGTTGCGGTCGGTGGTTGTCATGTATTTGTGAGCTCATTTTGCGGGACTTTGTGTGGCATGGCGGTTCAGATTGTTGTCCGCGCTGCGCTGGATCAAGGTGGTTGAACACATGGAGGCAGCATTGCATGTCAGCCAGGCCCTCTCAGCCAGTCGCTGCAGCCCAGGTGCCCCCTCATGCCCCGAACATAGGCAGCACGCACTGCACGTAGCAAGGCGTAGTTTGGCATCACGCAACCCCCGCTGGAGGATCCAGCCATGGTTTGCCTTCGCGGATGGCTGCAGGCTATGGCTTTGATGGGCTTGATGAAGCTTCTGCAGCTCCATGGCGCTACGAGTGCCCACCAGGCAGAGGAGCGAGACGTTTTGGATGAGCTTCTGGATGAAGCTGCGCCGGCTGTGGCTGCAGGGCCTGGAGAGCCTGTTGCAGCAGCATTGGCTGCGGGGCCTGGAGAGCCCGTGGAGGCATTGGCTGCAGGGCCTGGAGAGCCCGTGGCAGAGCCCCTGGCGGAGGATGAAGCGCAAGAGCCAGGGCCTCGAGAGCCCGTGGCGGAGGACGAAGTGCAAGAGGCGGAGGACAGCAGCAGCAACTCTTCAGAAGTTCGGCAGCGTGGACAGGCGGCTTTGAGAGGAATTGCCGAGGCCAGAGAGCGTGAGCAGCAGGACCTGGAGCGCCAGGCCAGGTTGTTGCAGGAAAGGGCGGTGCAGGCGGAGGTTGCGAGGCGGGCGGCAGAGCTCGTGCGGCAACGAGAGGCGCAGAGTGCTGCAGAGGGCGCCGAAATGCCGATTGTCATGGAGCTTTTGCAGCAATCGCTGCTGTTGCAGGGCCAGCAGCAAGAGATGCTGCGTGCCTTGACCGCGGCGATGGAGAACGCGGAAAAAAGACATCGACAAGAGATGGACCAGAGGGCTCTGGCTTTCAACCGCGCGCAGGCGCAATGGGTTCATGCAGTGCAGCAGCTGACGACGTTGGTGCAACAAGGCATGGGGCAAGCCGTGGCTCCAAGCAGATCTCCGCCAACACCTGGCGGTTTGTCTGCACCGGGTACGCCTTCCCGCCTCCGCAGGCAAAGATGCGGGAAATGCCAGCCATGTGTGGAGTTGTTGCCATCCTCCTCCAGGCGCGGAGCGTGCGAGCAGTGGGAAGCGCGACCGTCAGTCCCGAGACCGCGGGGCGCTGACGGCAAGTGGTTGCCGGCTGGAGGCAAGCCGGATGCAGCTTGCAAGGCAGAAGGCGATCCAAAGCCACCGTTCAGGTTACCGCCGCCAGCGCTGGACGCGACAATGCCGGAACACCCGGTACCGCCCCTAGCACCGCTCCTGGCACCGCCACAGGAGAAGACTGGCAAAGAGAGGCGGAAAAAGAAGAAAGACAAGGAGCCGGCGCAAGAGGACGCGCCCAAAAAGAAGAAGAACAAGAAGAAGGGAGATGAAGACGATGAGCCAAAGGGGCCGGAAGCGCCAGGATACGAGCCCTTGGACAAGGGTGATCCGGACTTTGGTGGTGGCTCCGGCGGCGGTGCTTTCGAAGGCTATGTGTCGGACTTCTTTTGAGTGTGTGCCACGAGCCACCTTGCGCCGCCGAAACGGACCCTGCTATTTCCTATAACTATAATTACTTTCAAATCCTTCGGCATAGGCCAGGGTGGTGAAGCAGGATCCGTTTGGGTGGTGGCAGGTACCGAGGGGTGGCGTTCTGAGGTTGTTTGAAAAAGGGTGCTGGGGGTGGGCTGGTTTAGGGGGTTTTGTTCCGGGAGTTCGGGGTCCCTAACCCCTTCGGCACCCCCGGTAGGAGTGCCAGCCAAGTGCCCTGCATGCAAGTGAGTGCGCGACGAGCCCCACCCCCGTAGGAGCCCGAACCCCTCGTCCCTGCCTTAGGTCCCGACCCCCTTTTGCTTCTGCCGCTGCTGCTTCAACTCTGTGCTCCTTCTGCCTTTTTGCTTCAAGCCGGGCCGGGGGGGCGGGGAGGGCGGGCTGGGTGGGGCGGGCGGTCGGGGCGGGCGGGGCGCGGCTGGGAACTCAGAGTGCTGCGGTAGGAGGGGTCGCCGGTAGGAGTGCTCTGTCGTGCGAGGCTTCGGGGTTTGTTCAGGGTTTGTTCGGTTTCAGGTGGTTGGGGCTCCGAGGCTGCCAGGCAGTGTCTGTGTGCGCTCCCCTCCCCGACCCTCTCCCTCCTCCTTGCTCTAACCGCCCAAGTCCTCTTCGCTCGCGGCCGGGCTCCCGCAGTGCAGCCGTAGGAGGGTCGCCACTAGGAGTGCAGGTAGGAGTGCTCTGTCGTGCGAGGCTTCGGGGTTTGTTCAGGGTTTGTTCGGTTTCAGGTGGTTTGGGCTCCGAGGCTGCCAGGCAGTGTTTGTGCGCGCTCCCCTCCCCGACCCTCTCCCTCCTCCTTGCTCTCGCCGCCCAGGTCCTCTTCTGTAAAGCGGCAGCAAACTTCACTTTTTCACTTGAAACCAAAGCCTCCGTCGTTCGAGTCTTCACATGCACGCAGTGCCACACAGGAAAATTTATGGTTTGCACCCCTCCTCATGATCCTAAAACCTGTGGTTGTAGGATCATGCCGACAGTATCGGGTCAGCTGATATCCATTCGGATCTTGCTGATTCCCAAAACTCTATCGTAGGTAACTGTACAAGTACACCTACTTGCCAGGGGCCTTCTGGTGGGCCTTCCGTCATTTTGTTCTAGTCCTGGCAACTTTACACTGTTCCAAACAACAGCCTGCCTCCGCACTTTGACCATCTTAGGGGTCCTTTCTTGTTCACTAGAAGTACGGAGCTTTTACCTCGGAAAACTATACACTATGCACACACACTGCGAAAGGCTTTGCACATGACGGCTAGAGGATTTTAAATGCGCGGTCCAATACACGAACCTAAAAGCGTCTTATCCTCTGCGAAGAAACTGAGCTACGCGAAAAACGCTCAGGTCAGATTGTCGAACCGACTCAGGACTCGACTCATCTCGAACATGTAGATGACATCCATCAAGGCCTGCACTGTCCACACTTCTTCAAACCGGCATTGAGTGCATCCGCAATTGAGAGCTGGATCAGCTTCTCTGGTTCCAACCTTTGGGCCCTCTTCACCATTCCACAAGAGGCCCGATGTACTGCACGACCACTTCCAATCCGAAACGTCATTGGTCCCGGAACTGGTGGATGTTCATCTCCCCGACCAGCTGGAATTGCTGGTTCCGTCTGTACCGGCATAGGCACCGGTCCTTGACTGCTCACTCCCTGAGCCCAGGGATCATATCCTTGAGCTCGTTGCTGTCGAACTCCTTGATCATCACGTAGATCACGGGCAGAATGCTCACCTTCCCGAACATGTTCATGAGGTCCTGTAGAAGGTCCAGGTCGATCTGGGGTCTGCCCTCTTGGTTCTGGCTCATACACAAAACTTTGCACATAGGCTTCCGTAGCACCGCCCTCGTCGTCATCAGATGCAGCAAACAGCCAACTGTCATCGAAGTAGTTCGGCTCTGGAGAAGGCTCTCGCGCTGCCTTCTTCATTTCTCGGTCACCTCCAACATCAGGGTCCACACAGCGGATCCGATTCCAGCGTCGCTTTGGTGCCATGAACACAACGATCGCCACGACTGAGACCGCAAGCATGAACATATAGAAGAACGGTTCAGTCAGCACCGTGAGGATCCCGCTGACCACACCGTAGGGCTCAGCAGGAACGTTGCACTTCGGCTCGGGATCAGATGCCGTAGCTCGACTCAAGGCTATGGCCGCAGTAAGAACTCTAAGGATTTCAGCTGCCTGCGATTTATCTGACCCTGCTGGTTTTGGAAACTTTCCCGGAGTTATCAAGCCGTCGGTGTTGTACATGCCCAACAGGTATAGTAACATAGTAGATACTTCACCCTGTTTGAGGTCAAAACTTTGGTGCCGAGATCACTGGTGTTGACAAGAGTACCCACTGGACGCACTGACAAAACTTTCTCACGGACCAAACTCTGAGTCCATAACAGCCGTACATCGAGGTGTCTTATGCGAGAGACACCGGCCTTCGTAAGAAGGCTGCGCGCACTCGAGCTGTCCAGCCGGGCAGCAAGGTCCACAGCGTCCTTGGTCAAACTTGTCAAAAGGTTCTTCAGGAAAAGTGCTTCCGCGATTGCAGAGGTAGAGGCCATCAGTTCCGACTCGCATGAAGACAATGCTATCGTAGACTGCCGTCGACTGTACGAGAACATCAGATTCCCATCCAAGAATATGTGTCCCGACGTAACCGACCTCCTATCAGCACTTCCTGCCCAGTCTGCATCACTTACGGCCTCCCGCAACCTCGGCTTGGCTTCCAAGGTTCCACCAGGCGGCCCAGGTTCTCCGCCATCATCAAGCCTCGGCCTGACACGTGGGCTTTCGTCCAAATAAGATCGCCCTGGGCTGCTCCACCGCAAAACCAAGCTATAGTCCCGGGTGTAGTACAAGTACTCTGCTAGGTACATCACATGAGACAACTGCTTTGCTGTAGGCGATGACATTCCCCTAGCCAACACACCAATCGTGTACTGCGCATCAGGTCGATCAGGAGCCAGATACAACAAGCATCCTAAAGCTGCTCTGTACCTCCCGGTCCACATAGCATCAAGCTTCTCCGTCTCATCGAGGGCCGTCAAGTCTGTAGTCGAAGGTACCTTGCGGGAGCGAGGTTTGGAAATCCCAAGGACTTGGAGGATTTTCTCCACATACTTTGGATCGATCACTATCCGCAGTCCTTCTGGCACTACCTCCAGCGTACGTTTGAGAAACCTCAACTGATCACCAACATCCTTCAGCGGGGGACTGCACTCAAGCTTATACTTTTCTTTCAGCACGCCAACCGTCTGGTCGACCTGATCCTCAAAACCTCCAAGTAGTCCATCATCGACATGGACCGTAGCAGCTTGATCTTTGCCACCATACACAACGGGGCATGCAACATTGCCGGTAAGGCCACAAACCTGAAGATCTCCACTCAGTTCATCATGCCAATACACAGGAGCAAGTTGTTGGCCCGGCAAACATTTCCAGACACGGTAAACTTCATTGTCCAACCGGATGTACAACTCTTCACGCTGCTTCACCATCAAGAAAGCATCCGACACATCGAACGATCTCAAGACCCAGCCTGGAGTGCTCACAAACATGTGAGGTAGAAGACGCAACATCGAGGGACATGTCGAGGGAGCATAGGTATCCTGCCTGAACGGACTCCATGCTTTCAGCTGCTTGCACACTAGCCGCGCGCGACGCAACCAGTGCTGCTTCCTAAACCGCCAGTCATACACATACCGGCACTGCAAGGTCTTGTCCGCCGGAGGATCAATCTCCACCTTCTCCAACACACCCATGTCAATGAGTCTGGACTTTTCGTCCAGCCTCGATGTGGCTTCCACTTTCTCCAGTTGGTCTGCAGAAAGGACAGGAGGTCCTTCCTCTTCTCCTTGATCTTCCCAGAACACCTCTGGATCCGTCTCTGGTGTGAAGTCCATCCAATCATCATCATAGTACTGGGCATCAAACTCCAAGCCTTGCCACCAGTCCTCCATCTCCTCATCCGCGACGAAGTAGTCCACGTCACCAACTCGTACAGCTCGCACTTTCTTGACTGGTTGGTCACTCCCAGACGACTCTGGGACATCTCGCTTTTCCCCACGTTCTTCAACAACCATCGGAGCTGGCTCAGCAGCTGGACTCAACAGATCTGAAGGGAAGCTTTGAGGAGACGAATCATCGTCATCCCCTCCTGGCTCACGATCTCGCTTAGCTCCTCTGGCATCCCCTCCTGGGTGTTCACTGCTAGACTCTGAAGCCGACTCTGCGTCAGGCGACGCAGGTTCTGACGTGGGGTCAGACGCAGCTTCCTCTCTTGGGCTTGATCCACCAGGAGGAGGTAATGGATGCAGAGGCACAGGTAGTTCGGCCATGGGCTCTGGACGCGGCTTGCGTTCACGTAATCCAGGTACTATCTTCATCCCCATAGATGACAAACCGTACCTCCAAGGCTTACCTTGAACTTCTTTGAGTAACACTTTGTCCCATTGCTGTGCTTCTGGAAGACGCTTGACTGTTGACGACAAATATACTCCCAACGCTGTGCCACAAATGTTGAGGTCATTCAACATGGTTTTACCCAAGAACACGCCCTTCGCAAACTTCGGCCGGCCTTTACGTCGATGGGGCTCGGAAATAGCAAACAGCATCGTCTCGCCCCACATCGCCAGCCGTCCATTGTACTTCACCTGAAAGGCGCGCTCATAAGGTGTGGTTCCCGCAGACACTGAAAAGCAGTTATGCAAAGTCGATGCGTGCACATAGGCCCACGGGATCAACTCGGGGTTCAAACTGGGGGCAAATCCACTCTGCTCAACCTGCTGTAGGAGAGTGCTGCCAATGTCCCGCATGCTCAAGACTGCTTGCTCAGCTGCTCCATTGGTCTGGTGTTCATAGGGTTGAGAAGGAGTCTTGCGGGTTGACAAACCGGCTTTGTTTCGAGCTTCCACGACCTTATCGCACAGGGCTACCATCGGTGGTTCATTGTCGCCCCTGATCTCCACTTCAGTCCTACCAAGGTAGGACAGAAACCCAAGAACTTCTTTGGCAGCATGTTGTAAAGCTGTAGTATCCTTTCCAGGAAGAGGCACTGAATGAATCATCCCAGTATCCCGATCTACGCACACCAACACAGTCAACTTCTTCTCTTTGCTCGCTGGGGCTTGCTTCATGAACTCGCATACTGAACCTTCCAGAGAGGCATACATGAGGTCCATGCACAGGACTGGCCAACCGCCAGCAGAGCGGTGAGCCTCATCACCTCGATGAGCATCCCTTCTTCCTCTTGTCGCCACGCACAACGGGCACCATGGTTGGTAAGGTACGTGGGTTAGCCGATGTTTGGCAACTTCTTCAGGAGATGGTTCTGTAGGAACTGGAGACGAGCGAGGATTGCGTTCTGGTAGTTTCGCAGCTTCAAACAGAGCTAAGTCATCTTCCATCTTCCTACGCCACACGTGTTTCACCAACCGCTTGTACAGGACATTCTTGGACCCCGTAGCACCTATACCCAACGCACGGCATGCCAACTTCAACTCAGCCGCTGGGGACTCCGCAGTCAACCTCTTGCCTTCAACGTCAATCTCATCTGGAATAGGCTTCTCTAGCTGCACCCCAGGCAACACAGGTTGCGCGCCGGGCTGCTCATCCTCCGCATTGGAGTCGTTGGCACCATCCGGCATCCCTTCATCAGCTCGTATTGGTTCCGGAGGTACCTGAGGCAGAGGTTCATCCAGCAAAGGGTTTGGTGCCTCGGGCTTCACATGAAATCCAAACTTCTCGGGCTCCACGATTGTTCGGTGCATCACCGTCATGGTCAGGCTCTCATACATCACTCCAGGAAGAGAATCATCCAGCGCTGACAGAGCACCACTCATGGTTGACATTGAGGTCAAATCCTGGTGTAACTCCAAAACCTCCCAACGCTCAGCAATCTTCACGACTGTAGTCCGAAATTTCCAAAGCGCAGTGTTCATCATAGCACTAGGGTCAACAAAGTTCAAACCCACAGAGAGGCAAACCGGGTCTCCCGTTGGCAGAAATAGCCACCGTCGACCACGTGGATCGAGCTCACCAGCCTCAGATGTGGAGAGAGCATCAGGGTTGAAATCAAACGCAGCATAGTGGCGTCGCCCTTCTAGCAATGGCCGTACTTCTAGTGGAGAGCTGGGTTCTTCGACAACTTCTTCAATGATTGGGCTCATGTCACTTGCTTCCACATTGTGCACTGTAGCTTCCACCACCAATGAATTTCTCCGAAAACTCACCGGAACTGCCACATCCTCGAAGCACAAGCACAACATGTTGTTGCGATGGTTCAAACTCCATCCTTTCCTCAACAGTCGACCCAGGCTCAGCAAAGGGGTCGCCACTGATGATGCATGAAAGCGCTCATGAAGGACTGCTTGGCCAAGATCTAACGACACATTACGAGTGCCGAGATTCGGCATCTCACGACCTTGTGCATCCCTCATGAGAACGCGCTCACCCGGTGCATTCTGCCCCACATCCATCTGCAACCACTGCTCTGGCATCACACTAACATCAGCGCCTGAATCAAGAACCACTTCAACCTTGATCCCTTCACTGGTCCAGCCTTCAGATGGTCCCTGTTGTACCATCTGCACGTAGGTCTTGGCCCAATCGCATTGGACCCAATCTTCATCACCTGGAAGGGCATCAGACATGGTCATGTCGAACACGGAAACTGCTGTGTCATCGTACGTCCAGTTTTCTTCAGAGCTGTCTTCCGTGCTCATGTCATAGTACTCGCACTCCGAAGCGGTGACATGATAGCACCACCACTCAGACCACTCTTCATCATCCCACGATTCTTCAAAGCCACCAACCAAATCCCCTGCAACCGGAAACTGAACTGCATCTGTGTCGTCTGCCAAGTTGAACACACGCTTCACCGTGGCGGTAGTCGCAGTTGTACTCGTGGATCCTCCAGGAGCCGCAGGTGGTTGAGGCACATTTGGGGTTCCAGGGTTGTTGTTCACTTGGTTCACTTTCTTCATCCAACACTCATTGCTCCAATGACCTGGCTTACCACAAATCTTGCAATTGTTGTAGGGAACGTTGGTCTTGCCTTTGCTCTTGCCCTTCGAGTTGTCGTGGTTGTAGCCTTTGCCTTTCCCTTTATGGTCCTTTCCTTTGTAACCACCTTTGCCTTTTCCTTGCTTGCCCTTCTGGTAGTACTGGGAGTAGTCTTTTCCTTTGCCTTTGTTGTCCTTCCCTTTGGGGTTGTTGTTGTAATGCTTCCACCCACCTTTGCCTTTGTCTTTACCAACCTTTCCTTTCACCATGTCAACATCCATAGGCACAGCACCATCACCAGCAGGAGGTAGAGTTGTACCTGAAACCAACTGGGTGGTCCACTTCTGGGTTGCTCGCTCATAACGAAGAATTACTTCTCGAAGCTCTTCATACGTAGCACTCTCACTGCAGTTCACGCTCACATGTGTACGCAAAGTTGCCGGCAGCGATCTCAAAAGAATAGCTGCTTTCAACTCCACATCCACTTCTTTGCCAGACGACTGACTGTACTTACGGCACAACTCTTCCAACTTCAAAATCTGCTCATGGTAATTGGAATTTGTCATTGCTGGAAACTGAGAAATTGCTCCAAGCAGCGCCAACGACCTAGCTTTGTTGCTAGGCGCCAGGGTGCGAACCAAGGTCCGCCACACTTCGCATCCATTGCCATCTGGGATGGCCTTCAAGATTTGCACAGGACGCTCTCTCAGCAAACTAGCAAGCAAGGCGTACAGCTGCTTTGACAAATCCACTGTTTCTGCAGACATCTCCGAGTGCACGTTACTGTCATCAAGATCCGACTCCACGCTCTCAAGCAACTTATGCATCCCTGGACAGATCACGCGCACATACTGTTTGAATTGCCACGACCACTCTGAAAACTGGGAGAGCTCTTCCTCCCTGTCCTTTGGCTTGAAGACATCTGGCTTGTTGATCACACGAGACCACATACCAGACTGAGTCGATCCACTCTCATTCAAAGTACGTCTGGTCAAGGCTTCAAGAGTCTCTTTCATCTGCTGGGAATTCTCAGCACTCTGCAGAACCGACGCTGTCAGCATCTCTAGAACTCGCTCGAAAGGTTGCTGACTAGGACTCGTAGGGCTCACCGGTGTTCCCTGAAACGGATTGCTCCCTTGGGGAGGTTGTGGTAGTTGAGGTCCAGGGTCCGCAGATCCTGAAGTCGCCATCACGCCTAATCCAGGTCAATGACAGCAGCCGGTGCAGCCTTAAGAGATCCCTCAAAGGTTCTCTTCTTATTTTCGCGTGTACCACCACCAAGGATGATGCCGAAGTCGTTCTTGAGTAGTTCTTCTAGATGCTTGTCGTGCTGCTGGGTTTCGTACTCCAACACCAAGGTGTCTAGGTTGGCTGGCAACGGAGGGTGGTCTTCTACCGGGTGTACCGTAGACTCAACCAGGTGGTTCGGGAGGAACAACGGCTCTTCAGGGTCTCTCTCCGACAAATTCAGAAACAGGAATGCCTCTAGGTTGTCCGGAGAAAGGAGAGTCGCTGCGTAGTTAACCAACTGATCCAAGGTTTCACACAGTTGAATACGCGTATGGGCTCGTTCGATCTCCCTGGTCTGCTTTCTGCTCCAGGCACGTTGACTAATGGTGTCGGGACGCTCCACACGGTGGTTCTCCAACACCTGTTCAACCGCAAACTCGCTCAAGGCTCCCTTGAAGCTTTCCAACCCCGCCAAGGTCGCCGTGACCGCAGCGGTTGTAGTAGACACTGAGGAGGAGCGCACAGCCGCCAGGCACAGTCGAAACTATGGCAAGCGGGCCGTCACACACTTGGGCACTACTCTACACACACACACGTGGCTTGGGTCCTGGCCACAACACAGGTGGCTAGGGTCCTGGCCACCGAGCACTCAGTCCCGTGGACCGACGTGCTCCGCTACCATGTAAAGCGGCAGCAAACTTCACTTTTTCACTTGAAACCAAAGCCTCCGTCGTTCGAGTCTTCACATGCACGCAGTGCCACACAGGAAAATTTATGGTTTGCATCTTCGCTCGCGGCCGGGCTCCCGCAGTGTAGCCGTAGGAGGGTCGCCACTAGGAGTGCAGGTAGGAGTGTCTGTGCGCGCGAGGTTCAGGGTTTGTTCGGTTTGCAGGTCTTTGGGGCTCCGAGGTTGCGAGGCAGTGTTGTGCGTGCTTGTGGTTTGCGCTCCCTCCCCGCCCCCTGCTCCTCCCCTACTTGCCCAGGTCCGGACCGTCTCCTCGTCGTGCCGGGCACTCCCCCCTAGGCTTCAGGGTGTTCCGAGGCGGTTTTTTGGATTTCCTAGGCAGCGAGGCAGTGGACTGTGCGCGCAAGGCTTCGGGTTTGGTTCAGGGTCATTTCGAAGGTTGGAAGGCGTGGGTTTCCTCAGGCTGCCAGGTCTAGAGTGCAGGCGCGAGGGCTTCTGCTGAGGGTTTTGGGGTTCTGGGGGTTTTTAGGTCCCGAACCCCTTGGGGTCCCCCTAGGCTGCCTTGCATCCGGGATCCCCGGCCCCCTCCGCGGCCCCCAGGTGCAGCCGCCGCCGCTGGGGCGTCGCGACTTCACGCGACGGTGAAAAAGAGGGGCCAGGGGGGCCGAGCGGGAGCACCACTCGCGAGTCCCGGTCCCCCCTGGCCCCGCCGTGCGCATCGGAATGGCGAGGGGCAAGCCGAGAACCCCAAAAGAAGCCGAGGAGGGGGGCCGAGCGGGAGCACCACTCGCGAGTCCCGGGCCCTCCTCCCGGCACAAGCGTCATGGCGAGGGGCTAAGCCTATAGGACCCCAAAGAAGCCGAGGAGGGGGGCCGAGCGGGAGCAGCCCGCGCGAGTCCCGGGCCCTCCTCCCGGCACAACACTTGGAGATGGCGAGGGGCTAAGCCGAGGACCCCACACCGACGACGCGACAAAACAACAGGCAGGCCGCGACGGATCGAGGAATGGGATCGTGTGGTGCACGATAGGCTCCACGGAGCGCCATCAGCTCCACGGAGCACCATCAGCTCTTCGGAGCAGCATTGGGCCCAAGGGCCCGGATTGGAATAAAAAACTCCTTGGAGCCACCTTTTCCCCTTTATTATATAGGGGACCGAGGGGCTTAAATTAGCTGGGGGCGCACGCATTTGCTCTGCGGAGCAGCATTGGGCCCGAGGGCGAGCATTGGGGCTTCGTGCCCGGACCATTGGGCCCACGGGCCGTGAGGCGGAACCAGACCTACGGACCATTCGGAACATGGGCCGGGGGTGATGCACCGCCGCAGGTGCACCACAGGTGCACCACAGGTGCACCACGGTTGGCACGATTGCTCCGGACGCTGGGCACCCTTCTATAGGGGGCCCCTCAAAACCCAGGGGTGCACCACTAAAGCTCGGTTGGCACGATTGCTCCGGACGCTGGGCACCCTTCTATAGGGGGCTCCTCAAAACGCAGGGGTGCACCACAAAAGCTCGGTTGGCACGATTGCTCCGGACGCTGGGCACCCTTCTATAGGGGCCTCCCCAAAACCTAGGGGTGCACCACAGGTGCACCACAGGTGCACCACAGGTCAAGCTCGTTCGGTTGCTCGCTTCTCCCCTGCTGCCTCTTAGAAATTTCATTCCGCAGCAATTCGCTGATCTCCGAAATCGCCGCAGCCTTCAGAGTGGCCGCGATGCCGAGCCAGCACGTGCCCGGAAAGGGATCTTTGCAGACGCTCCGCTTCAAGGTGCAGACCGGCCACATGCGCTCCGCGACGAAAGGCTGCCGCGGCCGCAAACTGACCGCAGAGGAGCTCGAGGCGTGCAAGCGGGAGCTCGCCGAGCTGGAGGCCAAGCGCAAGGAGGGCATGGAGCACCGCAAGAAGGTTGCAAAGGAGACCCTCAGTAACACGAGGGATCTCAAGCAGGGCCAGGCCGAGCTGAAGCAGGGCCAGGGCGAGATCAAGGACGGCGTCGGCCGCATCGAGCAGAAGCTCGACCGCATCCTCGGGGCCGAGGGCAGCAGCCAGCACCACAGGGAGCTGGCCAAGCAGGCGACCAAGCGCGAGCGCGAGAAGGCCAAGGAGGCTGCCAAGGAGGCCGCCAAGCTCCAGCGCGAAGGAGCGACGGCACCTCCGCGGCGGGCTGACCATGGAGGAGGACGACCGCATCGTGGACGACGTCCTGGTGAAGGCGGGCGTCAAGCTGGAGGGCTTCGAGGGCCACGACCTCGGCGGGAAGTTCCAGCTTGGCGAGCAGATCGGCTGCCGCCTTTCGATGGTGGGGCTCGAGCACATCGTGGTCCAGTTTTCGAACGTGGACGCCTTCTCGCCGAGCTGCGTGGTGCCGTTCGGGATTCAGAAGGCCATGGCTTACGTGCCGGGCAACAAGCGCTACGTGGAGCTGCACACCATTAGACCTTGCTGGTCTCCCAAGGATGGCGGCAAGGCGCTTCCTAGCTCCGCGCTTATCCGCCTGTGGCTGCCCGTGAGGATGCTCGAGAGGCTGGACCTTCCACTCAAGAAGGAGCCGAAGCGCCGACGCACCGAGGAGGCCGCCGAGCCAGCAGCCCAGCCGGCAGCCATGGAGCCCGCAGAGGCAGCGCCTGCAGAGGCAGCGCCCGCGGAGCAGCCGCCACCGGCGCCACCAGCCCCCAAGCCACCCTCCCCTGAGCCAGTAAGTGCGGCGCACGAGCAGCTTCCCGAGATTTTGGTCCACGGGGTGCGCTGCAGCCACCTGGTGGCCGACTACTACATTGTCAAGGAAGTCGAGAAGATGCTCGACTACCTGCGGGGTGGCGAGGCCTTTCCCGAGCTGTTGGAGATCGTTTTGTGCATTGAGTCGACGAGCCCCCCTTTGGGTACCTTCTATGGAATGCAGTTGAAGCCGGAGAACCGCTCCCAGGTGCCGAGCACCTGCGCTCAGCTGCGCCTGAAGTTGACCTTCGAGCAGCCTGCCGAGCCTTCAGCCGCACCCATGGTCGAAGCAGCGCCCGCGGAGCCAGTGCCTCAGCCACCGGCGCCGCCAGCCGGCCCTCAGCCACCGGCGGGACTGCTGCAGTCCTTGCAAAGTGAGCTTGACATACACAATCTCAAAATACGGGTTTACAACGACCCTATCCCGGATGGCATGCAGGTTACCATCCGCGGGATGCGCTGCAGCTACCAGTCGGCCAACCACTACGTTGTCAAGGATGTCGAGAAGATGCTCGACTACCTGCGGGCCGGCAAGCCCTTTCCCGAGCTGCTGGAGATAGTCGTGTTCATATGTGCACAGGCTACTGGCCGCGAGCATCACATTGACATGCTGGGCATGCCTGCTTTCCGAGTGGTGATCAAGCCGGAGGACCGGTCTCAGGTGCCGAGCCACTTCGCCGAGCTGCGCCTGAAGTTGACCGACGACGAGAGTTGGCCCGCCGCCGAGCCGGCAGCAGCCGAGGAGCCAGCCCCTCAGCAGCCTGCCGAGAAGAAGCCCGAGGACTTTGAGGACAGCTCGACGCGAGCCGAAACGGAGCCCGCCGAGCTGCTTGCCATCCAGGACGCCGAGCCCGCAGACGAGGAGCCCGCCCAGACCGTCCGCATCTTCGGCGAGCAGGGCTTCGACGTCGAGATCACCGACAAAATCCTCAGTCGGGTTTCGGGCGACCTCTTCCACGCCGGGCAGGTCCTGGAGAGGCTGGGGTTCAGGGCCACTTTGCAGCTCTTCAAGGACAGCCGCAAGCTGGGCACGCCCCAGATCTTCGAGAATGTGGTCCCGGAGATGGTGGATGACCGCCGCAGCGGCAAGGCCTTCAAGGTCGACGGCAGCATCGCCAAGGTGACGCGGGTCACTCTGCTCTTGGAGGCCCCCACCTTGCTCAACGGGTTTTACGGCTTGTGGTCTGAAGGCAGCCGCGAGATCATCAGCAACTTCGAGGCGCTGCTCACGGCCGACCCTGCGCCCTACGGCGTAGAGAGCGTGGAGACCGTCGACGGGGAGACTTTGCTCTTCGAGCAGTACGATCCGGACACCAAGACCCTCCGTTGCGAGGGCATGCGCGATGTGCCCCTGAGCCAGGTGACCCTGCTCTTCTGCGACATGTGATCCGGAACGCAGCGCCCCGACGGACAGAGTGCGGCGCAAAAAGTCTTCGAGTGCAGTTTAGGTAGGTTCCAAGAAACCCAGGGATTGCAACACCGCAGCCTCGGCTGAGACATGGAGTGCCCGCGCTGCGGGAAGCGCTTCCCCCAGGCGTCCCTGCTCCGGGACCACATCGCCGCGGTGCACGAGGGCCGCCGGGAGCACGCGTGCCCCCACTGCCAGAAGCGCTTCGGCTTCGCCTCGGGGCTCCGCCCACGAAAACGTCCGGCCGCACGGCTGCGGCCTGTGCGGCCGGAGCTTCCACAAAGCCGCGGACCTCCGCGCCCACGCTGCCATCCACGAGCGCCGCGGTTTCGTGTACCGCAGCGGCCGGGAGGCGTGCGTGGAACGTCTGCTGCGCCGGGAGGAGCTGCCCTTCCGCGCGCAGCTTCGCGTAGATTTCACGGATGGCTCCAGCCACGGCGGCCACGCGCTGCTGGACTTCGCTGTACCCTGACCCTGCTGTTTACCTAATTTTAGGTGGCGAGCAATTTACTAAACAAAGCTTGGTTTACACTTCAAATTTACGAAAAAATTTACGTAAAAAAAAAGTGTAAATTAATTTACTTTGTATAGTAAAAAATTTACACTGCAATGTAAATTTTTTTACACTGCAAAATACATGTTTTTAGGTTACACATTCCCGAATTTGAAGAAGTGAAATGCAAGCTAATTTTGGTTGGTTTTGTTTCTTTTATCATGGTTCTGCTTGTTGATTGCATGAGATTTTCCTGCGACTGTACAGTGCGGCATGGTCAGGTGTGAAGATAAAATTATGAGAATTGTGTTGCAAGCATACTTGTTAAGCCATGGTTTTCCATGTTGAAATCGCAGCTCGGTTTGATTCTGTGCTGGGTCGAGCCGGCGGATTGCTTGCGATGTGTGCTTTTTACATGCGAGAAATCGGTACATGTACATTTGCGAGAGTCATCACAATATAGTTTATACCTGCGAGGAGTCCACCTTTACCTGTGCGAGACTCTTGTAGGTTACATGCGAGAGATCTACTTATATATATATATATATACTTTTCTGAGATCCGAGAGTGAGAAAAATTTTCGGACGTTGCAGCTGTGTGTTTGGTCCAGACGAGACCCAGAGGTAAGTGCGAGGCTGGATGGAGACAGAGACAAATGCATTCCATTTTTTTGAGAAATCATAAATCCTATACATACACAGTATATACAGTCTTGCGAGCATGGCTTCCTTAGCAGCTGCAGCTTCGGTCAAGCTGGCGGACGGCGCTTCCGCTGCAACGGGCAAAAATGCCAAGGACCGAGTGGTTGCCGATCCGCTTATTACAGCAAAGGAGCTGGCGGATGTGGTGTTTGGCTTTCTCGAGTTCAAGAAGACGAAGGACCTGTGGCCTTTACTGTGCCCCCCTCCGGGCGGGCCAATAAGCTACACTTGGCACACTGCCGCCCACGGTCCGTGGTTGGCAAAGACAGCTGGGCTGCTGTTTGACCTTCTTCGCCTCGCCCCGAACACGAAGTTGTTGTCGCAGCGGGTTACCCGAAGCTTTTGGATCCTTCACGAGCAAAAGAACCTGCTGCTCGAAGGCCACAAAGACTACAAGGCAGAGGACCTTGTGGACAAGATGGACACCGCCATCCGTCTTCTTCTTAGCCACCTCCGTGCGATGAAGCAGAAGGAGAGCTTCAAGCGGAAAGTCTACAGGTCCCTGTCGCACGAGGATCAAGTGTGCAGTGGCTGCACATATATGTTTTTCGTGTTTTTTCGCTGTATATATAATTCGTGTGACGGAACAAAGAAGTGTTGCAAACTTTTTTTTACCTATAAGTCTGTGGAAACATACAATCAGGAAGCTTGACCTTTGCCTGGAAAGGGTGCAGGTGCAGGAGTTTGCCCCGAAGCCTCTTGATTCCCCCAGCACGGCCCTTGTTCCCGTGAACGAGGATGAGAAGCCTGTTCCTTTTCGTGGTGACGAGAAGCTTACTCCTTTGCAGGATGTTGAGTTCCCGGAGTTGCCGGAAATCTTTAAGAACAGCAGCCCGACCAAGTTTCCGGACACCTTGAAGAGCAGCGAGCCGAAGAAGTTTGCGGAGAAGTTTGTGCACATCCATAAGAGCAGCAAGCCGAAGAAGATCGTTATGAAGAAGGGCACCCTGAAGAAGAAGGCCACAAAGGCAAAGAACAAAAAGGCAGGAAAGGCAAAGATCAAGACTGGTGCCGGGGCTGAGCCGGCCAAGGATGTGGAAGTGATCTCTTCCACGGATGAGTGCGACTTGGACATCCTCAAAAATGCCATGGCTTTCATGCCGCCGGTGTCTGTGGCTGTGGCCAAAAAGAAGGGTGCTTCGAAGCCCAAAGCCACCGGCAAGCCGAAAGAGAAGAGCCCCAAGCCCAAAGCCACAGCGAAGGCGAAGTCGGCGGCGAAGACGAAGGTGGCGAAGCTGGCGGCGAAGCCGAAGCCGGCGGCGGCGACTTCGCCGTCTAACAAATGGCTGTCCGCCGAAAAGTACGGATCTTGCAAGGTAGAGTTCTACTCTGAGAAATCCTACATCCGCAACTACGATAACGGCGGCAAGCTGAGGAGCATCATTTCCAGTTGCTGTCCGAAGCATCATGAGGTGATCGAGAAGATGATTCCCTACGTCGAGCAGGGCATCCCGCTCTTGGAGCTCTACAAGCTGCGAAAGGACGTCATGAAGTCGCTGGGGGTTTGAAAACCAAAATGTGTTCAGTGCGGGATGTGATGTGCACCCTGGGTTTTCTGAACTTTGTAGACTATATAACAATCTGAGTTTCAAGCATATATATGTTGTATATAAACGTGGTTTGTTTTCCCACAAATCTGAGAAAACCCATGGGTGCTAGTCACGGTGTGTTTCTATATGTCTTTCGTTTACATGTAGAGCACTACATCTGCCACAATGCCATTTAGCATAATGCATCTTTGGCCCTTTTAGTGAGAAGCACAAAAAGGGTGAACCTTCCGGCAGCAGAGGGGCAATGACTGCGAGAAAAAATGTTTCTTGCATTTGTGTGTGTGTGTGAGGTTGAGTGCTTCCTGTTCTGTGTGATATATGTATTTGATCCCTATCATATACTGTATATATAAGCCTTTGTAACCCCGAAACCACCAATAGCCTAAAGCCTCAAAGCAGGTTTACTTGCGACGGTGATTTTTGTATATGTACTTGCGATGAGTTCTGCTTTTTACCTGTGCGAGTGTTTCCTTTTACATGCGATGTGAGGAGCTTTGTATATTACTTGCGAGATTTTCCTTGTGTGCACCTTTACATGCGATGGGGAGCTTTGTATATTACTTGCGAGATTTTCCTTGTGTGCACCTTTACATGCGATGGGGAGCTTTGTGTTACTTGCGAGATTTTCCTTGTGCAGCTTTACATGCGATGGGGAGCTTTGTGTTACTTGCGAGATCTACCTGCGAGTGTGTCTTGCCTTTAAAGCAGTATTTCACAAAAACCCTCAACCCTCACTAAGCCCTAAAACCCAAAACTAATTTTAAACCCATAAACCCTATATAAACCCCAAAACCCGAAACCCCAAACCCGACTCCCCAAACTTAAACCGCAAACCGACAGCCCGGATTCCTTGTGAGCCCCCAAAAAAACATTCTCCAATGTCTAACACTTTCGAGTTGGAATTGCTTGAGTGCAGAGAATGCCGGCTGAAGAGGTTTATCGAGGCTTTTTTGCGAGATGATGTTGGAGCCGAAACTTGTGGCCGTGGTCGCTGTTTCCTTTACAGCAGGAGAGACTCTAGTTTTGCGACGTAGTATCTCCTACACACGATGTGTTCGACACGATGTCACCACCATGTGCCGATGCGGCTTATCCTCACAGTATTTGTAGAAGGTTTGGATTGTAGATAGCTTCGCATAGATGCTCTGGACTTTTAAAGCATACAACCCAAAGCCATTACCGAGTTTCGGGTGTCAGGCTTTCGGCGCCGGGGCTAGGCTCTAGGCACATTTTTATCCACAAAGAATAAAGGCTGTTCACTTTGGGTGTTCTAACACATATAGCAAGTTTTGCTTCGCGGCCATGGCTACTGTCGACTGCTACCGTGTCTACGTGAAGAATGTCACGTACAGTGCGACGAAGTGGGCCACTCGAAAGAAAAGTAGCTTTGGGTTTAGGGTTTAGGGTTTAACATATATACTTTATATGTACACAATATGTAGATATAGATAAACTCAATACACGTCTATTGGCCACAATCTGACACTCATTACTTTTCTTTTGTGTCTAATTATATATGCTTATATCTACACATATATACAAAGGGTGAGGTTGGTACACATATAGACAGGCATACATATATGTAGTTACATGAGAGAGAGCCGAGGCGATCAGGGCGGCGATCGAGGAGCTTGGGGTGCTGGATTGCCGGAACATACAAGTGGTGCGGGAGCGTTACTGGGAGAAGAAGCAGAGCAAGCCTGATCACTGCTCGATCTTCTTAGAGTTCGCAACTTGGTTTTGAGAAAAATTACTTGCGACCCCTACATAAACCCTAAACCCTAAACCCTATAAACCCCAAACCCCTAACCCCCAAACCCTAAACCAAAGGACTCGCCAGATGCCGCTCAGCTTGCCCGGGCTTCGCTCGACGGGCAATGGCATGGGAAAATGGCGACGAACAAGTACCTGGTGGCAGAGCTGGCGAAGCCGCCCCCTTCGAAAGCTTCGAAGGAAGACGAGTCGTGGGGCAAGTGGGCACCACCACCAGAACAGCCGCCTTGGAAAGGCCCTCCGCCCACCCCCCCTCCACTGGGCCAGGCACCACCGCCATCCCAAAGCCCACCAGAGCCCAATGTCCCAGAACCAGCACTCCCACCAAAAGCCAAAGCAATGCCGACCCAGCCCCCGTACCCACCGCCGCAACACCTTGCACCACCACACCCAAAGGTTCCACCTGAGCAACTTTACGGTTTGGAGACGGTGAAGCCGCAAGCCTGGGAGCTCTGGGTACATGGTGGTCCACGACCCAAAGAATCTTGCATTGCATAGTTCAACAACATGTTTTGTTACACATATCTGCATGTGTTTTTATATATATGTATATATAATCAACATGTGTACAAAGAGCTATAGGGCAGCTAGGGGGGCCAAATCTAAGAATGCTATATGGCATCATGTGAGAACCCCAAACGACCCGCCCTAAAAGATTCATAGTTTCATATTCCGACGACAACACCAGCCCCAGGAGGATGCTGCTGCCCCGCTTGCAGAAGGAGCCTTCGATTCGAACACCAAGACCGAGGCCTGTGGGTGTGTGTACCCTTACTTGTGAGAAGAAGAACAAACTCCAGAGCCACACAATGAAGTAGAGCTCCCACAAAAAAGGACGACAAGCAGCTGCCGCTGGAGCCGCCTGGACCAAACTCGGTGGTGGATGACGGTGCAGTACCCGGGCCGAATCATTTAAGCCATCACCCTGCAAGTAAAAGAAGGCCCTAAATCGGAACTCCACAAACCTATACACAGCAAACGGTTGCTTCGGTTGCTTATATATACTATATATATAGTGAAAGGAAGCTGTGGCCGAGAAAGCCCCCGTCGTCGACGTTAAGCCCTGGAATGAGATGACGGCTGCTCGGTTGGCTGTGGCCCTATAAAAACCTTACTTTTCCAGAACCTTCAACCCTAAACCTTGAACCCTAAACCCCTAAAACCTAAACCCTAACCCTAAACCCAGACAACGATTCCCACCCAAACTTTGTGGTTTTTGAAACCAAAAGCTATATCCAGTGAATCCTCCCAACTCCAAGCTCTATCCCCACAGGCCCAAGAGCAATATGACTGGGCTCTTCTTCACTCTGGCGACCCTTACACGGGACCAATTCCAGAGCCTTTTTCTGCGATAGCAGCAACCTCAAAAAAGCCGCTTTATAAACCGGCACCAAACCAATAGAGCCGGTTTAGGGTTTAGGGTTTTTAGGGTTTCTCTCAAAAATAAAGTGTTCTATGAGCCCACAGCCTTATGTTTAGGAGTGTAGACTTTTTTGTCAACCCTAATTTCTGCCCGAGTCTGTGTGTATTTTTACTTGCGAAGAAGAAGAGTGTGTGTTTCTTCGATATATAGACAACACAAAACCGAGGAAGAGTTTGGCACTGGCTTCCCACCGGAGCCGCCGATCGCCAAGCCGAAGCCGTCTGCGAGGAAAGTGGCCCCGGCCGCCGTGGAGCCGCCCGTGGACCCGCGGCTGAAGCGGCAGATCGCCGAAGCTGAGCAAGCCAATGAGCCGCCCAGCAGTGTAGATGAAGATGAAGAAGAGAAAGAGAAGAAGAAGAAGAAGAAAAAGAAAAAAGAGCCCAAAGCCAAGAAGGCAAAAAAGGAGCCGACCCCACCCCCAAAGGAGCCCAGCCCGACTTCCGAGGGTGAAGGTGAAGATGTTGAAGAGAACAGGGCTCGGAGCTCGGGGCGGGCTCGTAGCTCGGGGCGGGCTCGTAGCTCGGGGCGGGCTCGTAGCTACTCTAGGCGGGCTCGTAGCTACTCTAGGCGGGCCAGTAGGAGTCGTGCTCGTAGCTACCGGAGCCAAAGGCGAAGGAGCTACCATGGTCGCAGCCGTAGCTACGGTCGTCGGCACAGGAGTGACAGTCGTAGCTACCGCAGGTACAGAGGCGACAGTCGCGGCCGATACCATCGTCGTTACTACCGCCGTTGAATATAATGCCGTTGAATATAATGCAGTGCCCTATAAACCCTTAAAACCCTAAACCCTTAAACCCCTGTGCTGTTTGTGTGTCTATAGCATATAGTCTAGAGGGATAAAGCTTTACACAACAGTAACGGCGATGGCAACAGCACAGTGCTGCACGAGAGACGATGAGACAGGCCGAGCCACTCATTTTTCTCACAATTAAGCACAATGTGCAGCGACCCCATGGATGTAGTATAAAATTGTAGATGCATAGTCTACAAATAAGCACGTATGTGTGCATATGTATATGTATATGTTTCTTTATACATATATCTATATATACATATATGTATATACATAGTCGAACTTACACCACACTACATTATATGTGCCCAGGCAACAAAACCTCGAGGATCCTCAGAAGGTCGTCTGCACATCCGGATAATTGCGAAGCTGTGCGAGACTCCGACAAGCAAGTGAAGCGGGCGATTGGAAAGAGTTGTAGTCGCAGAGATTGTGGTGGTGGCTACATACACACGTGCACATGTCTATAGAGTGTATAGAGAACACATGTGAACATGCCTGGGTTGCTTGAAGGGCCTATCAAGTCACACGATAGGACAAAAAACAGCCCGGCCCGAACCCTAAACCATTTATGAAGATACTGCATACACCACACATGAAGCCCTGAATCCCCAAACCGAACATGTAGATTGCAGAACCTGTATTCATGCATCTATATATAGAGAGAGGGCTTAGGGGCTCAGGGGTCTCGGGGTTTAGGGGTTTAGGGTTTCGGGTTTAGACACACAGTGTGCCGGTCCCCACACACGAAGCGTAGCGCTTGAAGCTGGGAAACCACTTGTGGGGATCCGATGAGATGCGGCTTAGACCTTACATGCGAGACTCGAACAACACACCGGAAAGGCACCGGTGGGCAGGTTTTGCAACAATCTCCCCCAAATTTTCCATAGATTTTACAAAAATTTCAGCAGATTTTACAAAAAAATCAAGAGGTTTTCCAAAAAAATCTCGATGCAGTTTCGATGCAGTTTATATGCAGTTTCGATGCTGTTTCGATGCGGTTTTAAAACTACATACAAACTGCATAGCTTTTACAGCATTTCGCGATGCAGTTTGTATGTAGTTTTAAAACCGCATCGAAACAGCATCGAAACTGCATACAAACTGCATCGAAACTGCATCGAGATTTTTTGGAAAACCTGTTGATTTTTTTGTAAAATCTGCTTAAAATCCATTGACAAACTCCCCAGCCCACCCCACCAGCCCCCACCTCCCCCCCACCCACCCACCACCCCACCCCCCACCCCCATCCCCCACCCCCCACCCCCCAACCACCCACCCACCCCCCACCCCCCACCCAACCACCCACCCACCCCCCACCCCCCACCACACTCCCCACACCCCCCACCCCCCACACTCACACCCCCCACCCCCCATCTCCCACCCCCCACCCCCACACCCCCCACCCCCCACCCCCACCCCCACCCCCCACCCCCCACCCCCACACCCCCCACCCCCACCCCCCCCAACCCACCGCCCCACATCCAACACTATATACGGTGCTCTGCGAGGATCAATCGTATATTGTATAGCTTTTCGGCTCCAAAAAAGTCTGTCCTTCTCCCTCCCTGACTAGACAGAACAAAGCCTCTCTTCGAAGATGCCACGACAGGAGACCTGTGTTGTTCTTTTGTTTTTCCGACGAACCACATAGTCACTTTTCTGAATGCAGAAAGGGAATAGCTATATTCTCGTGTTCCAGGAAGACAGGAGCCGAAGCCGAAGCCGGAGCCGGTCGCCCAAACGAGTGTGGAAATGGGCTTGGCGGACCTGTGTCCATCATGGACGACAGCAACTTGGTTGCATTAGATCTATTGTATAGGTTTTGTTTAGGAGAGTAATTTGGCTTTTGAATATTATACATAATCCCCAAGGGTCTGGTACTGGGTCTGGTGGAGCGAAGCAGCAGCTGAGCAGCAAGACCAGTGAGCTACGACTTGCCAGCACGTTGTACAGAAGTGCATGTACATAATTAAATTGTCTCGTTGCTTTTGCAGACGGAGCTAGATATAAGAGCAGCTGTTTTTCTGCACAGCAGTAACTTCTATACTTTATCGTGCCTGCAAGTGTGAAGCAAAACAATGAGCCGGGCCGACTCCAGGAGACTGCCTATAAAAGCCCGAGAACCCAACAACTGATGTCATATAAACCCTGAACCCTAAACTATATACCTTATATACAGAACCCCGAAACCCTTCAACCTCAAACCTGTGTGCCAGACCCCACACAGAAGCTTGCATGTGTCTTTACACCAGAGCTGGCGAGAAAATTATATATACTTGTGTGATTCAAGCTATACTATGACTGTGACGAAACACATTCGGTGTTGTCTGCATGTCAGAGAGAACTTACACTGCGATGACAATTATGTTTACTTCTATCTGCAGCTGTGAGCACTTCAGCGAGGGGTGCCTTTTTTGTGAGGACAGTATATCATCTTTACTGTTCGTGTTTTCCCTGCGATGGCTGAAGACAGCCAAGCTCCGGAGGCGCTTTTTGGTTTTTGTGTTTTGTAAAACCAGAGTGTTATATATATATGTATACGAAGGCCGAGGAAGAGCCCCAGGACGAGCAGGCAGAAGAAGAAGAGCAGGAGGTGCCCATGAAGAAGCCGGCGGCGAAGATCACGATAAAGAAAGAGCCCGGGACCGGGATTTTGAAAAAGCCTGCAGCAGAAGAAACAACGAAAGCAACAGCAGCAAAGAGCAAGCCCAATCAAAAGCCCACTCCGAAGGCCAACCCAAAGAGCACCCCAAAGGCCAAAGCAAAGGGCAAAGCAAAGGCCGAAGCAAAGGCCCCAGCCAAGGAGAAGAAGAACAAGAACGAGAACAAGAAGGAGAACAAGGGCAAGGAGCAAGAGAAAGGAAGCAAGCCCAGTAGCATCAGCAGCAGCAAAAACACTCCCAAGCAGAATGACAACAACAAGAAGCGGAAGCTGGAGGACAACTGGGCTGATGGATTCGAGGAGGTGGAGGATGCCGCCGAAGAGCAGCCAGAGGAGGAGACACCCACAGACGACGAGGTGCTGGCCATGGAAGACCCGGCGAAGGACTCGGGGAAGATGGCCCGCAGCAAGCAGCACAAGTTCATGAGCCTGCTAAAGGACGGGTCATTGCCAGAATGGCTCGAAGATGCATGGGAGAAGTCCCAGAAGATGAAAACGGGCAAGCGGCAGAGACAGCGGGAGCTTATCAACAATGCTATCGACCGACGATCCGGTGTTGACACCAGCCTGGTTCTCAACTTTGCCAAACCAATGTTCCACTCCATGCAGGTGACGACGAAAAGATGGGTATCGGGGGTGATTTCAAGGTGTGCTCGCTTCCTTAAGTGGAGAGGCACTTCGAAGCCGAAGGCGAAGTCGGGGAGTGTATAAAGTATCTATAGTATATATAGGTCCAGCTTATAGCTATAGTTTTACAATGAGCAAAACCTTGAAACCCTA
Source organism: Symbiodinium sp. CCMP2592 (assembly GCA_905221615.1). Lineage (NCBI taxonomy): Eukaryota > Dinophyceae > Suessiales > Symbiodiniaceae > Symbiodinium > Symbiodinium sp. CCMP2592. The sequence goes on along the minus strand of CAJNDT010006181.1, from coordinate 3,069 downwards.
ATACACCACAACCCTTAAACCTTATATGTAAACTACGAAGCCATGAACCCTAAAGCCTGCATAAGCCTTACACCTTTAGAAAATTTAAAACCTTCAACCCCATACACCTTGAACTCTGGACCCCACCGGCTTTTGTTTTGTAGTTCTAACTGTTTATAGAGGGCTCTACTACATTTATTTTTATTATACCATATATGCATATCTAAAAACACTCTATAAATGCATTCCCATACAATATATATTATATATAATTGCTATACTATACGTATAATAATGATGACCACAACCCTTCGTGCACCCCAAACCTTAAACCCTGAACCTGTGCACCTATATAGATATATAACCCCAAACCCCAAAGCCTCAAACGACGAAGCCCTGAACCCTAAAACCTTCAAGCCTCAAACCCTTAAGCTTGAACCCTAAACCCCTTCGGCTTCTCTTTTCTTCTGTGGGTGGAGCGAGGAGAACTACACGAAGTCCGAGGCGACCAACAAGAAGAAAACCCTGGGCAAAATCTTGCTTCAGGGGAAATTCAATCTTAGCAATGAGCAGTTCGAAGCCGCACTCGAGAGTGGCGAGATCATCGCTGTCCGTTCCAAGAACGGACCCGATCGTTACATGTGGTCCGAGGATGTGCACAACTCCACTTCAGGGAAGGAGAAGAAGTTTTCCATGGGCTCCGATGCCAAAGCGAAGGATGGCGAGGCCAAGTTCTTCGAGAAGCAGTCCAAGGATTGGAGGATTGGTTTGTTTGAGGAGAAGAGCGAGGGCAAAGCAAAGCCCCAGAGAGCTCTGACAAATGACTCAGAGCAGCTCGCAATCTGCGATGGTACCGTGGCCGCCAGCAGGAACATGACGGAGAAGCTGTGGAAGGCAGCAGATGGGCAGCTTACAAAGGCGATCGCGGCCTACAATAAGATCCTTGTCGAGGGCAGAAAGTTGGTTGCTTCCGTGGATGAGAAGCAGGACAAGGACATGTACCAGAGTGTGCGACTTGGACTGGTTTTGTATTCCTGAAACAACCTTGCCAAAAGCTTCAACTTTTTTATCCTCGCAAGTAAAGTCACCAATTTAACTCGTAAGTAAATACATGGAGGCTTCAACCTTTGTCTTCGCAAGTAAAGCACAAACTTTAACTCGTAAAAGTAGTCTCTTCAACAACAGTCGCATGTAACCAAAGTGTTGTGCTTTCTCTCGCAAGTAAACCCAGTGCCCGAACACCGAAACCTGTGTGAGACCCCACAGCTGTAAGGAAGAGCATCGTCCAACAAGCAACAAAATCGAAGCAGGGACTTGAGCACCTTCTCTCGTGGCACGAGTACGAGGATGAGAATGAGGACGGGCCGATCACGGTCTCATCATATTCCAAGACCATGAGAGAGTCCGGGCGAGTAGAACAAATGGCAGCCGTGAAAGCCAAGTGGACTGTCCGAGCCAAAAAAGGATGCTAGACAGATTTTGAATGTGTGCAGTTCCGGAGCTGTCGCCTCTATGTGGTGCAAACGGCGATTCTGAGTTTTGGCGATGAGAGAAAAAAGCAACGGCGATGATGAGAGCTTGAGATTTGGCGCTTTTCTGGTGATTTTTACATGTGAGCAACGACGTGTATAACTATAACCTTTTGAATCATGTTGGGGTGTTGGTCTTCGTGACTTTCAGCTTCAATTTTAGATTATATATAACACCGATGGTGTTGTTGTAGCCTGCTTTGCATGTGTGAGTGCACACATGTGTAAAGCTATACCTCCGAACCTCAAGCATTGAATCAACCATGAAAGTCCATACCTCCAAACCCCTGTGAAGCTCACAACACAACCTTCGTAACCCCAAACCCTGAACCCTCTATAAACCCTTAAATCCTGAACCTTATATATAAACCCTCACAAGATTTGTTTCGTCCAGATTGAGGGGCAGTGGACCGTGTGGTTTAGGGGGTTTTGGTTTTGCGGGGTTGGGGCAAAAGCTTTCTGTTGTTGTTTGTATAGTATATTTGGTGCCCACACATATATGTATAACTTGCTCACAAGCCTCAGCCTCAATGCTCGGTGTGTCTGACCATGTGTGTCCCGTCCTTATAAAATGTTTTATGGCTATAGCGAACAAACCACTTTATGAAATAAGGCACAAAAGTTCAGCTGGCAACAAACACCAACTTTGCATAAAGGTGCTGTTCTGTTTATTTATATATGGAGAGAAGGTACCATGGAGTATGCAGGGCCCGAGCGAAAGCGACGAAAGGGTGGGGTCCAACAGAGATTGGGCCAGGCGGTGAGTGAGAAGTCCACCTCAAGTTCTTTGCACGATTTGCTGATGACGTATTTGGCACAAGGCCTCCTGTCGGCCTCTATGATTCATGAAATTGCAGTTGCAGCGGCTGCCGATATTAGAAATGCAAGGGACGGGAAAATTCTTCCTGATTTGGACAGGCTCAGCAAGGTGAAGCATGGAAAAAATTTGCACTCTTCTATTGACAACCACTTGGCCCAGCAGTCCAATCTTCCGATGCCGACAGAATTTAATATCCCCTTAGCAGGACAAGTCGAAGGCACGGCGACTTCCATGATATTGCTTCCGCACGAGATTATGCACCACCTTTTGAAGACGACGACTGGATGGATTACTTCTGTGTTGCCTGATGCGGAGGCTTTGCCTCGGTTTTGGAGATCGTTCAATGGACACCCTTGCATGTCAAATCATGCGGTAAAATCGCGAGCTAATTGGATGCAAAGGTCTATTCCCCTTTGCATACACGGCGACGAAGTTCCTGTTTTTGGAGTGGGCAAGATATGGGCTCGCAGTGTTTTGGCTTTTTCATGGGTATCGCTGATGGCCACAGCGGCCGGCCGATCTGCTGCCGATTGCAACCTCTACATTTGGGGCGTTTTTGAGAAGTTCATTATTCCGGCTGGCGGCGAGGGGGCTGGGACAATGGAAACTTTTTGGCAAGTGATGTATTGGTCTTTCAACATTCTTTACACCGGTAAATTGCCTGCTCGGGATTGGCAAGGCAAGAAGCAGCCTGGTGTGTTGTTGTATATGTACACATGTGCCAGAAATCTGGAAACCCTT